>JALPQD010000011.1:15612387-16100623 GCA_023101885.1 Typhlomys cinereus
TAAACCCCCCTTACAGGCAGAGTTCACCTCTATAGCACAATCAACACCTGTTCATAGCAGAACTTTTACAAAAGCAAGGACATGGAAACAAACCCATGTCCACCATTTGACGAGATGTATAAGGAAAAGTGGTTAACTCTAACATGGAGGTTTATACCGTCAGGCCCATCAAAAATGAATGAGTTACTGGGATTTGCCGGGAAATGGATTCCATCAGAACAGATTATATTAAATGGAAGTTCCCAAGACCCAGAAAAATTAAGTGCCATATGTACCTTCGCCTATAAGCGGGCCGGCCTAGGACCAAAACCCAACCAGACCCCCCTTGAGACACACGCATAGGTAATCTAGGTTTACCGACAGTAATTGCAAGGATGTATAACAAAGGGATGGGGTAGGATGGCCAACGCACAGAAACAGGGAAGAGAATGACCAATGTTCAGTAGAGAAAATAGGCCTCCTCAAGGAGCTACAAAGTGTAATGTGACAAGAACAACACCTGTTTAAGTTCAAAACAGATTTCCTTTTCTTCTGATCCTCCTACAACTAGGGTAATTACCGATCACCAGAAGGGGAAGGAACATGTTAGTCTGGCAGATAAAAATACCATGTTGAAAATAGGGGTGATTGACACCCCCTCCCTCAATGGGTTTCTTACTTTTAAAAAAAAAATTATACACATCTACCCTTGAATGTAGCTTTCTTATTCAAGACATCTCCAGTTATAAAAGCGGCCTCAGCTTTTTGGTCTCTAGCCAGGGAGGTAGCATACAGTGCCAAACAGCAGGAATGTAGTGAAGGGCAAATATAATGCGGATGGTCAGCAAACTAGCAAAAGAAAAATCAACAACAAAACCACAATCCAATCCCTTACCTTGCAGACTCTATATCCAAGCAAATACGTCAAGCACGCCCCCTGAGTAACATTGGACAAACAATCCAGAATGTCAGATAGTCAGTCCTGTCTCAGATGTGCTTACAGCTGACTTGACTCCTGAAGCAAGAAAACAACGACGAACGCACCATACGTGAGGCTAGGCATGTGCGCTGAGCGAGAGGAACGGGAGAGTCTTGTCCTAGAGTCACATTGGGCAAGGGGGTGAAATTTTTGGGGTCCATTGGCGGATAGTTCTGGGAACTGCTCTACGTGATGACAATCCACACACACAACTCCCTCGCCAGCAGGAATTTCTGTCACAAACAAAAACAGATAATAGAGGAAGTGACCAACAGGGACAACACTGACCTGAGAGGGAGCTTAATGGCTCTTATGGAATGCAATCAGTACATAGTTAAAGAAGGAGGGCGGTTAAGGCTAAGCTCAACCGATACCTATGACCAGAATCACGACTGCTTCAAGAAGCACTTCTTCTTTGGTGCTCTGACTAACAGAATGGTAGCCGTTCGTGGATGTGTGTGTCCAGATATCATTTACGTGTCATATCACTGGTAGATCGAAATGTGCTGGAACTATACAGTAGTTTATGGTTAGAATGCTAAGCCCGGCACCACATGTGCAAAATCCCACGCTGACGGTAGAGCAGCTTATATCCCGATATACAGAGGGTGGGGACAGGCCAGTGAGGGGGCAAGCAACAGTAAGCACTGTCATAAGAAGGGACATGTCGTGATGGTATAGGCAGAGGGGTGTGCAAGTGTGTGTTTGTGCATGTGCATGTAGGAGCATGTCCAGGAGCATGTGAGCAGCTGTGTGAGTACATGAAGAAAGGGGCGTATGTGTCTGTGAGTGTGTGTATGTATGCACATGTATGAGTCTGTGACTGGGCAGGTATCGAAGTGCACATGTGTATGAAGAAAGGAGTGTGTGTGTGTGTGTGTGTGTGTGTGTGTGTGTGTGTCGTGTGTCTGTGTGTGTGTGTCTGTATGTGTGGTGTGTGTGTGTGTGTGTGTGTGTGCACATGTGCATATTGAGATGTGTGTGTCTGTGACTGGGCAGGTATAGAAGTATACATGTGTAATGGGTCATTATGTGGGGTCTCTGTGATCACTTATAAATAGATACATGTAGGTATGGAGTATGTGTCAGTATATGAGCTATGGGAAATGGATTTGTGTGGACACATAGCTAATTTGAATTTCTCAGTGGGTTTAGGTAGAAATTAGGGAACTCAGAGGTCAACCCTGGGTGCTTTGGGACGTGTTTGTCTATTAACCTGGGGGAGAAGCACAGCGGTGCAGCAGAAGTCTGCTGGGCCCATAAACTGGAGGAGGCATCTTAAGGGATGCTTGCTGGGGAGAGAAGTTCTTTTCTGTCTTTTAACCATTATTTACTTGAAATAGAGAAAGAAGGAGAAAAGGAAGAGATATACACATTCATGACACATGAGATCATAAGATACTTCTAGAAATCACTTCTCTCCTTCCACCATGTGGGCTTTCAGTTTGAATTCAGGCTTCCAGGTTTTTGAGCTGAAGTGCCTTATCCCATGAGCTATCTCACTGGCCATGAAAGAGGTCTTTTCAATCCCAGCATGGATCTCCTGTCCAGACCAGGTGAAGTGACTAGAATCCTCCACTCCTGGCCCTGTCGAGTGCCAGTCTTCCTAGGTCAGGGCTATTCTTGAGACACCCTGGCTCATGGAACGCCTACACTCCTGTCACTTCTGTTCACACCATGTCTTCCTGGGATGGTGCTGAGCCCTGATTCTTCTTCTGTGGTCCCACTTAGTTCTCACCTGGTTACCAGAGGTGAAGAGCTTTGGGGGACACTGAGGCTCCTGCCCTGATCTGACCTCTGGGTTTCTGTTCCTTGAACTGACTGCTCTTCAGATAACTGTTTCTATGGCAGGAAGTTGAGGAATCCTGTGAGTCTGGAGAGAGAAGCACATGCTATCTGTTGGACTAGACATGACGGCTGATTAGGAGACTACTATGTACTCAGCAAGAGCTTTGGGGGGGTGCCTGTCTCATTTGAATCATCCCATCGGCACTCTGACATCTTATGTTGGACAAACTCCTTTGAGATGCAACTCATACTGATTGTCTCGCACCCCCTTTCTTTGCTTTTTCAGAGAAAGATCTGCTTCTTCAAGTCAACGTGGTGCCCTGGATGCAAGAGACCCTAATAAACTTCAGGTGTCGACGTGCCTGAGGGTTTTTTTTTTTTCCTCAGGATATGGAGAGCTCTCCTTACCTTCACCCTCCCTCTCCATGTAGTGATTCCTCTCACGTGTTTGCCTTTACCCTGAAGGATGTACCCAGGGAGCCTAGCAGCAAAGGCTGCTGAGCAGGTTCTCATGCCTGAGAGGCTTGTCCCTTGCTCCTTCTTCTTGATTTCAATCATAACCACACTAAATGTTCTTTTCTTGCATTAATAAAAAAGTTCCACCAATCCTTTGTGAGTTGCTGTTTTTTGTGATGTGTGGGGAGGTGGGATGGAGTAGACAGGCATTAGACTCACACCCACATGCACACGTCAGAGCAAGCTTTGCTTGCTTTAATGATCTCCAGATTTCAGAGAAGATACTAAGCAGAGAAGGACTGGTTATCTATTGTGCACTTACAATAGCTCTTGGTGGATGGACAGTAATGTGGAGGGACCTGGGCTCCTAACCCTGAAATTTCTTCAGTCTTATGAGTTAGTTCAGAAGGGAAACACAACAAACCTACATAACTGAATTATAAATCCTTAATCCACATGGGGAAGAAGCGATTTGACTTCTGAAGTTTCCTCTATCTATCCTCACATCACATCAAGACATTCTCTCTCTCTCTCTCTCTCTCTCTCTCTCTCTCTCTCTCTCTCTCTCTCTCTCTCTCTCTCTCTCTCTCTCCTTTCTCAGAAGGACAGTGTATCAGTTACTCTTTTGATTGTTGTGTGAGATACCACTGAGAATCATTATACGAGGAGAAAGGAGAACTTACTCACCTTATAGTCCAGAGGGGAGGGTACAGCCCATTATACAGTTCACTTTGTTGTTAGACAGGTTTTGACGTGCTGGGTGTGTGGCCCCATCATGGAGGCATTAAGCATGGTCTTCAGTTGGTAGACTGTTGTCAACTCTGGAGCCCCACTCACCAGTTTGTCCACCTCCTTTAAGCTGCTACTTACATGAAGACCTTTTTTTAAAGAGTTTTATGTGTTTACATAAGAGAGGACCTCAACACCCAGGGAAGGATACAGCTTTGTGCAGTGCAAAAATGGCAAACTGAAAAAAAAAAACAGCCAACCATAATGCACAATACTGACAAACCCTACAATTTTAACCTGGAACTAGGCCAGTCAAATCTCTCCTCATCCTGAAGCTCAGAAGAAATTCGTGGAAGAAGGGACTGTAGGACTATAAGAGACTAAAGATGGGGAGGTTCACCACTGGAAAAGATACTCCACCCAAGACAGGACTGTGGCAGTTAGAAACTCACTGCAATGAGATTTGACCTTACCAGACCTGCACAATGGTTGACATGTCAACATGCCTCCATAGACTATCCAGGATCTCTGGGAAGGCGACTTCATGCAGTAGCATCCTTAGGAACAAGGAGTGAGACAGTTAAAGGGGAGAACCCATACTAGTGGATTGCCCAAGGACGGGGCTTGCTGGTCTGCCACAGAGGCCCTGAACCGCCACTAAGTAAATGATTCAGATGGAATCCCTGGGCCCATATAAGCTGATGGGCAGGAGAGTGGGAGGGAGCAGGTTGGATATACTAGGAAAGGGGAGGGAGGGAGGATAAGAGGGAGAGAAAGGGGGAACGGTGAGAGAGAGGAAGGGATGGGCAAGAAGGGAAAGAGGATGGGAAAAAGTGGGTGGCAAGGGTGCCTACTCATTGAGCCTATATAACTAGGAAAAACTTTTTTTAAATATTTTTTATTATTATTTCTGCTCATACAAACTTAATAGGTACACCACTTCCCTCCCTCCCTTCTCCTCCCCCCGAACCCCCTCCTCCCCCTCCCCTGACCCCTCCCTCCCCATCCCCCAGTGCCTCACCCGGCAATACCCAGAGTCCTTTAATGTGCATGCCAGACTCTCGTCTGGGCCCTCCTCTCCGATGACATACAAGGACCCAGTGGCATTTCCCTGAACCCTTTCCTGTGTTCCCTCTTAAGCATAGGAACACTACTGTGGCTGTCAATCCCTTGTCTCCAAGGAAACTTTTTTAATTAATTTAAAAAAAGTCAGTAATATTGGAGCAGCTGAAAAGTTTAGGTGATTTAAAAGAAACTTACAATAATTTCTGTTTTTATCTCATTTAGTAAGACATTGTTTTCTAGAGCTTTAAAATTAGTACCTTAAGTTTAGAAGAAGTTATAGAACTCAATTCTGACAAAGCATAGACTCAGGTCGTTCATCAAATGGTCATTCTGTATATCTTGTAAGTGACACTGAGGCTAAGTTCATGGAAGTGGATCATACAATGCAAAAAAGATCAGGCGAGAAGACTGTGATACACAGCTGTTTGTGGTTTAGGAGCTACCAACATTGTAGACATCTGTCATGAGCACAGGATAACTCTGTACATGACTGAGCTCACATTGACTATCTTGAACTTCATTTTTGTTTTTTACTATTACAGATTCTCAAAGTGTTATGTCTTTGAGAATTCAATTTACAGATGCTACAAATTTGTAAAAAACAAAAGGGGGGGATGGGCAGAAATGATGGTGACTTGTAGTACTGTTGATGGAGGAGACTGGGAAACCCGAAACAAGGCCAAAAGTTGGTAGAGTAATGGACGATGGTTCCCAAAATCATGCTTGGGCTCCCACAGGCACACACAGTGCCCTCTTCTACACACACACACACACACACACACACACACACACACACACACACACACACTAAAATAAATTACAAGAGACAATTTTCCTCTTCCTTTCTGAATTTCTCTAAACATTTTTAATCTGTCATTGATTCAGATGTACTCCTACACAGGGACTCTGGCTAAAGACACTGAGAGATTTTTCAGTTTTTTGAAAAAATGGACCTAATATTCTCTCTCCTCACATTTCCGTTGGGCACAGGTCACTGCCAGATAAGCCCTTGGGTACAGGAGGAACTGGGGAGACAAGTCCTTGAACCTCAATGGTCTCCAGCCAAATATGCTTGGTAGGAGCTAGACAGGCAGGCAAAAATCAGAAACTTGACACAGTACAGCAGAGGACAGAGATGGCCAAGGCTGCCATCATCCCATGGTCAGATCAGTCATGGGCAGGATGTAGCACCGCCAGGGGGCAGTCTAGACAATCTCAGCAGGGCAGATCTGGTCTATGCAACTGTCAACTTGTTCTGGGGACTTGTGAGTTAAGTGCTGTCTTGGAGCACTGACTTAAGATTGCCTGCATCTTCATGGGCTGATATCAGACCCAGTTCTTATTGTGGGATGGAAGAAAAGGAGAAAAGAGTTTCCCTGTTCCCTAGCAGTGCTCCTCAGACACGCTCCCTCTCTAAATCCAACACCACTTGTCTGCCATGACATGTGAGTATCTTCCCCAGGACAGAGATGGCAGATGGTGGGTTCCATGTTTTCCTTTTTTAATTTCAACCTGCACATTTTAATTTCTTGTTTTTACAAGTAACATTGTCAAAGAATATATCAATTATCCTAACACATAAACGAAGACATTCTAGTCCTGCCCAACATGAACATTTTCATCAAAATGGATGTCCCTCAGCCAATAAAACTAAACTTTAAGAAGCTAATCTCTATAGTTACAAAAATACTGTGGAATAAACTGAAAAGAAAGTGAAAGACCTAAACAATAAAAATTTTAAAATACTGAAGAGAGAAATTAAAGAGAATGAAAGAAGATGAGACCCCCTCACCATTCTGATAGTTTCATGGGATTAATATCATGAAAATGAGTGTCCTATAAAAGGTAATATATGGCTTCATTGCTATCCCAGTCAAGATCACAACTTAATTCTACACATATATTGGAAAAATAATTCCAAAATTCACGTGGAAGTTCAAAAAAGCCTGCATATTCCAAACAATCCTGAGCAATAAAATTGCTGCTAGAGGTATCACCATAGCTGACTTCAAGTTATTTGTTAGAAATTTCAATTTCATTCCTGGAAAAGTTTCTTTTGAATTCCCAGGCCCATTTTTTAATTGGGCCATTTTTCTCCTTTGTATTTAGTTTTCTAAGTGCATTGTGCACTCTGGATAATAGAGCTCTATCAGATATGTGGCTATTGAACATTTTCTTCCATTCTGTGGGTTGCCTTTTTGCTGGGTTTACAATTTCCTTATCTGGACAGAAGCTCTTTAATTTCATAGGCTCTTCCTATTTGTTGAGTGTTGGTTCTAGTGAATGTGCAATTAGATTTCTGATTAGGAACTGTTGCCCAAATCCAATCATCTCGAAGCAGTTCCCTACCCTTTCAACTAGGGCTTTTATAGTCTCTAGCCTAATATTGAGGTCCTTGATCCATTTGGAATTGATTTTTGTGTGTGGTGACAAGTACAGGTCCAGTTTTAATCTTCTGCAAGTGGACATCCAGTTTTGCCAGCACCATTTTTTGAAGATGCTGTCTTTTTCCATTGAATGTTTTGTCCAAGATCAAATGGCTATAATTTTGTGGGGTTATATCTGGATCTTTAACCTTTATCCATTGACCTACATATCTATTTTGGAGCCAGTACCAGGCCGTTTTTATTACTATGGATTTGTAGTATAGATTAAGGTTTGATATGGTGGTAAGCCCAATAGTGTTTTTGTTACTCAGGATACTTTTTGCTGTCCTGGGTTTTTTATGCTTCCATATGAATTTTGAGATTGTTTGGTCAATTTCTTTAAAGAATTGTTTGGGGATTTTGATTGTTATAGCATTGTATCTGCACATTGCTTTGGGAAGATGGTCATTTTTATGATGTTTATTCTGCCAATCCAGGAGCATGAGAGGTCTTTCCACCTTCTGGTGTCTTCTGTAATTTCTTTCTTCAGGGTTTTGAAGTTTTCATTGTAAAAGTCTCTCACTTCCTTGATTAGGTTTTTTTTTTTTTGAGGTCTATAGTAAATGAGATTGTTTCTCTTAGGGCTTTTTGACTTCTTTCATCCTTGGCATATAGGAAGGCCACTGATTTTTGCACATTTATTTTGTAACCCACCACCCTGATGAAATTTTGTATTAGTTTCAGGAGTTTCCTGGTGGAGTTTTTAGGATCACTTGTTTATATGATCATGTCATCTGCAAATAGAGATAACTTGACTTCTTCCTTGCTGATTTAAATCCCTTTTATCTCCCTTCCTCAACTAATGGCTCCAGCTAAGACTTCAAGTACAATATTTAAATAAGTGATGAGAGTGAACAGCCTTGTCTAGATCCTGACTGAAGCAGGAATACTTCAATTTTTTTCCATTGAGTATAATCCTTGCAGTTTGCTTGTTGTATACAATTTTTATTATATTGATTAAGTTTCCTTCCATTCTGAGTCTCTCAAGTGTTTTGATCATAAAAGGATGTTGGATCTTGTCAAAAGCTTTTTCTTCATCTATGGAGAGTAACATGTAGTCTTAGACTTTGGATTGGTTTAATAGCAAATTACAATTATTGATTTGCATATGTTGAACCAACCTTGTGTGCCTGGGATAAACCCTACCTGATCAGAATGAATAAACTTTTTGATATATTTTTGAATCCAATTTTTTAAAATGTTGTTGAGAATCTTTGCATCTGTGTTCATCAAAGAGATTGGCCTAGAGTTTTCTTTTTTAAGTGTATCTTTCTTGGCTTCGGGATTAGTATGATATTAGCTTCATAGAAAGGATTTGGCAATGTTCCTTCCTTCACAATTTGATGGAACAGTTTAGGGAGTATTGGTGTTAGTTGTTCCTTAAATGTCTGGTAGAATTCTGTGCTGAATTCAAATGGTCCAGGACATTTTGGGGTGGGAAGATTTGAGATTACTTCATTGATTTCCTCATATTTAAATAATTCAAGCTATGTCAATAATTCAAAACTTCCTGATTCAAGGTAGCTAAGAAAGGGTCCACCCACAGGGCCAGAAGTTTAGGCTTTGCCGAAAGTTGGATTTTAAAAAAAAAAAAACACCTGATTCAATGTAGGTAAGTTGTGCTTACTTAGGAATTCATCCATTTCTTTTGTGTTGTCAAATTTCAAAGAGTATAAGTTTTTGAAATATGATGTTATAATTCTCTGAATTTCTTGGATACCTCTAGTGATAACTCCATTTTCATTTCTAATTTTGTTAATTGTGTTTTCTCTCTCTTGCTTTTGGTTAATTTCGCTAGGGGTCTATGAAACTTATTGATTTTTTTTTTAAAGAACCAGTTTTGTGACTGGTTGATTCTCTGTATCATTTTCCTAATCTCAATTTCAGATATTTCTCCCCTTGTTTTTGCTAATCTTCTCTCTTCTACTGCTTATGTGATTGAATTGCTCTAGTGTTTCCAAGGCTTTAAGCTGCATTATTAAATTATTTATTTGTGATGTTTCCATTTTTATGTAGGCATTAACAACTATGAACTTACCTCTTAGAACAGCTTTCATTTTGTCCCAAAGATTTTGATAAGTTGTATTTTCATTATTGTTCACTTCAGAAAATCTTGAATTTCTTTTTAATTTCTTCCTGAATCCAATTCTAATTCATCATCATAGTGTTAAGTTTCCAGGAGTTAATAATGTATTTTCTCTTGTTTATTGTGTTGTGAATGTCAAGCTTTATACCATGGTGGTCTGATAGGGTACAGGCTAGAATTTCGACTTTCCTGTATACATGGAGATTCATTTTGTGGCCCAATATGTGATCTATTTTGGAGAAATTTCCATGTGCTGCTGAGAAAAATGTTTATTCTTTGGTGTGTGGATGAAAAGATCTGTAAGGTCCATTTTTTTAAGAGTTTAAGTTCCAAAGTTTCTCTGTTAAGCTTTTGACCTGTTGATCTACCCCATGTTGAGAGTGCAGTGTTGAAATCCCTATGAATTATCATTTTGGAATTGATTTCTCACTTTAGATGCTGTAGGGTTTGCTTAATGAATTTGGAGGAGCCCATATTAGGTGCATATATGTTCAGTATTGTGACATCTTCCTGGCGAATTGTACCTGTGATTAAAATGTAGTATCCATCTGTGTCTTTTATGATTTTTTTTGGATTGAAGTCCATTTTGTCTGACAGCATAATTGCTATCCCTGCCTGTTTCCTGGTTCCATTAGCTTGCAGACATTTGGACCAGCCTTTTATTTTTAGGATGTGCCTATCTTTTGTGGTAAGATGGGTTTCCTGAAGGCAGCAGATTGATGGGTTGTGGTCTTTAATCCAAGTTTGCCATCTGTGTCTCTTGATCAGTGAATTAATTCCATTGACATTTAGTATTCTAATGGAGAAATCATTTTTAATTCTGGACATTTTTTATGTTTAGTGGCTTTTGTAAGTGTATTTTTTGTTTTTAGGTTTTGGTGGTATTATAATTCCCTTCTGTCCTCCTGGATATGCTTGTTTTATAATTCCTGCTTGAGTATCATTTCTAGCATTTTTTTGAAAGCCTGGTTTGGTAGACATGTACACCTTCAAATTGTCTTTGTGTGGAAAGCTTTTCTTTCTCCTTTGATCATGACAGATAGTTTTGCCAGGTACATCAATCTGGGTTGACATTTTTGCTCATTCAGTACTTGAGGAATGTCTCTCCGAGCTCTTCTTGCTTTTACTGCTTCCATTGAGAAGTCATTTGTTATTTCAATAGATTAACCTTTAAAAGTAACTTTTTTTTCCCCTTAAAGCTCTCAGTATCTTTTCTTTGTCTTGAATGTGGAGTGTTGTGACTATTATTGCCGTGGAGAGTTTCTGTTTTGGTCATATCTATTTGGGGTGCGGAATGCCTCTTGTATATGGATGGTTCTCTCTTTTTTTAGATGAGGGAAATTTTCTTTGATGATAGTTTGAAAAATTTCCTCAGGTCGGGTATTTTGGGGTTCTTGCTCTGGTATTCCATGAATGTGCATGTTAGGCTTCTTCTGGGTGTTCCATAACTCTTGAATATTTCTCTCAAGTATCTTTTTGGCTTTAACAACCTCTTCCATTGAGCTGGTTAATACTCCCACTTTGTCTTCCAGATCTGAAATTCTATTTTCTGCTTCATTAGTTCTACTGATAAGACTCTCTGTTGAGTTCTGCATTGAAGATAACTTCTCTTTTAGTTCAGTTTTAAACTCTGCTTGAGTCTGTTTTAATTGATCTATGCCTATTTTTGTTTCTTGAACTGTTTTTCTCAACTCCTCCAAGTGTCTGTTGTGTTCCTCTTCAAAGCGATTGATTCTATTATTTAATTCCTCCCGGATTTCCTCTTTCATAGTATTGATCATGGTAATGATCATGTTTTGAATGTCGTTATCTTGGCTCAGGCTTTCTTGGTTATTTTCCGTGGATTTGTTCTGGTTGAAGACTATCATTATGGGGATAATTCCTTTGGTGGGAGATTTGTTTTCTTGGGTTTTGATTCTAATGGATTTGCACTTTGACTTGGGCATTGTGGTTTTAACTCTTAAGACCTTCTTTCAATTTCTGTGTGTTTTTCACTGAATTGAATTAGTTGGCCTGGAGCGGCATATTCAATGTCTGGCTGGTGGGAGAAGCTGGGACTAGTGGGTTATCTGGGGTTTGCGGGTGAGCAGAGGGTGGTTACCTAGTAGGCAGTTTGTTCTGGCTGGACTGCATGTCCCAGGCGGGTGGGGAAAGGAGAGAAGTGCTGATGGAAGGTGCAATTAACTTAGGGAGCTCAGGCATGACCCCTAGCTTCTTTCCCCATTGCACCATTTTTTACCTCTTTAGGATTTTTTATTATTTCACACTTTCATGTATAAATGCAATGCATTTATGTTTCTTTCATACCTTTCTATCCAGCTCCATTCCCCTCTACTTGTTCACTACATATACATCCTTTACAACCAACCTGTCTCCTACATTCACATCTTTTTCATGTGTGACCCCCAGATTTCTTCAGGAATACTTCTATGGCAATTGCCTGAGTGTTTGCTGGGGCATGGGTACATTATCTATTGGTAACTCAATAAGGAAATAGTGCACATTCTTGTGTCTGGTATTAGCAATCAGTAGACTTTCAAAGAGGTATAGTGACTTTTGAGATCTTCCTCCTTCCATAGTATAATGTTTATAGGCAAAATCTTGTGGAGTCCTTGAGGAAGTGGACATCTCTGCAGAGAATTCTTGGGTGCAACAACCCTGTCTTCAACAGAAACCCTTCCTATCCTCAGGATCTTATACTCTTGCTACCCTATATTCTGCAAAATTCCCTGCGTATTGGTACAGGGAATGGTTTGATGCCCTATTTAGGACTGAACAGCTCACAGTCTCTTATTCTCTGCATGTTGTTCAGTTATGACTCTTGGTATTAAACACCTTTCATTGCAAAGAGATGACTCTGGGTCAAAGACTGAGAATTGTTCTAACTTATGGGTATAAGTGTTAGATGGTAATTTTTCATCAGGAATTTACACTAACTTGTTCTCTTCTATGATCTATGGTGTCCCCTTTCAGAGGCTCTTGGCTTTTACCAGTGCCCTTTGTAGTCCTCCATAACCTAAAAGTCAAACCCTATTGTTGAAAAGCCACACATGCTGATCATGAGACATGGAGAATGTAAGCTGGAAATGATTGCAATTTTGATGATCAGATTTCATAGTATGAGAAGATATTTTTCAGATTGCTTGGAGAAAAAAGTAATCATAAATCTCAACTATGGCTACTGTTAGCTACAAAATAACAACCTTATTGGCAAGAGGCAACTATTGGCTCAATAGTAGCATTAATGCCACAAGCATGACCAACTGCATTATAATTTGACTTAACACCCACTTTTCAACAGGAAACACCCATCTGGTACTTATAATACAGGGCAGGAACCTATAGATAGGGATGTTAATAGGCTTTAGTGGAAAACCAATACTAAGGTATAGCTATAATCATATGATATCAAACTACCATCTAAAAACTTATTATTATACCCTTAGATTAGAGCAGCTCTCAGCCCTCAACTTAGAAGCTTTCTTTCAAATAAATTTGTATAGTAGAGATAATCACAGCTGGCCAAAGCATAGAGAATATGTGACTATGGACTATTGTGCCTACAAAGAACTTCAGAATCATCTACAACAAGGTTCCCAAACATCACAGAGGAGAAGATGGTAAGAATATGAGAGCCAGAGAGTAGGGCAAGGTATCTTCTGACATCACAGGACTGTTGCTCCCATAAACTCGCTACAGAGGTGTCTACTTCCACAAGACCTGCACAATATTTGACCAATCAACACTTCACCATGGAAGGGAAAAGGACTCAAGAGGACCACACCTCCTTGAGACACTATTGAATGTTAATGCTGGACAGTGATGGGGACAACCAGCTTTCCTCAATGGTATAAATCTCTGATAAATAAACTGTGCTACAGAAAGTGATCAGCACAGGTCAATACAAGCAACTCCAATGAAACTCAATGGTTGGCACATGCAAAAAGCCTGAAAGTGGGTATAAGTCTTGTAGGAAGAAGACAGGTGGAGTGGAAGAGTAATGAAGATGAGAGTAGGTAGTAAGGGCTGAACATTACATATTTATTTGTTTGTTTATTTTATTTATTTACATTTTTGGTGTGTGTGTGTGTGTGTGTATGTGTATGTGTATGTGTATCAGAGGGCACTGAGTGTCCCTGTTGAGTACCAACAGTTTTTTGGGACTCATCTTGGATTGCTTCTACCTCCTTTTTGATTTGCTCTGGGATTTTCCAGGCTCCACCCACAGGGCCAGAAGTGTAGGGTCCCGTTTTTCTGCCTGGCATTTCTATGTAGGACCTGATGACTTTCTGCTTGTGAGGCAGAGTCTTCACCGCTGAATCATTTCTACAGGCTGCTAACATTATGTAAATTATTTATGTTCATGTATGGAACTGTCAAAGGATAAAAATAGAAATGAAAATTGAGCTTTAGGTTGCACAGACTGGTGCTTGACATGCTAGTCCCTTACCATAACACCCTGCACACATGAGCACAGCTCTCTGTCCCCACCCCAAGATGATCCCTTACGCTCTGCTCTTCCTCACATCTGGCTCAGAGAGGCCAGTGCCAGCTGCTGCACTCAGCACGGGGTATTGTTCTTCAGTCCTCTCTCTCTCCAAACCTTCTTGACCTCTCTTCCCTTTCAGTCTCTCACACTCCACTGAAGAGCTGGACTAGGTGAAGTACCTTTCCTCCTGTGGGTCAGCACCTGTGTTCTTTGTCAGTACCATCCCTCCTTGGTCTTCACAAGTGGTTCCATCTTCTCACACAGGGTTTATCTATCTGTCATGTGGTATCTCCTGGTGATATCCCTGTAGGATATCATTTGACACTGTGTCTGTTTACCATACGTAACAGTCTCTGGAAAATAAGGAACACTTGGTGTACAAACAGCATGAATACGTCCTTTTAGGGGTGAATATACACTTATCGGATGAAGGTGTCCTTAAGGGAGACAGAAGATGTCCCAGGAAATGCCCTGAACAGGTTCATATGTTCCAGGCCTCATCCTCCATTGGAGTCATTATTTCAGAAAGTTGAGGAAACTTTAGGTGGTGTGTTCTAGCAGGAGGAAATAGATTGGTGGGATGTACCTGTGAATGATAGTCCTGTACCCTGACCAACTTTCATCTTCTCTTGTCTTCCTGTCCCTCATGATGTGAAGATGTTATTCCACTAAGTGTTCTCACTGCCATGATGCTTTGTTACACACTTGAGACCAAAGGAGCATGCTGTGAGCCCTGGAGCCATGAGAAAAATAAGTCCTTCCTCCTCAAGTGCTGTCAGTCAGGCATTTAGTTACTCTGACAAGAAAAGGGAGTAGTACAAGAGGGGATCTGAAAAACTGGAGAGAAAAAGGCATTTTCTCTAATAATATATTTGGACGGTTTTCTCAAAGGGGATGGTTAGAAGGTAAGGCTAGAAAATACCTTCAGAAAATATCAGCATTATCCTCCACCACATACTCTCATTTATTCATGTTGAAATTTTCTTCTTCAGGTCTGTCCATCTGTGCACCTCTGTGTCCATAACTAAATACACCTTTTGTTGAATTCTGAAGTAGATGATAGTTGCCAGCATATGCTACACTAAATGTATCAGTATGCATATCATTAATTAGGAATCTAAAAGCTATTAATTTTTAAAGATACAGTGTCCATGTTTGAGTGGAGTTCTTTTTTAAAATATTTTTGTCTACACATATAATGAACTTTGGTTATTTACTTCCCTTATTACGCCTACCTCATTTTCCCTCCCTCTTCTTCCCAAGTTTGCCACCTAATTTGATGCTGTATGTGTATATTGAGTGTGTGCTTGTGTGTGAAAGAGAGGAGAGAGAGAGAAAAAAAAGAAGAAGAGAGGGAGAGAGAGGGAGGAAGGGAGAGAGATAGTTAGAGAGAGAGAGACTCACTGACTTTAGGAAAGGTTGTCTGCATGAGCATGTCTCTGGGCACATGCTGCAGCATGGGGATTCAGCAATCCCACTGAATGAAGCAGTCCCCCTCCCACCAGCCCACATTAACCATCAGTATTCACTCAGAGAAGGCTGGGCCCACAGAGCTCTTCTCTCATCAGTGATATAATCCCAATGGTTATGAGTCTTGTAATGGTTTTGTGCAAGTAAACACAGCTGCAATGATTTTGTGGATATAGTGACCTTACTGCATCCAGACACTATGTGATAGCACTCTCTCCCCACCCTATGGCTCTTAAATTCTTTCTGTCCCCTCTTCTTCCATGCCTAATGCTATAAGTCTAACTGAAAATATATAGGTATGGAAGTCATAGGCTCTAGGTAAGAGAACACTACAAGTCAATCTGCTAAGGAGATGTGCAACAAACTTCTTGTTGCCTAATCCCTGCTGGGCCAGCCAGGGAAAGGAGGGGAAAGACAGCAAGAGCCTCCAGGCTGGAGGTGAGGGGGTGAATGGCACGGAGTCAAAACAGACCCCTACAGTCACATGAGAAGCAGGCAATGGACGAGTTACTGTAGACTCATTTATTTAAGGAAGTGTTTGAGCTTATATACGATCAGGGGTCCAATCAGGTGTTGCCATCTCTCTGCTCCAGGGACAGCCACCAATCATTTAACCATTTACTAGGTGTCCATTGCAGAGGCAGGTTAGATGGCCACTTCCCATTGGTTGTTCATCACTCCACATGCATGGTTTCTCTATTGGAACATGTCCGGGTCATGTCCCAATTTGTTCAGGCTTGTCCTGACCAGGACCTTGGATCTCTTGTACTTGGGAGCTCGAGCTAGGGCCTCCCTGAATCGTTAGTAACACATTTTCTTCTAAATACTTATTTTTAAATCCAAAGTGTACATCTCAGTCTTCATACATGATATCTCCTTTATCAATTGGTAATTATTATTGCAGTGTTGCAGTTACTCCGCATGCTGACAATAAATTCATGGTCAAACAGCTTAAGGGAACAAGGAGTTTTATTCTGGCTTACAATTCTTTCATTGCAATACCTTGTCTAGCCTGACAGTAGAGCTCCAATCAATATAGACACTCATGGAAGACTGGCTGAATTAGGCTTTCACTGGGGAAATATGTCATTATCACACAGACACCTGCATGTGACATACCCACCTAATTCTATGAAATCTGGCATCAGAAGTCTTCCCTGTGCCTCCCTTTCTGTGTCTACTCCTCGCTTTCCTTCATATGTAACTTACTAGGAGGCCGCTGCCTATGGAGAAAGTGTCTTCTTCCTCCCAGAGGTGAGTAAGAGCCCAAGAGTGAACCTCTGATCTCTGCAGAACTGGGGGGACTTCTTCCCAGAAAACCCTAGATTTAGACTCTGTCAAGTATTTGCTTCTTTCAAGAGATGTGAAAGGGCTCTACATAGGGCTCAGCTTCATCTACAAACACAATCACAGGACAGTTGACCTTTGCAGAGTGCAGGAAATAGGCTTTTCAAACATGTGAACCCTGAGGCTAGACTATCTGTGACCTTGACTGTCTAGTGATTGTCAGGCCTCACCTTTCACATCAGGTTTCAAGTCCAAGCATCACAAAGTGTTGCTCTGTCTTCAGAAGTCTTCCTCTGAAATTTTCTTTAGTGATGACTCAGAGAGAATACAATCATTCTGATTCTGAGTCTCAATGGATTTGTTTTCTTTCCCTTTGCTTGCCTTGTGTATTGTTCTTGGATTTCTGACCTATTCAAAGAAGTGCATAATTGGAGAACAAAGTGATCCAAGCTGGAGGAGAGAAAGTGAGCAGTGGTAGTCATTTTAAGCAGTGTGACGCTGCAAGAAAGGGGAGTGTTTTGTTCTGTGTATGTCCCATCTGAAGTCCTACATTTTAGCATTTTGCTCACTAGTTATACTTGAGGATCCTAGGCCAGAAATGTCCCTTCTGAGTGATGGGGAAGCAACCTGGCATCATCTAAACATTCCAGGTATGTTAATCTAGAGCTTCAGGTTGGAAACATGGTTGGCTTCACAGTGTAGAGCTTCACAATGGGACCTGAGCTTTCTTTAAAAGCCTGTGAACCTCAGAGGTGACTCAGGATTTAAGACTGCCTCACACATTAGAAAACTCATTTAAGATCCTAGATCCCACATAAAAATGCCAAGCAGAAATGATTGTGGCCTGAACTTCCAGCCCTTGAAAACAGAGCAAAGGAAATCCCAGAGCAAAGCAATAAGAAGGTAGAGCAGTCTAGGATGGATCCTGAAGTCATCCTTAAGCATCTAGAGGCACACACAGTGTCTATTAGCACACAAGTGTATAAGAAATTTGCACAGTACACAAACACACAAACACACACACACAAATGTACTATAATATACTGAGCTGTTTCTAGAAAATTTGTTCATGACGTAGAATAATAACAGACATGCTTTCCCCTGAGAAAAAATATTTTCTAAGGTAAAATATCAAACATCACTTCAACCTTGTTGTGTAACTCAGTCTGGTGGAGCAAGAACTTTCTGAGAGTGGTGGTGGGACTATGACAATCAGTTGAGAGCTTGAAAGATCATAGGTAGCTAGTTACCCTGCATATCTGGTCGCTGTAGTTCTCTAGCCAGCCTAGGTTGTTGCTCAGATCTTCCCACCCACAGGGTCTGGTTCATAACCTTCCTTCATCAACGTTTCTTATTGGTGTGAGGAAGCCAGATTCCCACTCCACCTTTGGCACTTTCTTGTGGTTATTTCACACCCTCTGTCCCCACTCTCCTCTTGGTGTGAAGCCACACTTGCCATTTCAGCTCAGTTCTATCCTGAGGTTTCTTTTGTCTTGCAAGAATTTCTGAATTCACTTGTTTTTATTCCTTAACTACTGTATGGTTCTTGTTTTCTTTAATAGAGAAGCAGTCAGTTAGTCTTCAAAGTCACTTTACCCTGATCTGAGTGCAGGAATGAAACTCATGGAGACCAGTTTCCTGGTACTACTTGTCAATTCTTTCATATCACAAAAATGTCTTCAAAGAAAAACATAAAATATTGACTATGACTTTCAGTATGTTCTAGATATTCTAAAGAAATTATTTTAAAAACCATGATTAAGGCAGATGGTGGTACATGACTGTAATCTTCTTAGTCTTTGGAAATTAAAAACAAGAAGAACATGAGTTCCTGTTTATTTATTTGTGTGTGTGTGAGAGAGAGAGAGAGAGACAGAGAGAGGCAGAGAGAGAGAAAGAAAGAGAAAGAGAGAGAGAAGATACTGTGTGTGCCTATGGATACCCAAGGATGACTTCAGGAGTCATCTTGTATTGTTTCTACCCCCTTTTTGTTTTATTCTGGTATTTCCCAGGCTCTACCTTCCAGAACCAGAAGTTCAGGCTGCCATCATTTAAGCCTGGGATTTTACACTGGATCTGGGATCTGAACTCAGATTCTGAGCTTGCAAACCACAGTCTTAACTCCTGAGCCATCAGTCCAGCCTATCATGAGATCTGAAACATTGTGAGATATAAAGAAAATTGAAGGTCAAGATGAGCTACACAGTGACATGGTAACTCAAGAGGGAAATCATATAGATCAGAACAAACTCGAATTAGAATATACATAAAACCCTGTGCCGGGCAGCTGTCACCGGTACACAGTCACTGTGTCGTGGCTAGAAAGAAATAGACATGGAGTCTCTCTTACCAGTTCCAAGGTTCCCACGAAGACAGGTCCTGAGCTCATACCTAGGAGGCTCAGGAAGCCTCCACCCTCTCAGGGTTTCCTCAGTGGGTCAAAGCCAGAAGTGCTGGACACTCAACATTCATGGTCTGCGATGGCTCACAGAGTACTTTCCTGAATCGAGCTTCAGG
Source organism: Typhlomys cinereus (assembly GCA_023101885.1). Lineage (NCBI taxonomy): Eukaryota > Metazoa > Chordata > Mammalia > Rodentia > Platacanthomyidae > Typhlomys > Typhlomys cinereus. The sequence continues at coordinate 15,631,659 of JALPQD010000011.1, forward strand.
TCTCCAGAAGGTAGGGGGAAAACCTGGGGAGTCCAGAATCTATGGAGACAAAGTTTCGGGTCACTCTTATCTCCTCTGGACTACTGGTGTGGCTCAGGCCTGCTCCTTAAGGACCATCTTTATTGCTTATCAGTACACTGCACACAAGGCTCCACACCACACGGAGGGAAGGTGCACACACAGGTCATCTACCAATGTTTCAAGCAGATTAGCACACTACACGTCTCTGCCCTGCCCATCCTGTCATTCACATTCTTATCTACTCATGGCACATTTATTTGGGCTCACTGACCACTCTTCAATACTTAAACTTAAAACACTCCTAACTTAGGCAGGCCCTGTATTTATTTATTTTTAACACTTTAAATTTCATTTCGCCTGGCCTCCCCGGCCCGGCCCGGCCTCCCCTCAGCCCAGCACGGGCCGCGGCAGCGAGCGGCGGGCCGCCCCTACAGCCGGCCGGCCCCGCGGACGGGAGCGGAGCGCGCTGCGGGCCCGGGCCTCTCTTCGGCGGGACGCGCCCAGGACGCAGCGGAGGGAGGCGCCGGCTCCGGCCGCGGGCCGGGCTGCCGAACGGACTGACTGCACATTCTGCCTTCTCCACATTTCTGAAGCAGAGACATGACTTGAAACCCCAATGACCACGGTCAGGACCTTTGGGTGACCGGCACATGCACCATGGAACTTAAAGTATGGGTGGATGGAGTGCAGAGGAGAAGTTGTAATAGTCTTAGCACAAGCTATAGGTCGGACCGGAAGGTACACACTAATAGAAAAATGGAGAGACACAGAGAGACACCTGGCACCCCACGAGAACCCCATCATATCCTTGAACAAGTGGGGGCAGTACGCGAGCGATGTGCAGCTCATCCTGCGGCGGATAGGGCCGTCGCTCAGCGAGAGGCCCACCTCAGACAGTATGGCCTGGATCCCTGAACGTACTTTGTACCGGCAGAGTCTGCCCCCCCTGGCCAAGCTGAGGCCGCAGGTGGACAAGTCCATCAAGAGGAGAGAGCCCAAGCAGAAGTCGCTCACATTCACGGGAGGCGCCAAGGGGCTGATGGACATTTTTGGGAAAGGCAAGGAAACTGATCTTAAGCAGAAGGTGCTAAGCGGCTGCAGGACGAGCACGGACGAGCTGAGGAAGCTGATCCGGCTGCAGACGGAGAAGCTGCAGGCCATCGAGAAGCAACTGGAGGCCAGTGAGCTGGAGATTCGGTTCTGGGAGCAGAAATACAGCTCCAGCCTCGAAGAAGAAATTGTCCGCCTGGAGCAAAAGGTCAAAAGAAATGACGTCGAAATCAAGGAGGAGGAATTTTGGGAAAATGAGTTGCAGATCCAGCAGGAGAACGAGAAGCAGCTGAAGGACCAGCTGCAGGAGATAAGGCAGAAGGTCACGGACCGCGAGAGCAAGTTAAAGGACTACTCGGCCCAGATCCAGAGCATGGAGAGCGGGCTGGAGGCGGAGAAGCTGCAGCAGGAGGGCCAGGACGCCCCGGTCGACAAGGAGGAGGTGAAGGGCAAGATCCGCAAGGTCAGGGGGGAGATCGACACTCAGGGCCAGCAGACCTTGCGGCTGGAGAACGGCATCAAAGCTGTGGAGCGCTCGCTGGGCCAGGCCACCAGGCGGCTGCAGGACAAAGAGCAAGAACTGGAACAGTTGACCAAAGAGCTGCGGCAAGTCAACCTCCAACAGTTCATCCAACAGACGGGGACGAAAGTCACCGTCCTGCCAGCCGAGCCCACCGAGGTCGAGACCTCTCAGGCCGACATAGAGAACGAGACACCATTCCAGTCTGGGACCCTGAAGCCACCCGGCTCTTCTCGGCAGCTCCCCAGCAATCTCCGTATTCTGCAGAACCCGATCTCGTCTGGTTTCAACCCCGAAGGCATCTACGTATAACGTCATCTTCAGGGGAGAAGCTGGCAAAGGTCCCGAGGAGGGTTTGTGCCAATGATGAGCAGAGAGTGTCTCACGGGCCACGTCACTCTCCTCAGCTCACTCCCCTCGGGCCTCCTTTCCCGTGCACTGATGCTAAAGAACAAAGAGACGGTTTCAACTCAACAGTGTTGACATTTTGTCCAGCAGCTGCAATGCAAAGCCTTTGTTTTTATTCGTAGCATTTTGAGACAGTAGAACAGTATTATACTATGTGTATGCAGAGTCAAGAGAGGTATGCGGCCAGCTCAGTTTAATTTATTCCATGTGATTGATTAATGTATGAATGTTGATGTTTAATATTTTATCAGTACTTACTCTGTGATTATGTTCAGCACCGTGTGGTTACGCCTGTGTACACATTGCCAGATGCCATCCAAGCTCTGCTCGAGTGAGCTGTGCAGATAGCTGAGGCACCCCATCCAGACCAACCACAGTACCCACTGCACCCGCACCCCATGAGCTTCTCCAGCCTTTGCTTGATTAGAGAATTCTGATTTCTTTTTGTCCCTTACAGTATTACCAAGCATATAAATAACATGCAACATAACAAGTATTTTCCATGAGGAAAATTGTACCTGTGAAAGATCTGCGATTTTCAGCAGACACGTGGGACTGCTGATTATGCAGTGCACAGAGCTTCCCACCCAGCTGCTACTTCCTCTCCGAGATTCTCAGTGCCAACATAGCGGGGATTAGATTCCTGAGGATCTGGAGGGTGTGCTCTGGGAGTCACATACCAACCCATGTATTTCAGGAGAACCTGAGTTCTGTGCATGGTCTGTTGTTGCCACACCCACCCACGGGTGAATAGTCATTTGCCCAGGATTTGAAATAGGGCCTGTTGTGCTTTCTGTAACCCTTAGACAAAGGAGAGGAGCTTGCAGTTAGGTATTATTTTTTACCTAGAAAATAAAACTAATTCAGAGTATGTTTTCACTTTAAATTTGACTTTTACAAGTTAGTAAATCTCTACTCATGCTTATTTTATTTATAAAGCCAAAAATGAGTCAACACTTTTCCCTCCAGTGACGACTTAGTAAGATTTACAAGTAATATTTAGACAGATACTGTCAGACCCTCCTGGCCATCTACGTATTAGTGACCACATTTGGTGTAATATAATTAAGGTAGTCTGAAACTTTCAGTATATTTTAATTCAGAAGAGAATATATTCTCTGTTACCCACAATAAAAGTGAAGTGGGTTGCTGTGGTGACTGCAGTGTGCTGTTTCCATGGTAACAGTAACACGCTGCATTGTGCATGAAAGCAGCTTCAGAGTTTTGGTGAATGTTGAGAATGTTATTAATGTTTTGATGAAAAGATATGAGAATGGCTGTTACAATATGTAGACGCTCCTGGAGAGGTACAGGGAATGCACCATTGCCTTTTCCAGTCCCATTGAGTAATGCACCTGAACCAAAAGTTACTTTTGGTTCTCTACAGAGAACTCTACAGAGTTGATCTTATCATTATACAGTTTTTCAAGTAACTTGAAAGTAAATGGTTCTTCCTAAGTGACCCCCACCTCACACACTTGCTCCCACTTTAAATAGTTACTTCATATCTACATATATTTAAAAATTAGGATAATTAAAAATCAGACTAATGTGCAGCTTTTGTGAGAGTATGTGTACCAAGATCTGCCTTATCCTTAAGTACCCCCACCCTATAATGAGTCGTTTTGATGAAACTGAGACCTTATTCACAAAGAAAAATAATGTGTAAATTGATTGTGTCTGATTTAAACCAAAATGTTGAAACTGCATGTATGCCAGATTGATCAGAGGTTCGTGGCTCAGCCCGACGCGGTGCTCCCAGGACCTGGGAGGCTGGTGCAGGAGGGTTGCCACGAGCTCCAGGCTAGCCCGTGCTACCCAGAGCACTGACTGTGAACCAAGACAGGAGAAGTTGCGGAGGTGCCTTGGGGTGCCTAAGATCAACTCACGCAAAAGTCTAGCTTAGTGCCGGGAACTGCGGTCCATCAGCTGGGGAGGGCTCACGAAGTAAGTGGGGAACACACCAGCTCGCAGCTGCCGGGTGCACAGCCACAGGTGCCTGACAACCTCGGTACGAGTTTCGTGCTGCCAAATAGTGTCCATGGGCCTAATTATACGCCAAGTCCTGTTTGCAGACAGAAGTCCAGTCTGCTGTCCAACTTACTTTTGTAATCAGCCACTTTACTGCGGGAAGCTCAGAACTGCAGAATATTTTCTAAGTCTTTTTTTACATCGAGAAAAGCAGCTAATTTCTGTAGGAACGTCCAGGCATGTTCTCATCTGTTCGTGGCATTTTTGCCTGTTGCGAATACAGATGAATTAAGTGTCAGCCCCTCCGGCAGTCCTTCTAGAGCCTACAGCCGACCCTGCCCGCAGTCACCAAACCTAAAGTTTTGAATCTGGGGGAATATCCAAGTTCTGAATAATACATTAGATGTCAATTTTTGTGTTTTTTTTAAAATTCATACTGCAGACTGTTTTTTGTGACTTTCTATAAGTATTGAATATGTTTGAAGAGTTGTTCTTACCAATGACTAGTTTGAAATAACATTGGTCTGGAGTCCGTCACAGACATCTAGGTGGTGGTCTTTCCTTTTTTTGCAGGATATGTCAGTTTGTCGGCATTTGTTTTGTGTCTTAATGTGCAGGAGAACTTATATATGAGGCTTCAGCTGGCTCTGTAGACATTGTGGTCTGAGATTAATCAGCCATCAGAGAGCAAATAATCACTTCCTGTTGTTGAAATTAACCATCAACAAGAGCTCATTCCACTTTGCTAACTGCAGTTCACGCAGTAAAAATACAGGGCATTCATGGTGCGACATGTGAGGTACAGCAGTGTGTGAGGACGGAGCCCTTACCCCTGCACTGAAAGACAGCATTCTTGGTGTGGAACTCTTCCCTTGAACACCTTCCCAGTTACAACTGGAAGAGACTGGGGAGGTAGCACCACCGACCTCAGGCGTGCAGAGGCCGTGTGCCCGAGAGCCGTGGCCTGTATATTTGAAACGGGCGTTAACGTTCTGTGTGACGATGCTGCATCTGTCTTGCTGCCCGCACAGTGCTCTGCATCTGCTCTGTGCTCAGCCTTGCTCACATTACCTGGTGTTTTGAGTCATGTCCGTCCTGTTGGCCACAGCATTTGGACCTTCTGTGAAGGCCGCAGCTATAGCGAGAAGTCACACAGTCACTATTATCAGTGTTGCTGCTTTGCATTTCCCAATGAGCTTTTGACGCCAAGACAGTGACCACTTCAAGGTTTTGGGAGCTCTTTCCAGTGCACTTTATATATTTTTTAGAAACCAAATAAATGCAGATGACTATTTAGTATACTAATTATATTAAACCAGCAGAAATATAAAGGCAATAAAGTGTATGCATATAATGGGGGAGGGGAAAGATGAAATCATAGTTTGTAGCCAGAAACGGGTTCCAGCCCTGCACACACTTCTCAGTGTCTCTCCACTCACCCTGGAAGGATGTGAGTTGTCGTGGCTTTAAACAGAAGCACCACGTTCGCTAATTGTGGACCCTAAGTGTGCTTTTAGTGCTGCTTTGCTTATGTAGGAACAAAAGATCTATACCATGTATCATATGTAATTATTACTTTGACTTTCATTTCAAATAGTATATTTTCTGATTATTATCAGAAGCTGTAAAGCAAAGATCGATGTCTGATATTCTCCCAAATAATAAATTTCCAAGATTGATTGGGGGCAAAAAAAAAATTTCATTTCATCTTGTTCTACACAAACCCATTAATCATTTTTTCTATTTATAAGAAACTTTCATACACAGGGATATGAACTTCCACTTTATGTATCTCTGCAAACATTGGTGAAGTAGGAAAAGATGGAGAAGTTCGTCATGGTGCCACATGGCAACAAAAAGACCAAGTGGTTCAAGTCCTTTAATGCTGCATATGAGCACCTGTCAGGCCTGAAGGCTCAGGGCTGGCATCAAAGGTCCATGTGTGAGAAGAGCTCAGGTACAAAGTGTGGATAATTTGACACCAGGAGTCATCAGAACCATCACAGTAAGGCTCCAGGGAGTGTTTAAATGAAAAGATATTGTTTCTTCCACACAGTGTGTATTAGTGTTAGTCATTGTTCACAGAAGTTAGGAATAATGTCACACAATGAGGTCTTTAAAACACATCAACTCTGAATTTTCCTCTAACTATAAGCAAAAGAAAGAGAGAGAGTGAGAAAGGAAAGATGGAAGGAAGGAAGGAAGGAAGGAAGGAAGGAAGGAAGGAAGGAAGGAAGGAAGGAAGGAAGAAAGGAAGGAAGGAAGGAAGGAAAGAAGGAAAGGAAGGAGGGAGGAAGGGAGGGAGGGGGGTTGATTGATCAATCAATTGGATTTTTTTAAAAAATCCATGTTTAAAGCAAATGATGCATAACACACTCCTTCACCATTGCCTCTCATTCGAGCCACAAAAAGTCTTTAAATAAATTCTGTTAAAGTCATTAGTCATCAGTCCGCCTGACCACGCTTCCCAGTCTGCCATCCCCAGCCAAGTCCCAGGTCAAAGGTGAAGAATTCTGTCATCAACATCAGCTCCTCTGCCTCTCTGGCCCACCGGGGACCCACGCACATGGTCTACAGAAGACACACTGCTACTCAGAATTCAATAGAGTCCAAAGGAAACTCAAGCAAAGTTCTAAGGGTCAAAGGCCATACATCTGAAAACCTCTACAATCATCCTATCACATGGGAGAGATTCTTCACATCCAGCCCAAAGATAAGTAAACCTCCTTTTTTTCACCTTACTGTTCATTTGTAATATTAATCACTGTAGATTAACTTCTCCATACAGCCATCCCAAAAACATATACAACTACAGGAAGTACACCACTCACTCTCACATATCACCAAAATACTACATCGTAAAAGTGCACTACCATACTAATATTCACCCCCTGTCTACTTAACCTGACTTAACTGATGTACTAACAGCCTAATAGCCTCATCTAGGAAATTACAATAACAAAAGACAAACATACCCAACTCCAAGGCAAACACTAGTAATAACTGCCCAAGTGTAGTAATACCAACTAAATCAGTTCAGTCAAAGACACACAAAAACTGTAAAGCCCTAGAAGACAAAACAACAATGCTCAAGTCAAAGTGCAGATACATGAAAAACAAAACCCAAGAAGACCAATCTCCCACCGAAAGAATTAACCCCTTAATGATGGATTTTTTCCAACCAGAAAAATTTCACAGAAAACAGCCAAGAAAGCCAGACCCAAGACAACGACTTTCAAAGTATGATCATTACCATGATTAATACTATGAAACATTAAATCCAAGAGGAGTTAAACAACCACATCAACCACTTTGAACAGGAACACAACAGGCATTTGGAGGAGTTGACAAAAACAGTTCAAGAAACAAAAATAGGAATAGAGCAGTTAAAATAGGCTTAGGCAGAGTTTAAATTGAACTAAAAGACAAGTTATCTTCAACCCAAAGCTCAACAGAGTCTTACCAGCAGAACTAAAGAAGCAGAAAATAGAATTTCAGATCTTGAAGACAAAGTGGGAGAATTAACCAGCTCAATGGAAGAGATTGTTAAAGCCCAAAAGATAATTGAGAGGAACATTCAAGAAATATGGGACTCCCTGAAGAAGCCTATCATGCGCATTCATGGAATACCAGAGCAAGAATCTCAAAATAACACACCTGAGGAAATTTTTCAAATTATCATAAATGAAAACTTCCCTCAACTGAAGAATGAGAGGCCCATCCAAATACAAGAGGCATTTCACACTCCAAACAGATATGACCAAAATAGAAAATCGCCACGGCAAATAATAGTCAAAACACTCCACATTCAAGACAAAGAAAAGGTCCTGAGAGCTTCAAGAGAAAAAAAGCAAGTCACTTTTAAAGGCAAACTGATTAAAATAACAAATGACTTCTCAATGGAAATAGTAAAAGCAAGAAGAGCTTGGAGAGATACTTCATGTATTAAATGAGCAAAAATGCCAACCCAGACTGATATACCCGGAAAAGCTATCTGTCATGTTCGAGGGAGAAAGAAAAATTTTCCAGCACAAAGACAACTTGAAGGCTTACATGTATACCAAATCAGGCCTTCAAAAAATGCTAGAAATGATATGCAAACTTGAAGAAAAAAACAAGCGTATCCAGGAGGACAGAAGGGAAGTATAATACCACAAAAACATAAATGTCAAACAATAAGCTTACAAAATTCACTAAACATGAAAAATGTCCAGAATTAAAAATAAATTCTCCATTATAACATTAAATGTCAGTGGTATTAACTCACCGATTAACAGACACAGATTACAAACTTGGATTAAAAATCACAATCCAACAATCTGCTGCCTTCAGGAAACTCATCTCACCACAAAAGATAGGCACATCCTAAAAATGAAAGGCTGGTCCAAAATTCTGCAAGCTAATGGAACAAGGAAACAGGCAGGGGTAGCCATTTTGCTGTCAGACAAAGTGAAAAACCAAAAAAAAAAATTATAAGAGACACAGACGGATACTGCGTTTTAGTCACAGGTACAATTCACCAGAAAGACTTCACAATACTGAACATATATGCACCCAATACGGACCCCTCCACATTTATTTAAAAAATCCTACATCGTCTAAAGCGAGAAATCAACCCCCAAACAGTGATTCTTGGGGATTTTTTTAAAGAATTTTTTTATTCAATTGTGCATGTGTATGTGTATGAATGTGTGTCTGTGTGTGTGTATGTGTGTGTAGAACCACAGACGAATTCGGGAACCACCACGGACCGCCCCTGCCTCCTCCTTGTTTACTCTGCCCCGGGATTCACAGGTGCCTCCCTACCAGGACCAGAAACACAGGCCACCCCCGCTTCTGCCTGGCGACTATACGTGGGGTCAAGGATCCGAACTCAGGACCTTCCGCATGCAAGGCGGAGGCTTAACCTCTGAGCCACCTCTCCAGCCCAATTCTTGGTGATTTCAACACCACCCTCTCAACATGGGATAGATCAACAGGTCAAAAGCTTAACAGAGACACTTTGGAACTTAATCAAACCCTTAAAGAAATGGACCTTACAGATCCCTATCAAACTTTTCATCCACGCACGAAAGAATACACATTTGTCTCAGCAGCACATGGAACTTTCTCCAAAAGAGATCACATATTGGGCCACAAAATGAATCTCCACATGTACAGGGAAGTTAAAATTCTAGCCTGTGCCCTATCAGACCACCAGGGCCTAAAGTGGACATCCCCAACACAACAAGCAACAGAAAATGCACTAACTCCTGGAAACTTAACACTATGATGCTGCATGAGAACTGGATTCAGGAAGAAATTAAAAAGGAAATTCAAGATTTCCTGAAAGTGAATGATAACGAAAATACAACTTACCAAAATCTCTGGGACATAATGAAAGCTATCCTAAGAGGTAAGTTCATAGCTCTTAATGCCTACATCAAAAAAATGGAAACATCAGAAATAAATAACTTAACAATGCAGCTTAAAGCTTTAGAGAAACTAAAGCAATCTGATCCCAAAAGTAGTAGAAGAGAGGAGATTAGCAAAATAGAGTTGAAATATCTGAAATCGCGATTAGAAAAACGTTAGAGAAAATCAACCAGTCAAAAAGCCTGGTTCTTTGAAAGAATCAATAAGGTTGACACACCCCTAGCTAAATTAACCAAAACCAAGAGAGAGAAAACCCAAATTAACACAATTAGAAATGAACATGGAGTTATCACTACTGATACCCAAGAAATCCAGAGAATTATAACATCATATTTCAAAAGCTTATACTCTGTGAAGTTTGACAACACAAAAGAGATGGGTGAACTCCTAAGTAAACACAACTTACCTAAATTGAATCAGGAAGTTGTGAATTATTCAAATAGTCCTATAATATATGAGGAAATTTAAAGTTTTCATTGTAAAGGTCTTTTACCTCATTGGTTAGGTTTATACCAAGATATTTCATTTTTTTAGGGGCTATAGTAAATGAGATTGTTTCTCTCAGGGCTTTTTCACTTCTTTCATTCAGGGCATATAGGAAGGCCTCTGACTTTTGCACATTTATTTTGTATCCTGCCACCCTGCTGACCTTCTCAATTAGTTCCAGGAGCTTCCTGGTGGAGATTTTGGGATCACTCAGGTATAAGATCATGTCATCTGCAAATAGGGATAGTTTGATTTCTTCCTTGCCGATTTGAATCCCTCTTATGTCCCTTTCTTGTCTTATGGCTTCAGCTAAGACTTCAAGTACAATATTGAATAGAAGTGGTGAGAGTGGACAGCCTTGTCTAGTTCCTGATCGAAGTGGGAATGCTTCCAATTGTTCCCCATTGAGCATAATCCTTGCTGTGGGCTTGTTGTATACAGTTTTTATTATATTGATAAAGGTTCCTTCCATTCCTACTGTCTCCAGCGTTTTGATCATAAAAGGCTGTTGGATCTTGTCAAAAGCTTTTTCTGCATCTATCGAGAGTATCATGTGGTCTTGGACTTTGGACTGATTTACATGATGAATTACATTTATTGATTTTCGTATGTTGAACCAACCTTGCGTGCCGGGGATGAAGCGTACTTGGTCCCCGTGCATGATCTTTTTGATATGTTTTTGAATCTGATTTGCTAAGACTTTGTTGAGAATCTTTGTGTCTGTGTTCATCAGGGACAAACTTGAGCAATCTGATCCCAAAAGTAGTAGAAGAGAGGAGATTAGCAAAATAAGGGGAGAAATATCTGAAATCGAGATTAAGAAAACAATAGAAAAAATCAACCAGTCAAAAAGCTGGTTCTTTGAAAGAATCAATAAGATTGATACACCCCTAGCTAAATTAACCAAAAGCAGGAGAAAGAAAACCCAAAATAACAAAATCAGAAATGAACATGGAGATATCACTACTGATACCCAAGAAATCCAGAGAATTATTACATCATATTTCAAAAACTAATACTCTGTGAAGTTTGACAACAGAAAAGAGATGGATGAATTTCTAAGTAAACACAACTTACCTAAATTGAATCAGGAAGTTGTGAATTATTTAAATAGTCCTATAACATATAAGGAAATTGAAGAAGTAATCTCATATCTTCCCACCAATAAATGTCCTGGACCAGATGGATTCAGTACAGATTTCTACCAGACATTTAAGGAGTTAATAACACCAATACTCTTTAAACTGTTCCATCAAATAGCAAAGGAAGGAACACTACCAAATTCCTTCTATGAAGCTAATATCGTTTTAATCCCAAAACCTAATAAAGATTCACTTAAAAAAGAAAACTATAGGCTGATCTCTCTGATGAACACAGACGCAAAGATTCTCAACAAAGTCTTAGCAAATCGGATTCAAAAACATATTAAAAAGATCATTCACGGGGACCAAGTAGGATTCATCCCCAGCACACAAGGTTGGTTCAACATACGCAAATCAATTAATGTAATTCATCATGTAAACCAATCCAAAGTCCAAGACCACATGATACTCTCGATAGATGCAGAAAAAGCTTTTGACAAGATCCAACAGCCTTTTTTGATCAAAACACTGGAGACAGTAGGAATGGAAGGAACCTTTATCAATGTAATAAAAGCTGTATACAACAAGCCCACAGCAAGGATTATACTCAATGGGGAACAATTGGAAGCATTTCCACTTCGATCAGGAACTAGACAAGGCTTTCCACTCTCACCACTTCTATTCAATATTGTACTTGAAGTCTTAGCTGAAGCAATAAGGCAAGAAAGGGACATAAGAGGGATTCAAATCGGCAAGGAAGAAGTCAAGCAAGAAGTCAAGCTATCCCTATTTGCAGATGACATGATCTTATACCTGAGTGATCCCAAAAACTCCACCAGGAAGCTCCTGGAACTAATTGAGAAGTTCAGCAGGGTGGCAGGATACAAAATAAATGTGCAAAAATCAGAGGCCTTACTATATGCCCAGAATGAAAGGAGTGAAAAAGTCCTGAGAGAAACAATCCCATTTATTGTAGTCCCTAAAAAAATGAAATACCTTGGTATAAACCTAACCAAGGAGGTAAAAGACCTTTACAACGAAAACTTTAAAACCCTGAAGAAAGAAATAGCAGAAGACACCAGAAGGTGGAAAGACCTCCCTTGTTCCTGGATTGGCAGAATCAACATTGTAAAAATGACCATCCTACCAAAGGCAATATACAGATTCAATGCTATACCAATCAAAATCCCAAAGCAATTCTTCAAAGAAGTTGACCAAACAATCTCAAAATTCATATGGAGGCACAAAAGACCCAGGATAGCAAAGACAATCCTGAGTAACAAAAACACTGCTGGAGATATTACCATACCAAACCTAAGTCTATACTACAAATCCATAGATATAAAAAGAGCCTGGTACTCGCTCCAAAATAGACACACAGATCAATGGATAAGGATTGAAGACCCAGATATAAGCCCACAAAATTATAGCCATTTGGTCTTTGACAAAGGGGCCCAAAAAATCCAATGGAAAAAGAACAGCATCTTCAACAAATGGTGCTTGCAAAACTGGATCTCCACATGCCGAAGATTAAAGCTGGACCCGTACTTGTCACCATGTACAAGACTTAATTCCAAATGGATCAAAGACCTTGATATAAGGCCAGAGACTATAAAAATCATTGCTGAAAGGATAGGGAACTCCCTCGAGCTGATTGGGCTAGGCCAACATTTCCTAAACAGACATCCAATGGCACAGTGACTGCTACCAACTCTCAACAGTTGGGATCTTGTGAAATTAAAGAGCTTCTGTTCATATAAAGAGATTGTAACACGAGCTCAAAGGCAACCCACAGAATGGGAGAAAATCTTCACTAACCACATATCTGACAGAGCTCTACTGTCCAGAGTACACAAAGAACTAAGAAAACTAAACTCCAAGGAAAACAATGGCCTAATTAAAAAATGGACCCTGGAACTTAAAAGAAACTTTACCAGGGATGAAATTAAAATGTCTAACAAATATCTTAAGAAATGCTTCACTTCCTTAGCCATCAGGGAAATGCAAATCAAAACTTCCCTGAGATATCATCTCACCCCGGTCAGGATGGCACAAATCCACAATACAAACAACGACAAATGCTGGAGAGGATGTGGAGATAGGGGAACTCTGCTACATTGCTGGTGGGAATGCAGGCTCATACAGCCACTCTGGCGAGCCATCTGGAGATTCTTAAAGAAATTAAAGATTGAAATGCCATATGACCCTGCTATCCTACATTTGGGAATAACCCCACATGCAGCAGAGGTTCGCCTCGATAGCACAAGCTCGACCTTGTTCATAGCAGCACTGTTTACAATAGCAAAGTCATGGAATCAACACAAATGTCCAACAGTGGACGAGTCGATAAGGAAACTATGGTACATCTATACAATGGAGTACTACTCAGCCATCAAGAATGATGAATTACTGGAATTTGCTGGAAAATGGATGTCATTAGAAACAATTATATTAAGTGAAGTATCCCAGATGCAGAAAATTAAGCGCCGTATGTACTCCGTAATAGGTGGCTCCTGGTACCAAACCCAACTAGCCCACCTAGAGACAGTAATTTCAAGGATTTTGAACAGGAGGGATGGGGTAGGAGGGCCACACCAGAAACAAGGAGAAAAGGGACCATGTTACAGCAGGGAAAATAGGCCTCCATCAAGGCCCCATATAAGTAATGAGACATCTGATTAAGTTCACAGACTTTTGTTCCTGATCATTTACTACTGAGGGGGTGTGATCCCACCAGAAGAGGAGGGCATATAGTCTGGCAGATAAAAAGTAATCATTTTGCAAATGGGTGATAGACCCCTCCCTCACTGTGGTTTCCCACTTTTATTCCTCTACCTTTGAATGTGCTTTTATCACAAGACTCTATTTTAACAACTTTTTGTCTCTGGCCAGGGGGTAACATACAATGTCCACCAGGATGGAGTGAAGGGCATTGCAGGAGCAGCAAAACTGCAAAAGAAAATCAACAAACCACAATCCAGAACTGCAGAGACTCTATATCAACCACCTAGAACTAGGCCACCTTAATCTCTCCCCATCTTGAAGCTCAGGGAAATTTGCGGAAGAGGGGGCGGTAAGAGTGTAAGAGCAAAAGAATGGGAGGAGCAATGATATGTAAGGTACTCCATACTAGTTAGTGCTGAAGCAATCATAATTGGACTTTGCATGCCCTGCGCATTGTCCAACACACTGTTGACCTCACAAAGTCTAGCATCTGCTAAAGGCACCAAGATCCTTGGATGCAAAGGATTGGCAGCCACAGCAGTGTTCCTGTACCTAAGGGGAACACGGGAAAGGGTTCGGGAAATGCCACTGGGTCCTTGTATGTCATCGGAGAGGAGGGCCCAGAGGAAAATCAGACATGCACAAGAAAGGACTCTCTGGGAATTGGGGTGGGAGGCACTGGGGGATGGGGAGGGAGAGGGGGTGGGGAGGGGGAGTAGGGGGTACATGGGGAAGAGGAGGGAGGGAGGGAACTGGTTTACCTAATAAGTTTGTATGAGCTGAAATAATAATAAAAATGTATTAATAAAAAAAGAAATACAGCCAACAATTATAAGCCAGCATAAAATACTTTGTTCCTATGAGAAAAAAAAAAAAAAGAAATTCATCCATCTCTTCTTGTGTGTTGTCAAACTTCACAGAGTATATGTTTTTGAAATATGATGTTATAATTCTCTGGATTTCTTGAGTATCAGTAGTGATTACTCCATGTTCATTTCTAATTTTGTTAATTTGGGTTTTCTCTCTCTTGCTTTTGGTTAATTTAGCTAGGGGTGTATCAATCTTATTGATTTTTTCGAAGAACCAGTTTTTTGACTGGTTGATTTTTTCTATCGTTTTCTTAGTCTCGATTTCAGATATTTCTCCCCTTATTTTGCTAATCTCCTCTCTTCTACTACTTTTGAGATGAGATTGCTCAAGTTTCTCTAAAGCCTTAAGCTGCATCGTTAAGTTATTTATTTCTGATGTTTCCATTCTTTTGATGTAGGCATTAAGAGCTATGAACTTACCTCTTAGGACAGCTTTCATTGTGTCACAGAGATTTTGGTAAGTTGTATTTTTGTTATCGTTCACTTTCAGGAAATCTTGAATTTCCTTTTTAATTTCTTCCTGAATCCAGTTCTCATTCAGCATCATATTGTTAAATTTCCAGGAGTTAGTGTATTTTCTCTTGTTTGTTGTGTTGTGGATGTCCAGCTTTAGGCTGTGGTGGTCTGATAGGGCATAAGTTAGAATTTCAACTTTTTTGTATATGTGTAGATTCATTGTGTGGCCCAATATGTGATCTATTTTGGAAAAAGTTCCGTGTGCTGCTGAGAAAAATGTGTATTCCTTCGTGCGTGGGTGAAAAGTTCGATAGAGATCTGTAACGTCCATTTTTTTCAGCGTTTGATTAAGTTCCAAAGTGTCTCTGTTAAGCTTTTGACCTGTTGATCTATCCCATGTTGAGAGGGCGGTGTTGAAGTCCCCAAGAATTATCATTTGGGGATTGATTTCTTGCTTTAGACGCTGTAGGGTTTTCTTAATGAATGTGGAGGGGCCCGTATTGGGTGCATAAATGTTCAGGATTGTGAAGTCTTCCTGGTGAATTGTACCTGTGACTAAAATGTAGTATCCATCTGTGTCTCTTATGGATTTCTTTGGTTTGAAGTCCACTTTGTCTGAAAGCATAATTGCTACCCCTGCCTGATTCCTGCTTCCATTAGTTTGTAAGATTTTGGACCAGCCTTTCATTCTTAGGATGTGCCTATCTTTTGTGGTGAGATGAGTTTCCTGAAGGCAGCAGATTGTTGGATTGTGGTTTTTAATCCAAGTTTGTAATCTGTGTCTCTTAATCGACGAGTTAATACCATTGACATTTAATGATAATTCTTGGGGACTTCAACACCGCCCTCTCAACATGGGATAGATCAACAGGTCAAAAGCTTAACAGAGACACTTTGGAACTTAATCAAACCCTTAAAGAAATGGACCTTACAGATCTCTATCGAACTTTTCACCCACACACAAAAGAATACACATTTTTCTCAGCATTATTTGCCGTGGCGATTTTCTATTTTGGTCGTATCTGTTTGGAGTGCGAAATGCCACTTGTATTTGGATAGGCCTCTCATTCTTTAACTGTGGGAAGTTTTCATTTATGATTAATTGAAATATTTCCTCAGGTGTGGTATTTTGGGATTCTTGTTCTGGTATTCCATGAATGCGCATGTTAGGCTTCTTCAGGGTGTCCCATATCTCTTGAATGATCCTCTCCAGTATCTTTTTGGCTTTAACAATCTCTTCCATTGAGTTAGTTAATTCTCCCACTTTGTCTTCAAGATCTGAAATTCTATTTTCTGCCTCATTTGTTCTGCTGATAAGACTCTCTGTTGAGTTTTGGGTTGAAGATAACTTGTCTTTTAGTTCAATTTTAAACTCTGCCTGAGATCATTTTAACTGCTCCATACCTATTTTTGTTTCTTGAACTGTTTTTCTCAACTCCGCCAAGTGCCTGTTGTGTTCCTATTCAAAGTGGTTGATACGGTTGTTTAACTCTTCTCGGATTTCCTCTTTCATAGTATTAATCACGGTAAGGATCATATTCTGAAAGTCGTTATGTTGGGTCTGGCTTTCATGGCTATTTTCTGTGGATTTGTTCTGGTCGGAATCCCTCACTTTGGGATTGATTCTTTCAGCAGGAGATTGGTCTTCTTGTGTTTTGTTTCTCGTGGATCTGCACTTTGACTTGTACATTGTTGTTTTGTTTTTTAGGACCTTTTAGTTTCTGTGTGTTTTTCACTGAATCAACGTAGTTAGTATTGTTACGCTTGCCAGTTATTACTAGTGCTTACCTTCGATTGGGTATGTTTGTGTATTGTTATTATTATATCCTAGATGAGGCTACTAGGCTGTTAGTACGTCAGTTAAGTCAGGGTATGTTACCAGGGGGTGAATATTAGTTTGGTAGTGCACTTTTATGATTTAGTATCTTGGTGAAATGTGGGGGTGAGTGGTGTACTCCCTGCAGTTGTATGTTTTGTGGTGGCTGTATGAGAAAGTTGATCTACACCATTGATACTTTAAAGGATCAGTAAGGTGAAAAGAAAAAGTTTACTTATCTTTGGGCTGGATGAGAAGAATCTTGCCCACGTGATATAATGATTGTAGTGGAGTCCAGATGTATGGCCTGTGTTCCCTTTGTTCCTTAGAATTTTGCTTGAGTTTCCTTTGGGCTCTATTGAATTCTGAGTAGCAGTGTGTCTTCCGTGGACCACATGCGTAGGTCTCCGGTGGGCCAGAGAGGCAGAGGGTCTGATGTTGATGGAAAAATTCTTCACCTGCGAACTGGGAAGTTAGGCGCGGAGAGGGGCGGGGCCTCGGGGGCTAAGCCGGCGGCTGTGCAGCGTGGTGCTTCTGGCCGGTTTGCTCCCGGGTGGGGGGTGGGGCTGGGCTGGGCTCTTTCGCTCCTTGGCTTGATGGCAGAATTCTTCACCTGGGATCCAGGGGGTGGCTAGGCGCACAGGGGGCAGGATGCGAGGGGCTTGGGTCCGGGGCGGGGCCCAGGCTAAGCCGTAGTCGGCCTGGTGCTCGCCGCCACCGGGACGCGTGGGGCTCCGGGTTGGTTGGGGGCTGGGCTGTGCTCTCTCTCTCTCTCTCTCTCTCTCACTCACCTTGGGCAGGGGCAGGGCGGCCCAACGGGGGCTGGGGTCGGTCTGGGCCGGGGGCCAGGCCAAGCCGCTGTGGGCCTGGGTGCTCGCCGCTGCCAAGATGCGTGGGGCTATACGCTAATTTTAAAGAAATTAAAAAACAACTTCTAGAGTTCTAAAACATAGGTGGGTAAAATTCCCTAAAAAATAGGACCCTTGTTAAACTAATTCAGAAGTTCTACAAACATGAGATCATGCCATCTGTTCATTAAAATCAGAACACAACCATTTCTTATAAAATACATAAGTTAATAGAAATAATATGTGCAGCCATCTCCAGCAGCCACTCTGCCCTCTCTGACTGCCCAGGATGCTCCGGGTCACCCTGCTTCTCAGGTAATTCCCACCAGCCCCCAGGTCATCCGCTTATCCCAGCTCTACCCACAGGCCAGCCTGCCCCTGCCTTGGGTGGGCCACTAGGGCATGCCCCAGGTCTCAGGTGAAGCACACCATCATCTCAAGCAGTCCCTCTGGCCTTTCCACCCACTGCAGATGCTCTCAGTCCAGGGAGGACACACTGCTCCTCAGAATTTAACAGAGTCCAAAGAAAACCCAAGCAAAGCTCTAGGAGACAAAGTCAATACATCTGAAGTCTTCTAAAATCATCCTGTCACATGGGAGAGATACTCCACATCCAGCCCAAAGATAAGTAAATGCCTTTTTACCATCCTGCTCCTTTCAATTATTAATCACTTTAGATTAACTTTTCTATATAGCCACACTCAAAACATATGCAATTTCAGAGACTATACCACTCACCCTAACTTATCACCAAGGTACTAAATCATAAAAGTGCACTCCCATACTAATATTCACCCCCTATCAACTAAACTTGTCTTAATTGATATACTAATAGTCTAATAGCCCCATCTAGGAAATAACAATAACAACAGACAAACCCAACTCCAAGGCATACACTAGTAAAAACTTCCCTAGAGTAGTAATATCAACTAAATCAGTTCAGTCAAAAACACACAGAAACTGAAAGGTCTTAAAAGACAAAACAAAAACGCCCAAGTCAAAGTGCAGATCCATGAGAAACAAAACCCAAGAAAACAAATCTCACACCGAAAGAATTCACCCCATGATAGATTCAAACCAAAACAAATTCACAGAAAATAGCCAAGAAAGCCAGACCAAAGATAATGACTTCAAAGCATGATCATGACCATGCTCAATACTATGAGGGAGGAAATCCAGGAGGAATTAAAAAATCGCATCAACCACTTTGAATAGGAACAAAACAGACACTTGGACGAGTTGAGAAAAACAGTTCAAGAAACAAAAACAGGCACAGAGCCATTAAAACATTCTCAAGCAGAGTTTAAAATCGAACTAAAAGACAAGTTATCTTCAACCCAGAACTCAAGGGAGAGTTTTATCAGCAGAATTAACAAAGCAGAAAATAGAAACTCAGATGTTGAAGACAAAGTGAAAGTATTAACCAGCTCAATGGAAGAGGCTGTTAAAGCGAAAAAGATATTTGAAATTAATATTCAAGAGTTATGAGACACCCTGAAGAAGCCTAACACGTGTTTTCATGGAATACCAGAGTAAGAATCCCAAAATACCACACCTGAGGAAGTTTTTCAAACTATCATCAAAGAAAACTTTCCTCATCTATAAAAAGAGAGGCCCATCCATATGCAAGAGGCATTCCACACCCCAAACAGATATGACCAAAATAGAAACTCACCACAGCAAATAATAGGCAAAACACTCCACATTCAAGACAAAGAAAAGGTGCTGAGAGCTTCAAGGAAAAAAAAAGAGAAAACAATCACTTTCAAAGGTAAATCTATTAAAATAGCAAATAACTTCTCAATGGAAACAGTAAAAGCAAGAAGAGCTTGGAGACACATACTTCAAGTATTGAATGAGTAAAAATGTCAGCCCAGGCTGATATATCCCACAAAATATCCATCATGATCGAGGAGGAAAGAAAAGTTTTCCAGCACAAAGACAACTTGAAGGGATACATGTCTAAAAATCCAGGCCTTCAAAAAAAGGTAGAAATGATACTCAAGCTTGAAGAAAAAAACAAGTGCATCCAAGAGGAAAGAAGGAAAGTTTAATACCACCAAAACCTAAAAGCCAAATAATACACTTACAAAACTACTAAAAATAAAAAATGTCCAGAATTAAAAATAATTTCTCCATTATAACATTCAATGTCAATGGTATTAACTCACCGATTAAGAGATACAGATTACAAACTTGCATCAAAAACCACAATCCAACAATCTGCTGCCTTCAGGAAACTCATCTCACCACAAAAGATAGGCACATCCTAAAAATAAAAGGCTGGTCCAAAATTCTGCAAGCTAATGGAACAAGCAAATAGGCAGGGGTAGCTATTATGCTGTCAGAAAATTGCACTTCAAACCAAAAAAATCATAGGAGACACAGATGGATACTACATTTTACTCACAGGTATAATTCACCATTGTGAACTTCACAATACTGAACAAATATGCACGTAATATGGGCATCTCCATATTCATTAAGCAAACCCTACAGCATCTAAAGCGAGGAATCAACCCCTGAACAATAATTCTTGGGGATTTCAACACCACCCTTTCAACATGAAATAAATCAACAGCTGAAAAGCTTAACAGAGACACTTTGGTACTTAATCAAACCCTTAAAGAAATGGACCTTACAGATCTCTATCGAACTTTTCATCCACGCACTAAAGAATACACATTTTTCTCAGCAGCACATGGAACTTTCTCCAAAATAGGTCACATATTGGGCCACAAAAGAAATTTCCACATACACAGGAAAGTTGAAATTATATCCTATACCCTATCAGACCACCATGGTCTAATGTTTGACATCCACAACACAATAAACAACAGAAAATACACTAACTCCTGGAAATTTAACACTATGATGCTGAATGAGAATTGGATTCAGGAAGAAATTAAAAAGGAAATTCAAGATTTCCTGAAAGTGAATGATAATGAAAATACAACTTACTAAAATCTTTGGGAGACAATAAAAGCTTCCCTAAGAGGTAAGTTCATAGCTCTTAATGCCTACATCAAAAAATGTAAACATGGGGCTGGAGAGGTGGCTCAGCAGTTAAGCCTCTGCCTTGCAGGCAGAAGGTCCTGAGTTCGGATCCTAGACCCCACATATAGACACCAGGCGGAAGGTGGGGGGTGGCCTGCATTTCTGGTCCTGGTAGGACAGAGTAGTTCACGAATTCGTCCATGATTCTACACACACACATATGCACACATGCATATGCACAATTGAATAAATAATAAAAAATTAAAAAAAATGTAAACATCACAAATAAATAACTTAACAATGCAGCGTAAAGCATTAGAGACACTACAGCAATCTGATCCCAAGCAAAATCAGGGAAGAAATATCCAAAATTGAGATTAAGAAAATTATACAGAGAATCAACCAGTCAAAAACCTGGTTCTTTGAAAAAAATCAATAAGATTGATACACCCCTAGCTAAATTAACCAAAAGCAAGCGAGAAAAAACACAAATTAACAAAATTAGAAACGAGAATGGAGTTATCATTACAGACACCCAAGAAATTCAGAGAAATATAAAGTCATATTTCAAAAACATATACTCTGTGAAATTTGACAACACAAAAGAAATGGATGAATTCCTAAGTAAGCACAACTTACTGAAATTGAATCGGGAAGGTGTGAATTATTTAAATAGTCCTATATCATATGAGGAAATCAACGAAGTAATCTCAAATCTTCCTACCAAGAAATGTCCTGGACCAGATGGATTCAGCACAGAGTTCTACCAGACATTTAGAGGTAATAACACCAACACTCCTTAAACTGTTCCATCAAATAGCAAAGGAAGGAACACTACCAGATTCTTTCTATGAAGTTAATATCATCTTAATCCCAAAACCTAATAAAGATACACTTAAAGAAGAAAACTGTAAATCAATCTCTTTGATGAACACAGATGCAAAGATTCTCAATAAAGTCTTAGCAAATCAGATTCAAAAACAAACCAAAAAGATCATTCACGGGGATCAAATAGGCTTTATCCCAGGCACACAAGGATGGTTCAACATATACAAATCAATAAATGTAATAAATATACCATATAAACTAGTTCAAAATCCAAGACCGCATGATACTCTTGATAGATGCAGAAAAAGCTTTTGACAGGATCCAACAGCCTTTTTAAAAAATTTTTAACATTTTTTATTATTACTTCCACTCAAACAAACTTAATAGGTACACCGTTCCCTCCCTCCCTCCTCCTCCCCACGACCCCCCTGATTCCTCTCCCCTCACCCCTCCCTCCCCATTTCCCAGTGCCTCCCCTCCCCAATCCCCAGAGAATCCTTTAATGTGCATGTCTGACTCTCCTCTGGGCCCTCCTCTCCTATGACATACAAGGACCCAGTGGCATTTCCCTGAACCCTTTTCTGTGTTCCCCTTAAGCACAGGAACACTACTGTGGCTGTCAATCCCTTGCCTCCAAGGATCTTGGTGCCTTTAGCAAATGCTAGACTTTGTGGGGTCAATAGTGTGTTGGACATTGCGCAGGGCATGCAAAGTCCAATTATGATTGCTTTGGCCCTAACTCCAACAGCCTTTTATGATCAAAACCCTAGAGGCAGTTGGAATGGAAGGAACCTTTATCAATATAATAAAATCTGTATACAACAAGCCAACAGCAAGGATTATACTCAATGGGGAAAAACTGGAAGCATTCCCACTTCAATCAGGAACTAGACAAGGCTGTCCACTCTCACCACTTCTATTCAATATTGTACTTGAAGTCTTAGCTGAAGCCATAAGACAAGAAAGGGGCATAAAAGGGATTCAAATTGGCAAGGAAGAACTCAAGCTATCCCTATTTGCAGATGACATGATCGTATATCTGCGTGATCCCAAAAACTCCACCAGGAAGCTCCTGGAACTAATTGAGAAGTTCAGCAGGGTGGCAGGATACAAAATAAATGTACAAAAGTCAGTGGCCTTCCTATATGCCCAGAATGAAAGAAGTGAAAAAGTCCTGAGAGAAACAATCCCATTTATTGTAGCCCCTAGAAAAATGAAATACCTTGGTATAAATCTAACCAAGGAAGTAAGAGACCTATACAGTGAAAACTATAAAACACTAAAGAAAGAAATTGCATAAGACACTGGAAGGTGGAAAGACCTCCCATGTTCCTGGATTGGCAAATCAATAACATAAAAATAACCATCCTACCAAAGGCAATATACAGATTCAATGCTATAACAATCAAAATCCCAAAGCAATTCTTTAAAGAGGTTGATCAAACAATCTAAAATTTCATATGGAGGCACAAAAGACCCAGGATAGGAAAAGAAATCCTGAGTAACAAAAACACTGCTGGAGATATCACCACATCAAACCACAATCTGTACTACAAATCCATAGTTATAAAAACAGCCTGGTACTGGCTCCAAAATAGACACACAGATCAATGGATAAGGGCTGACAACCCAGATATAAGCCCACACAATAGCAGTTATCTAATCTTTGACAAAGGGGCCCAAAAAATCCAATGAAAAAAGAACAGCATCTTGAACAAATGGTGTGGAAAAACTTGTTGTCCGCATGCAAAAGATTAAAACTGGACCGGGACTTGTCACCATGTGCAAGTCTTAATTCCAAATGTATCAAGGACCTTAATATAAGGCCAGAAACTATAAAAAGTTAGTTGAAAGGGTAGGGAACTTCCTCGAGCTAATTGGACTAGGCCAACAGTTCCTAATTGGAAATCCAATAGCACAGTCAATACATCCAACACTCAACAGATAGGATCTTATGAAATTAAAGAACTTCTGTTCAGATAAAGAGATTGTAACTGGAGCACAAAGGCAACCCACAGAATGGGAGAAAATCTTCACTAACCACATATCTGATAGAGCTCTATTATCCAGAGTGCACAAAGAACTTAGAAAACTAAACAGCAAGGAAACAAATGTCCCAATTAAAAAAACGGGCCTTGGAACTTAAAAGAAACTTTATCAGGGAAGAAATTGAAAATCTTAAAAAATGCTCTGGATTCTTAACCATCAGGAAAATGCAAATCAAAACCTCAACCCAGTCATGATGGCAAAAATCCACAAGACAAACAACACCAAATCCTGGAGTGGATGTTGAGAGAAGGGAACTCTCCTACATTGCTGATAGGAATACAACCACTCTGGTTAGCCATCTGACAAATCTTAAAAAACTCAAAGATTGAAATGCCATATGACCCTACTATTCCACTTTTAGGAATAATCACCCATACAGCAAAAATTCAGCTTTGATAGCACAAGCACAACCATGTTCATAGTAGCACTGTTTACAATAGCAAAGTCATGAATCAACTCAAATGCCTAACAGTTGACGAGTGGATAAGGAAAATGTGGTACATTTATACAATGGAATACTACTCAGCCATCAAAAATGATGAATTAATGAAATTTGCCGGAAAATGGATGGAATTAGAAAAAATTATATTGAATGAAGTATCCCACACACAGAAAATTAGGCTCTGTATGTACTCCCTAGTAGGTGGATCCTAGTACGAAACCCACTTAGTGACACACTCAAAGATAAATCACTATAATTCCTACAATAATTGCAAAGATTATAAGCAGGGAAGGAAGGAGAAGGAGGGCCCCACCATAAACAAGGAGAGAGGGGACCATGCTACAGCAGAGAAAATATGCCACCATCAAGTACTGCAAGTAAGCAATGATATATCTGGTTGGATTTGCAGACTTTTCTTCCTGGTCACTTGCATCTGATGGGGTATGATCTCACCAGAAAGGGAGGCCATAGAGTTTGGCAGATAGAAAGTAACCATCCTGCAAATAGGAGACTTACCTCCCCCCCCCCACCGCAGTCTCCTACTCTTATTCCATCTACCTCTGAATCTACTCTTATAGTAAGACTCTATTTTAACAGCCTTTTATCTCTGGCCAGGGGGTAGCATCCAATACCCATCAGGATGGAGCCAAGGGTGGTGCAGGAGCAGCAAAATTGAAAAAATATAAACAAACTATAATTCAGAAAATTAGAGACTCTACATCAACCACCTGGAACCGGGCCAGCCTAATCTCTCCCCATCCATAAAGCTCAGGGAAATTTGCGGAAGAGGGGACAGTAAGATTGTAAGAGCCTAAAGATGGGGAAGAGCAATGATTTGCAAGATATTCCACACGTTAGAGCCGAAGTAATCATAATAGGACTTTGCATGACCTACATAATGACCAACATATCATTGGCCCCTCAAAGTCTAGCATGGATCACAGGCCACAGGCACTAGGATCTTCAGAGGCAAGGGATTAACAGCCACAGTAGTGTTCCTATACTAAAGGGGAACACAAAAAAGACCTCGACAATGCCACTGAGTCTTATACCTCATCAGAGAGGAGGACCCAGAGGGAAGTTTGATATGCACACTAAAGGATGCTCCAGAATGGGGGCGGGCACTAGTAGAAAGGGAGGGAGGTGGGAAAGGAAGTGGAAAAGGAGGGATGGAACAAGAGGGTCCAGGGAGGTGTGGAGGGAGGGAGGGGATTGGGGTACTTATCAACTTTGTACGAGTGGAAGAAAGAAAGTATAACAATATCAATGCATGCCATAAACAAATAAAAATATGAAAAAAAACCTGCAGAGGTTCTGATTTTAAGAAAGTCTGGCATTTAGTGTCTTACATGACAAGAGGCTAAAGTGTTCACTTCTTTTACGCAGAGTCATTTTTGAAAATGACTAATGACTTTAAAAGGGTTTATTTATGGACTTGTATGAGAGGTGTATCAGTTACTCTTTACTATTGCTGTGAGATAACACCCAAAATCAAGAAACTTAAGGGAGAAAGGGAGGTTTATTCAGCTTACGGTTCCAGAGGGAAGGAACAGTCTCTCAAAAGAAGAGGCGGCATGGCTGGCTGGCCAAAGCTGGAGGAGGCTAAGTCACCACAGACATCTTGGAAGCTGAGAGCTGCAGACTGCTTGCAGCAAAGGCACTCTTCTCCTGGAGGTAGGGTGGGACTAATCCACCTCAAGGCCCACCCCTTGTGACTGCCTTCCTCCAGCAAGGCTCTGCCTCTCAAGGTGCCATGACCTTGCCAAACACATGAGACTGTGGGGGACACATTTCAAACCATGACAAGAGGCAATGGTAAATGAAGATGCTATTCATCATCTGCTTTAATTTTTAATTCCAACACCATGGATTTTTGTAAAGTCCAATCAATTGATCATTCAACCAATCATTTTCTTTTCTTCCATTCATTTCTTTCATTTGTTTCTTTCGTTCATTCATTTTTCTTTCTCTTTTCTTTCTGTCTTTCTTTCTTTCTTTCTTTCTTTCTCTCTTTCTCTCTCTCTCTTTCTCTCTCCCTCTCTCTTTCTTGTTTATAGTTAGAGGAATATTTAGAGTTGATGTGTTTTAAATACCTAATTATGTGATATTATTCTTTTTTTGCCGTCTTTAGTTCATTTTTAATAATTATATAATAAAATTTAAAATCATTTATTTAGTGATCAAAAGTTATTAGGTCATTGCAGTTGTATGACATGAACTATGTAGATCATGATTAGATGATTTATTTTTCAAAAACTAGTTTTAAATATGTCCCAACAACATGTGCTATAAGGGATTTATTAAGAAAATTGATTTCCTTGAAATTTCCTAATATATATGTTCAACTGTCATGTAGTCAAATATCTATGTGCAATGTCTATGTGCTACTAAATGGGAGGCTCTAATTGTAGAATTATATATATCATATATCAAATTATAGAATACAATGTATAAAGCTTTCAAAAATGCATAAAGCATATCTAACATAAGATTATTTGCAAATATCTTAAAGTAGTCTAACTGAATTCTTTTTTTTTAAACATTTTTTATTATCTCCGCTCATACAAGCTTAATAGGTACACCGGTTCCCTCCCTCCCTCCTCCTCCCCCCAACCCCTCTGCTCACACTCCCCTCACCCCTCCCTCCCCATCCCCCAGTGCTTCCCCCAATCCCCGGAGAATCCTTTAATGAGCATGTCTGACTATCCTCTGGGTCCACCTCTCTGATGACTTACAAGGACCCAGCTGCATTTCCCTGAACCCTTTCCTTTGTTCCCCTTAAGCATAGGAACACTATTTTGGCTGTCAATCCCTTGCCTCCAAGGATCTTGGTGCTTTTAGCAAATGCTAGACTTTGTGGAGTCAATAGTGTGTTGGACATTGTGCAGGGCATGCAAAGTCCAATTATGATTGCTTTGGCCCTAACTTGTGTAGAGTATCTTGCATATCATTGCTCCTCCCATCCTTGTGCTCTTACACTCTTACCGCCCCCTCTTCTGCAAATTTCCCTGAGCTTCAGGATGGGGATAGATTAGGCTGACCTAGTTCTAGGTGGTTGATATAGAGTCTCTGAAGTTCTGGATTATGGTTTGTTGATTTTCTTTTGTGGTTTTGCTGCTCCTGCAATGTCCTTCACTCCATCTTGATGGGTATTGTATGTCACCCCTCTGGCCAGAGATACAAAGCTGATAAACTAGAGTCTTGTTATAAGAGTATATTCAAAATAGATGTAATAAAAGTAGGAAACCACAGTGAGGGAGGGGTCAATCACCTATTGGCAAAATGGTTACTTATTATCTGCCAGACTATATGCCCTCCCCTTCTGGTGAGATCACACCACCTCAGTTGTAAATGATCAGGAACAAAAAGTCTGTGAACTTAACCAGATGTCTCATTGCTTACTTGCAGCCCTTGATGGAGGCCTATTTTCTCTGCTGTAACATGGTCTCCTCTCTCCTTGTTTCTGGTGTGGCCTTCCTACCCCATCCCTCCTGTTCATACTCCTTGCAATTACTGTGTTACAGAGATTTCTTGTCGAATGTCTCTAGGTGGGCTGGGTGGGTTTGGTACTAGGAGCCACCTATTAGGGAGTACATACGGCGCTTAATTTTCTGGGTCTGGGATACTTCACTCTGGGTCTGGGATACTTCACTCAATATAATTGTTTCTAATGACATCCATTTCCCGGCAAATTCCAGTAATTCATCATTTTTGATGGCTGAGTAGTACTCCATTGTATAGATGTACCACTTTTCCTTATCCACTTGTCAACTGTTGGATATTTGGGTTGATTCCATGACTTTACTATTGTAAATAGTGCTGCTATGAACATGGTCATGCTTGTGCTATCGAGGTGAAAGTCTGCTGCATGGGGGGTTATTCCCAAAAGTGGAATCGCAGGGTCATATTGTATTTCAATCTTTAATTTCTTTAAGAATCTCCAGATGGCTCACCAGAGTGGCTGTATGAGCCTGCATTCCCACCAGCAATGTAGCAGAGTTCCCCTCTCTCCACATCCTCTCCAGCATTTGTCATTGTTTGTATTGTGGATTTGTGCCATCCTGACCGGGGTGAGATGATATCTCAGGGAAGTTTAGATTTGCATTTCCCTGATGGCTAAGGAAGTGGAGCATTTTTTAAGATATTTGTTAGACATTTTAATTTCATCCCTGGCAAAGTTTCTTTTAAGTTCCAGGGCCCAGTTTTTAATTGGGCCATTAATTTCCTTGGTGTTTAGTTTTCTAAGTTCTTTGTGCACTCTGGATAATAGAGCTCTATCAGATATGTGGTTAGTGAAGATTTTCTCCCATTCTGTGGGTTGCCTTTGAGCTCGTGTTGCAATCTCTTTATCTCAGCAGAAGCTCTTTAATTTCACAAGATCCCAACTGTTGAGAGTTGGTAGCAGTGACTGTGCCATTGGATGTCTGTTTAGGAAATGTTGGCCTAGCCCAATCAGCTCGAGGGAATTCCCTACCCTTTCAACTATGGTTTTTATAATCTCTGGGTTTATATCGAGGTCCTTGATCCATTTTGAATTAAGTCTTGTACAAGGTGACAAGTACGGGTCCAGTTTTAATCTTCTACATGTGGAGATCCAGTTTTACCAGCACCATTTGTTGAAGATGCTGTTCTTTTTCCACTGGATTTTTTGGGCCCCTTTGTCAAAGACCAAATGGCTCTAATTTTGTGGGCTTATATCTAGGTCTTCAACCCTTATCCATTCATCTGCATGTCTATTTTGCAGCCAGTACCAGGCTGTTTTTACAACAATGGATTTGTAGTATAGACTAAGATTTGGTATGGTGATATCTCCAGCAGTGTTTTTGTTACTCAGGATTGTCTTTGCTATCCTGGGTCTTTTGTGCCTCCATATGAATTTTGACATTGTTTGGTCAAGTTCTTTAAAGAATTCCTTTGGGATTTTAAATAGTATATCATTGAATCTGTATATTGCCTTTGGTAGGATGGTCATTTTTACGATGTTGATTCTGCCAATCCAGGAACATGGGAAGTCTTTCCACCTTCTGCTGTCTTCTGCAATTTCCTTCTTTAGGGTTTTAAAGTTTTGGTTAGGTTTATACCAAGGTATTTCATTTTTTTAGGGGCTATAGTAAATGGGATTGTTTCTCTCAGGGCTTTTTCACTTCTTTCACTCTGGGCATATAGGAAAGCCACTGATTTTTGTACGTTTATTTTGTATCCTGCTACCCTGCTGAAATTCTCAATTAGTTCTGGGAGCTTCCTGGTGGAGTTTTTGGGATCACTCAGGTATAAGATCATGTCATCTGCAAATAGGGATAGCTTGACTTCTTCCTTGCCAATTTGAATCCCTTTTATGTCCCTTTCTTGTCTTATGGCTTCAGTTAAGACTGCAAGTACAATATTGAATAGAAGTGGTGAGAGTGGACAGACTTGTCTAGTTCCTGATTGAAGTGGGAATGCTTCCTGTTTTTCCCCATTGAACATAATCCTTGCTGTGGGCTTGTTGTATACAGTTTTTATTATATTGATAAAGGTTCCTTCCATTCCTACTGTCTCTAGCGTTTTGATCATAAAAGGCTGTTGGATCTTGTCAAAAGCTTTTTCTGCATCTATCGAGAATATCATGTGGTCTTGGACTTTGGACTGGTTTATATGATGAATTACATTTATTGATTTGAACCAACCTTGCGTGCCAGGGATGAAGCCTACTTGGTCCCCGTGAATGATCTTTTTGATATGTTTTTGAATCCGATTTGCTAAGACTTTGTTGAGAATCTTTCCATCTGTGTTCATCAGAGAGATTGGCCTGTAGTTTTCTTTTTTAAGTGAATCTTTATTAGGTTTTTGGGAATAAAATGATATTAGCTTCATAGAAGGAATTTGGTAGTGTTCCTTTCTTTGCTATTTGATGGAACAGTTTAAGGAGTATTGGTGTTATTAACTGCTTAAATGTCTGGTAGATCTCTGTGCTGAATCTATCTGGTCCAGGACATTTTTTGGTGGGAAGATTCCAGATTACTTCCTCAATTTCCTTATATGTTATAGGACTATTTAAATAATTCACAACCTTCTGATTCAATTTAGGTCAGTTGTGTTTATTTAGGAATTCATCCATCTCTTTTGTGTTGTCAAATTTCACAGAGTATAAGTTTTTGAAATACGATGCTATAATTCTCTGGATTTCTTGGGTATCAGTAGTGATATCTCCTTTATCATTTCTAATTTTTTTGATTTGGGTTTTCTCTCTCTCTTGCTTTTGGTTAATTTAGCTAGGGGTGTATCAATCTTATTGATTTTTTCAAAGAACCAGCTTTTTGACTGGTTGATTTTCTCTATCGTTTTCTTAATCTCGATTTCAGATATTTCTCCCCTTATTTTGCTAATTTCCTCTCGTCGACTACTTTTGGGATCAGATTGCTCGAGGTTCTCTAAAGCTTTAAGCTGCATTGTTAAGTTATTTATTTCTGATGTTTCCATTTTTCTGATTAGGCATTAAGAGCTATGAACTTACCTCTTAGGACAGCTTTCATTGTGTCCCAGAGATTTTGGTAAGTTGTATTTTCATTATCATTTGCTTTCAGGAAATCTTGAATTTCCTTTTTAATTTTTTCCTGAATCCAGTTCTCATTCAGCATCATATTGTTAAGTTTCCAGAAGTTGGTGTATTTTCTGTCATTTGTTGTGTTGTGGATGTCAAGCTTTAGGCCGTGGTGGTCTGATAGGGCACAGGTTAGAATTTCAATTTTCCTGTGTATATGGAGATTCGTTTTGTGGCCCAATATGTGATCTATTTTGGAGAAAGTTCCATTTGCTGCTGAGAAAAATGTGTATCCTTTGGTGCATGGATGAAAAGTTTGATAGGGATCTGTAAGGTCCATTTCAGTAAGAGTTTGATTAAGTTCCAAAGTGTCTCTGTTACGCTTTTGACCTGTTGATCTATCCCATGTTGAGAGGGTGGTGTTGAAGTCCCCAATAATTATCATTTGGGGGTTGATTTCTTGCTTTATTCGCTGTAGGGTTTTCTTAATGAATGTGGAGGGGCCCGTATTGGGTGCATAAATGTTCAGTATTGTGAAGTCTTCCTGGTGAATTGTACCTGTGACTAAAATGTAGTATCCATCTGTGTCAATTATGATTTTCTTTGGTTTGAAGTCCACTTTGTCCGACAGCATAATGGCTACCCCTGCCTGTTTCCTGGTTCCATTAGCTTGCAGACATTTGGACCATCCTTTCATTTTTAGGATGTGCCTATCTTTTGTGGTGAGCTGAGTTTCCTGAAGGCAATAGATTGATGGGTTGTGGTTTTTAATCCAAGTTTGTAATCTGTGTCTCTTAATTGGTGAGTTAATACCATTGACATTTAATGTTATAATGGAGAAATTATTTTTAATTCTGGACATTTTTTATATTTAATGAGTTTCATAAGCTTATTATTTTACATTTTTGGTTTTGTGGTATTATACTACTCTTCTGTCTTCATGGATACGGTTGTTTTTTCCTTCTAGTTTGCATTTCATTTCTAGCATTTTTTTGAAGGCCTCATTTGGTGGACATGTATCCCTTCAAGTTGTCTTTGTGCTAGAAAATTTTTCTTTCTCCCTCGGTCATGACAGATAATTTTACTGGGTATATCAGTCTGGGTTGGCATTTTTGCTCATTTAATACATGAAGTACATCTTTCCAAGCTCTTCTTGCTTTTACTGTTTCCATTGAGAAGTCATTTGTTATTTTAATAGGTTTACCTTTAAAAGTTACTTGCTTTTTTTCTCTTGAAGCTCTCAGCACCTTTTCTTTGTCTTGAATGTGGAGTGTTTTGACTATTATTTGCCGTGGCGATTTTCTATTTTGGTCATATCTGTTTGGAGTGTGAAATGCCTTTTGTATTTGGATGGGCCTCTCATTCTTCAGTTGAGGGAAGTTTTCATTTATGATAATTTGAAAATTTCCTCAGGTGTGGTATTTGAGATTCTTGTTCTGGTATTCCATGAATGCGCATGTTAGGCTTCTTCAGAGTGTTCCATATCTCTTGAATGTTTCTCTCAAGTACCTTTTTGGCTTTAACTACCTCTTCCATTGAGCTGGTTAATTCTCCCACTCTGTCTTCAAGATCTGAAATTCTATTTTCTGCTTCATTAGTTCTGCTGATAAGACTCTCTGTTGAGCTTTGGGTTGAAGATAACTTGTCTTTTAGTTCAATTTTAAACTCTGCCTGAGACTGTTTTAACTGCTCTATTCCTATTTTTGTTTCTTGAACTGTTTTTCTCAACTCCTCCAAATGCCTGTTGTGTTCCTGTTCAAAGTGGTTGATGCAGTTGTTTAATTCCTCTTGGATTTCCTGTTTCATAGTATTAATCATGGTAATGATCATACTTTGAAAGTTGTTGTCTTGGGTCTGGCTTTCTTGGCTATTTTCTGTGAATTTGTTCTGGTTGGAATCCATCCTTAAGGGGTTGATTCTTTCAGTGGGAGATTGGTCTCCTTGGGTTCTGTTTCTCATGTATCAGCCCTTTGACTTGGACATTGTTGTTTTGTGTTCTAGGGCTTGTCAGTTTCTGTGTGTTTTTAACTGAACTTATTTAATTGGTATTGTTACACTTGGGCACTTGTTACTAGCGCTTGCCTTGGGGTTGGGAATATTTGTCTTTTGTCATTGTTATTTCCTAGTTGTGGCTACTAGGCTGTTAGTACATCAGTTAAATCAGGTTAAGTAGACAGGGGGTGAATATTAGTATGGTAGTACACTTTTACGATGTTATTTTGGTGATATGTGAGAGTGAGTGGTGTATTCCCTGGAGTTGTATATGTTTTGGGGGTGGCTGTATGGAAAGGTTAATTTACAGTGATTAATATTAGAAAGGAACAGTAAGGTGGAAAAAAAAGGGAGGTTTACTTATCTTTGGGCTGAATGTGAAGAATCTCTCCCATGTGATAGGATGATTGTAGAGGTTTTCAGATGTACGGCCTTTGACCCTTAGAACTTTGCTTCAGTTTTCTTTGGGCTCTATTGAATTCTGAGTAGCAGTGTGTCTTCTGTAGACCATGTGCGTGGGTCCCCGGTGGGCCAGAGAGGCAGAGGGGCTGATGTTGATGGCAGAATTCTTCACCTGGGACCTGGGACTTGGCTTAGTGCCCCACCCAAGCTTCAGGGATGGAGGAATGTGAGCAAGTCCTGTCCAGTCGGTTGGATAGGTGGATGGAGGGGAGGAAGAAAGGGACTGGGGCCTGGGGCGTGGCCCAGGCCTAAACCTGAGGCAGGCTGGGGCATGGCGCAGGGACCTGGGGCGACCTGTGGGGCTGGGGGGGGGCTGTGCAGGTGGACAGGTTCACTTACCTGGGGATGGCGGCTCGGACAGAGGCGGTGCGGGAGGGAGGTGATATTATTCTTAACCAAAGGGAACAATGCCTAACACTAGTGCACACTGCCAGCAAGCAACAAAGGTTCTTGCTCTGAACGCTCCCTGGAGCCTTACTGTGATAGTTTTGGTGACTCCTGGTGCCAACTTAATAACGCTTCATACCTGAGCTCTTCTCACACATGAACCTTTGATGCCAGCCCTGAGCCTTCAGGCCCAGACAGGTGCTCATATGGAGCAATAAAGGAGGTGAATCGCTAGTTTTTCTTGTTGAACTTGCTGCCATATAGCACAGTGAGAACTCCTCTGTTTTTTCACACTTCACCAATCTTTGCAGAGAGTCATTAAGTGAAAGTTAATGTTCCTATGTACGAAATTTCTTATAAAAAGACAAAATGACATGTATTTTATGTATATTCTAATTCAAGTTCGTTCTGTTCTAGTTCCTCTTTTGAGTTACCATTTCATTGTGTAGTTCATCTTAACCTTCAACTTTCTTTGTAGCTCAGATTATTTTAGAACTTATGATAGGCTGGACTGATGGCTCAGGAGTTAAGACTCTGGTTTGCAAGCTGAGAATCTGAGTTCAGGTCCCAGATACAACATAAAAATATACGGCAGAAATAAATGATGGTAACACCTCATTTCTGGCTCTAGAAGGCAGAGCCTGGGAAATCCCAGAATGAAGCAAAAAGGAGGAGAAGCAATCCAAGGTGACTTCTGAAGTCATCATTGGGTCTCCATAGATATACACAGTATTCTCTCTCTCTCTCTCTCTCTCTCTCTCTCTCTCTCTCTCTCTCTCTCTATCTATCTATCTATCACACACACACACACACACACACACACACACACACACACATACCAAATAAATAAATTAGAACTCACAATCTTCTTGTTTTTATTTCCCAAGGACTAAGAAGATTACAGGCATGTACCATCATCTGCCTTATCCATGTTTTAAAATGAATTCTGTATGATATACAGAATTTAGTGAAAGTCACAGACATCATTTTATGTTTTTCTTTGAGGACATTGTTATAATGTTAAACCACTGTAGTCATCAGGAAACTGGTCTCCATGGGTTTTATTCTGCATTCAGGTCAGGGTAAAGTGACCGTGAAGACTAACTGACTGCTTCTTTATTAAAGAAAATTAGAACTGGACAGTAGTTAAGGAATAAAAATAAGGGAATTCAGAAACTATTGCAAGACAAAAGAAATCTCAGGATAGAACTGGGCTGAAATGACAAGTGTGGCTTCACCCCAAGAAGTAGAGTGGGAACACAGGGTGTGAAATAACCCAAAGGAAGCACCAGAGTGGGAATCTGGCTACCACACACTAGTAAGGAACCTTGATGAAGGAAGGTTATGAACCAGACTCTATTGGATGGAGGGACCCAAGCAACAACTTAGGGTGATTGGAGAGTCATGGTGACCAGATAGGCAGCTACCCATTATCTTTCATGCTTTCTGCTGATCTCTCAGCAAGTTCTTGCTTCACCAGACTAAGTTACACAGCAAGGCTGAGTTATGTTTGAAATTTAACCTGTAGGAAATCTTGCCCCAGTGGTAAGCTTATCTGTCATTCCTGGCTTCGGGTGAACAAATTTATTTGAAACAATCCAACACATTTTAGGTTCTGTGTGTGTGTGTGTGTGTGTGTGTGTGTGTGTGTGTGTGTGTGTGTGTCTATGTGTAAGCGTGCATGGGCACAGAAGAAAGCAGTATGTGTCTATGGAGGCTCACAGGTGACTTTAACAGTCATCCTTATTGCTCTTCCTCCACCTCCTTATTTCTTTGCTCTGGGATTTCCAGGCTCTATTTTCCAGGGATGGAAGTGTAGGCCACCATAATTTGTGCTTGGCATTTTTATATGGGATCCAGGATCTGAATTGAGTCTTTTCATGTGTGATTCAGAGTTTTAACCTCTGAGCCCTCTCTCCAGTCCCATAGGATCTTATGGAAGTCTCAGTTGCCATTACGAGGTTACACACTGTGTGAACCCAACCCTATCCCCAAGCTGAAGCTTCAGATTAACATACCCAAAACATCTAAATGAAGCCTGGCTGCGAAGGATTTCTGCCCTTGAGTCCTCGGGTCTAACTAGTGAGCCCAATGCTATAATACAGGACATCAGGTGGGACATAGACAGTATAAAACACTCCTGGCTTCCCTCTAGTATCACATTGCTTGCAGTGACTAGCACTGCTCACTCTCTCTTCTCCATCTTGGATCACTTTGTTTAGCAATTAAGCACTTCTGAAAGAAGTAGGTCAGACGTCCTAGAACAACACACAAGACAAAGAAAGGGGAACAAAACAATGTCAATGAGATTCAGAATCAGACCAATATATTCTATCTGAGTTAGTGACCTAAGAAATTTTCCAAGAACGACTTCTGAAGACAGAGCAACACCTTATAATGCTTGGACTTGAAACCTGGTGTGGAAGGTCAGGCCTGACAATCTCTAGGCACTCAAGGTTACAGCTACTGTCTATCCTTAGGGTTCACATGTTTGAAAAAGCCAATTTCCTGCACTCTGAAAAGGTCAACTGTCCTATGATTATGTTTATAGATGTAGAAGTCCCCTATGTAGGGCCCTGTAACATCATATCTTTTTTCTCCTAGAAAAAAAAGACACTTTTTGATCAGCCAGAGGGCAATCTAGTAAGTTATACTTAAGGGAAAGTGAGATATAGACTCAGACTTGGAGTCACGGATTTCTGTCTAGTAAAAAACAAGATGCCAGATTTCAGAGAATTAGGTGGGCATGTTGCATGAAGTAGGCTGTGTGAAGGTGACATATTTCCCCAGTGAAAGCCCAAGTCAATCATTCTTCTATGAGGGTCCATAAAGGCGGTTCTCCAAATCTTAGTAATTCTATCTTGCAGCAAGTTACCACTGTAGCTGTTATATTTCTTGAGTCAATGTGCTAGAGTGCAACCAGTAAATCCATCCTTCCCACTGTCTTACAGTCTTCTCCAAAGAGCAGAATCCTCCATAAGAGGAAAGATAGAATACATAAACATACAACTTTCCCAGGTCTATCTGACCTGTTATCTGAGGTTGAAATCTCTTCTGTTGTTTGGACACTAGGTGGCAGTCTATGCTCAGGTTTGTATCAATTATGCCCTTCTCCAACTGTGAATACACACAAGCTGTGGACACCTGCTATTGTGGTCTTGTCATGTGTCTCCTTCCTCAGACAAGCATGGTCCTGTTCTGGATATCTGCTTGAGCCTCTTTGTGTCCCATCTGTATCAAAATCACTCTCCATACATGTTCTTCAGCTATAATTGATGAAGCTTTATCAATAAGTGACAATGAAAGGGAAGCTGAGACAGGAAAACTGCACATTGGAGGTCAGCCTAGGCTGACTTGCTCGAGGGTGGGGGCTTAGAGATATACAGATGTCTTATCGAGTGTTGAGTGTTCTTTGGTCAACTTTTTTTCTGTAGTTTTGATTAGTTGAGTTTCTCTGTATATCGAAGTAAAATATCTTTGACGACTTGACAATTGAAAGTTGGAGCTCTGGGCATAATTTTGAAGAACTGGTAGTTGAGTTGAGCTCTGGGCAAGTCTGCAGGAGATTATCTGATTGAAGGGGAGGGACCAGCCCCGGTGACTGGAAATAGACCCTCTGCAGGTGAATCAGATGGAGGGAAGTGTTTAAGGAAGTGGGTATTCTTCTGTATACTTGGCAAAATATGTTGGTTCTTCTCTCTCTCTCTTTTCTCTCCCTCTTTTCCTTTTCTTTGTCTTTCTAGTAAGTTTTTAGATAGTAGTTTCACATCATATCCTTATAGCTATACCCTAATTTTTTTTTCACTAGGATCTACTATATCCCCATCCTTAGGTTCTTGACCTGGACTATAAGTACCCAGTCAGTGTTTACTATTGAAAAGTTGGTCTTAAGTCAAAGCAGAAAGCATTAGTTATGCCTATGATATTAATGCTACTATTATTCCAATAGTTGCTCCTTGACAGTGTGGTTGTTATTGCAGCTCACAGCAGTCATAGCTGAGAGAGACTCATGATTGCTTTTCTCCCCTAGCAACCTGAAAACTACCTTCTCATACTATGAAATCTGGTCAGAAAGGAGGAAACTCACAATCAGTTCCAGCTTGCATTCTCCATGTCTCATGATCAACATATGTGTCTCTTCATCAATAGGGTCTGACTTTTAGTTGTAGAGAGCAACAAAGAGCACTGGCAAAAGCCATGCACCTGTGGAAGGGGACACCATAGACCCTAGGTGGGAACAAGTTAGTATAAGTGCTTTATAACAAACTGCCATCTAATTTATACTCATAAGTTAGAAAAATTCTCAGTCCTTGACCCAAAGCCATCCCTTTGCAATGGAAGATGTTTAATACTAAGAATCACAATTGAATAACATTCAGAGAATAAGTGACTGTGAGTTGCTCGGTCAGTCCTAAACACGGTATCAAAATCACTTCCATCTCAAGACCCAGGGAACCTTGCAGAAAAGGAGGTGGCAAGTGCTAAGGATAGGAAGGGTTACTGTCTAATAGTATCCTCTGTTTAAGACAGTATGGTTGCACCCAGGAATTCATCGAATCAATGTGCACTTCCTGAAGAATTCCACAATATTTTGCCTATCAACACTTCACTATGGAAGGAGGAAGATTTCAAGAGTCTCTACACCTCTTTGAAAGTCTACTGAATATTAATGCCAGACAAGAGAAGGTGTACCCCATTCTTAAATGATTTACCCATGGGTAAGTTATTCATGCCCCAGGAAATACTTAGACACTTGCCAGTAGAGGTATTATAGGAGAAATGTAGTGGCTCACACATACAAAAAGATGTGAATGTAGGAAGGAGACTGGTTGTCAAGGGTGTATATGTAGTAAGTAAGAAGAGGAGAATGGAACTGGATAGAAAGGCATCTTTCTACTACTTGCATTCTTTTTACCTTTCCTCCTTTAAGTTTATTCCTTCTGACCCCTCTGACTTAATGTTCTCTTTTGGTTTTCTATTACAGGTATTCCTGGTTAAATACATTCATCTGAAGGTTCAATTCCAGCATCCTCATAGAAGACAGAAAATGTTGCATTTTCTGTCTGTGTCTGAGATATCTCTTTCATTACATATATTTTCTATCCATTTAACAGCTAAAATCATAATTTTATTTTCCTTGATTTTCATAATCCTTCTATCAGTTGATGAATAATTTGGCGGATTTCCTTTCTTTGTTATTGTGAACAGAGATATAGTGAACACACATATGGCAATGTCTCTGTGGTAAGATATAAAGTCCTTTGAGAATATGTCCAGGAGTGGTATAGCTAGGACAAACAGTATTTTAATTTTTTAGCTTTTTGAGGAAACTTTAACTTGTAAGAATCAGTTATACTCTCACCAATAACAAATAACCCTTTCTTCTCATCCTTGCCAGCATTTATCATTATTGGTGTTCTTGATGTTAGCCATTCTGACTGGGGTAAGATGAAGTATCAGTGTAGTTTTAATTTGTATTTCACTGATATCTAGGCAAGTTGGACACTTTAGATATTTTCTGACATTTTAATTTATTCTTTTGAAAACTTTTTCATTTATTTTATTTTTTTCTCTGACATTTTATTTTTTTCCTGATCATACAAGCTCAATAGGTACTCCCATCCTCTCCCTCCCCCTCCACTTCCCCATTGTAACCCATTTCACTCTTCCCACTTCCCCCTTCCTTCCACCTCCTTCCCTCCCTCCTCTTCTGGTGCCTTCCCCTTCCTCTTTCCCATCCCCTGGAGCATCCATTTATGTGGGCTCCGAACCTCCCTCTAAATTCTCCATCCTAGTGAGGATTCAGGACTCAATGGCAGAGCCTGGGGCCACTTGAGCTCCCCGTTAGTATGAGAACTTTATTATGACTGTTAAATTCCTTGCTTCTAAGGATGCTATTGCTTGAAGCCTTCTTCCTTGTGATCTATGCTAGACTTGGTGGGTCATTGGCATGTCAGCATTGTGCAGGTCAGGCAATCCAATTATGGCTGTTGCGGCCCTAAGTTGTGTAGAGTATCTTGCATATCATTGGTCTTCCCCGTCATTAGGTTCTACATTCTTGCCACCCCCTCTTCCCTGAGCTTTAGGATGGGGAGATATTTGGTTGGTCTTGTTCCAGGTGAATAATGTAGGATCTTTGGTCTGAATATGGTTTGTTGTTGTTTTCAGTTTTGCTATTCCCACGCTGCCCTTGGTTGCATCCCAGTTGGTATTGAAGGTCCTCTTCTAACCAAAGATGAAAGACTGTTTAAATGAAGATCCACTATAATGCAATAATTTACTACAGTGACACAAGCACAACCATGTTCACAGCAGCACTATTTACAATTAGCAAAGTCATGGAATCAACCCAAATTCCCAACAGTTGACAAATGGATAATGCAAATGTGGTACATTTATACAATGGAATATACTCAGCCTTCAAAAAAAGATGAATTAAAGAAATTTGCTGGGAAATTGATGGAATTAGAAAAAAATTATATTGAATGAAGTATCCTGGACACAGAAAGTTAGACGCCATATGTATTCCCTAATAAGTGGATCTTAGTTCCAAACCCACTTAATGACATATTCAAAGGTAAATCTCTGCAATACACACTGTAATCACAAAAGATTATAAACAGGAGGGAAGGGGAACGAGGACCTGAAAAGAAAGGCATTAGGGGAACATGTTATTATTCTTTCATTTATTTATTTATTTTATTATTTATTTTATTTCTATTATTTATTCTTTCTCACAATAGTAGAGAAAATAGGCCATGGTCAAGTATTACATGTAAGTAGTGAGACAGCTGGTGCAGCTCACTCTCACTTCCCTTTCTGATCATTAGGGATTGAACAGGTTTGAGCTCACCAATCAGGGAGGATATAGGGACTGTTAGATAGATGGTAACCATTTGGCAAATGTGACACTGACACCCCTCCACTACTGTGTCCTACTCTTATTCTTCCATCTACCTTTGAGTCTCTTTTTATATTAAGATCTTTGTTTTATCTTTGGTTAGGAAAACTTTTTTTAATTACAAAGCCTATGTTTTAATTAAGTAGTTTCTTGATGCTTGATTTTTTATGAGTTCTGTGTATAATTTTTACATTAATTCTCTATCAGATATGGGCAATGATTTTCTTCCATTCTGTGGGGTGTCTTTTTGCAGAACAAAGTTTTTAGTTTCATAAAGTCCCTCTTGTTGATTGTTGATCTTATTTTCTGCTCAAATAAGGTCTTACTAAAAACTCTTACCTAGACCTATCACTTCAAATGTACTCTCTAATCTTTCCTCTAGAAGTTTCAGAGTTTCAGATTTATCATCAAGGTCTTTCACCCATTTGGAATTTATTTTCATACAATGTGAGAGATAAGTATTAAGTTACATTCCTTTATATGTAGATATCCAATTTTTCCAGTACCATCGGTTGAAGATACTGTAATTTTTTGGCACTTTGTAAAAATATATCAGGAAAAACTAAATGTATGATCTTACATCTAGGTCCTCAATTTCAATGCATTAATTGATATCTCTGTGTCAGTATCATGTTGTTTTGTTTTTAATTACTCTGGCTCCGTAGTATAATTTGAACTTAACTATGGTGATACCTCTAGCAGCATTTTTATTGCTCAGGATTGTTTTGACTATCCAGGCTTTTTGTACCTCCATATGAATTTTGTGATTAATTTTTACTTTTCCAACATCTATGAAGAATGCATTGTGATCTTGACTGAGATTGAGTCCATATACTGCTTTTTATAAGACAGCCACTTTTATGATATTAATCCTAAAAAAACATGAGAATGGGTGTGGGGGTCTTATCATCTTTTATTCTTTTTAATCTGTCTCCAGTATTTTTACGTTTTTACTGTACAAGTCCTTCACTTTCTGTTAAGTGTATTCCACGATATTTCATTTTTTTGAAGCTCTAGCAATTAGGATTGCTTTCTAAACATTAGTTTTATTGGTTTACGATGAAGGACATTTTGATGACAGCCTTCATGTTGGTCAAACTAGATTGTCTTTCTTTTTTCATGTGTTAGGATAGTTGATATATTCTTTGACAATTTTACTTGTAAAAACAAGAAATTAAAATGCACATTTTGGAATTTAAAAAAAAAAAAACATGGGACCCACTGTCTGCCATATTTGTCCTGGGGAAGATACTCATATGATCACAGGGCTGTGTTGGTCATGGCAGACAAGTGGGTGTTGGGTTTAGAGAAGGAGCTTGTTTGAGAGGCACAGCTAAAGGGAAGGGAAACTCCTTTCTCCTTTTTTCCATCCCACGATAAGAACTGGGTCTGACATCAGCCTATGAAGATGAAGGCAACTTTAAGCTAGTGCTCCAAGACAGCACTTAATCCACAAGTCTGCAGAACAGGCTGGCAATTGCACAGACCTGAACTGACTCCTGCTGACATTGGCTAGACTGCCCTCTGGCGGTGCTGCATCCTGCACATGACTGATCTGACCATGAGATGGCAGCCTTGGCCATCTCACAAGCTGCTGTTCCTACTTCTCCCAGACAGCTCAAGCTGTGAGCAAGTTTGGGGATTCCAGTAAGTAACATAAGGACTGCGGTGAATAACGGAACATTGAAAACACACACGAGTGTTTTCCTAGGCTGTAGAGAAGCCCAAATCTGAGTCTCGGTCCTTGATGTTCTGCGCTAACACATTAGTACCAGGCAACACTGAATAGAACAGATGACAGCAAATGACAGCAAGACTTACTATAGCTCCTGTTCTTCCCTTTTCAGCTCTAGCTCTAGAGGGTTAAACTGGATCTGTGAGAAAGAGAAGAAAGGTGTAGAGGGGGCGGTGTTGGAAACAAGACTTTCGTGTAGCTAGAGGCAATGAATTTGCCAAGCCGTGGGCACTCTTTGTTTTCCCTCTTCAAGTCATTCCTACTATACCGTATCTCTTCATTCTTCCATTTCTCAAGTTCTTAAGGTGGCTTGGTCTTGTAGCAAATGTATTTCCTGATGTTCAGACATGTAACTTTTTGGCTCAGATGATTCTTCTTTTTGGTATTACGGACTGAACTCAAGATCTTGTACTTACCTAGTAAGTATTCTACCACTAACCTGAGTGCCAAACTGCAGGCGCATATGATTTTACTTGCTGAGCAAAGTTCGTACGCACATACCATTCCACCTGGTATTCTACTTCTTTGAATCTTACATGCTCTTCGAGTTCAATTTGAAGTAGCTCAAACTTCACAAGCTCACAAATGAAAAATTCAGGGAATTTAATCCATGTAGTCTGGAACCACACTTCATGACCCTGTCACGAGTTCATGAGCCCAAGATCTCAAAAGTCTCCTCATGCGTTGGACACTTAAGAGGTCTTCTGGTGAGAAGGCTGTAGTTTACCTGCATTTGGAGAAGATTAGATGAAATCCTGTGGCCGTTCTGGTTGATTACCCTCTGTTGTGAAACTGACTTTCAATCACACACGTGTCTAGGTCCCTTTCTGTTTAAAATTCCCTCTCTATTATACAGTACCATAAATTTCTGACTTTCTTTTG
Organism: Typhlomys cinereus; assembly: GCA_023101885.1. Taxonomy (NCBI): domain Eukaryota; kingdom Metazoa; phylum Chordata; class Mammalia; order Rodentia; family Platacanthomyidae; genus Typhlomys; species Typhlomys cinereus. The sequence goes on from JALPQD010000011.1 coordinate 15,674,520, forward strand.
TGATTCACCAGATATAGTCTCCATGAAAGTCCAGACTTGGACTACTATGGAGAAATCTGAGACAGTGATATAGCTTCAGTTGGGCTTGCTATGATATCCTCTTTAATTTCTTTTTCCAGTGTTTTAGTCTTCATTGTATGTCTTTCACTTCCTTAGTTTATTTCACAATAATTTTATTTTTTAAAGCTATGGTGAATATGAAAGATACTCCATACAAGTTAAGGCCAAAGTAATTATAATAGGACTTTGCATGACCTGTGCAATGACCAACATATCATTGACCCTTCAGATTCTAGCATGGATCACAGGAACTAGGATCCTTAGAGGCAAGGGATTAACAGCCACAATAGTGTTCCTATACTAAAAGGGAACACAAAAAAGAACTCTAGGCAAAGCTGCTGAGTCCTTACACCTCATCAGAGAGGAGGACTCAGAGCGAAGTTTGACATGCACACTAAAGGAATGGGGAGAGGGCGCTGGAAGAAAGGGAGTATATACCATGCTTAATTTTCTGTGTCTGGGATACTTCACTCAATGTAATTGTTTCTAATTCCAACCATTTCCTGGCAAATTCCAGTAATTCATCATTTTTGATAGCTGAGTAGTATTCCATTGTATAAATGTACCACATTTTCCTCACCCATTAATCAACTGTTGGACATTTGGGTTGATTCCATGACTTTGCTATTGTAAACAGTGCTGCTATGTACATGGTCATGCTTGTGCTATCGAGGTGAACCTCTGCTGCAGGGGGGGTTATTCCCAAAAGTGGAATAGCAGGGTCATATGGCATTTCAATCTTTAACTTCCTTAAGAATCGCCAGACAGCTCATCAGAGTGGCTGTATGAGCCTGCATTCCCACCAGCAATGTAGGAGAGTTCCCCTCTCCCCACATCCTCTCTAGCATTTGGTGTTGTTTGTATTGTGGATTTTTGCCATCCTGACCGGGGTGAGATGATATCTCAGGAAAGTTTTGATTTGCATTTCCCTGATGGCTTAGGATGTGGAGCATTTTTTAAGATATTTGTTAGACCTTTTAATTTCGTCCCAGGTAAAGTTTCTTTTAAGTTCCAAGGCCCATTTTTTAATTGGCCCTTTTGTTTCCTTGGTGTTTAGTTTTCTAAGTTCTTTGTGCACTCTGGATAATAGAGCTCTATCAGACTCCACATAACTACAGCCATCTGATCTTTGACAAAAGGGCCCAAAAAAATCGAATGCAAAAAGAACAGCATGTTCAACAAATGGTGCTGGCAAAACTGGATATCCACATGCAGAAGATTAAAACTGGACCCGTGTTTGTCACCATGTACAATAATTAATTCCAAATGGATCAAGGACCTTGATATAAGGCCAGATACCATAAAAATTATAGTTGAAAGGGTAGGGAATCACCATGACCTAGGTAAGCTCCGTCCCTGCCCAACCCCAGAACCCCAGGTAGCCCAAGGGACCCAGCTCCTCCCACCACCCAGCCGGGTCATGCAGGGCCGGGGAGAAGGACACCCCCCTGCACCTGGCCCCGCCCCAGCTCCCCCAGGTTAACTAGCGCCCCGCCGATGCCCCATCCTCCCTTTCCCCACACCGCCACCCCGGATGCGGGGGGGGGGGGGGGGGGGTCCAGCCTGGAATCACCTCAACCTAGGTAAGCTCCGTCCCTGCCCACCCCCAGAACCACAGGCCAAATAATTCAGTTTAGTGAAAAACACACAGAAATTGAAAGAATATCTTAAGAGTTAAAACGACAATGCCAAAGTCAAAGTGCAAATTCACGAGAAACAACACTCAAGTAAACAAATCTCCCACTGAAGGAATTAATCCCATAAGTTTAGACTCCAACCAGAACAAACCCATGTAAAATGGCCAAGAAAGCCTGACCCAGGATAACGATTTTCAAAACATGATCATTACCATGTTCAATACTATGAAAGAGGAAATCAGGGAGGAATTACATAATCGAATCAATCGCTTTGAAGAGGAACACAACAGACATTTGGAGGAGTTGAGAAAAACAGTGCAAGAAACAAAAACTGGCATAGAGCAGTTAAAACAGACTCAAGCAGAGTTTAAAACTGAGCTAAAAGACAAGTTATCTTCAACCCAGAACTCCACAGAGTCTTATCAGCAGAACTAACTAAGCAGAAAACAGAATTTCAGACCTTGCAAATAAAGTGGGAGTATTAACCAGCTCAATGGAAGAGATTGTTAAAGCCAAAAAGATACTTGAGAGAAATATCCAAGAGATATGGAACACCCTGAAGAAGCCTAACATGCATATTCATGGAATACCAGAGCAAGAATCTCAAAATACCACCCCTGAGGAAATTTTTCAAATGATCATCAAGGAAAACTTTCCTCATCTAAAAAAAGAGAGGCCCATACATATATAAGAGACATTCCACACCCCAAACAGATACGACCAAACCAGAAGCTCGCCACGGCAAATAATAGTTAAAACACTCCACATTCAAGATAAAGAACTGGTGCTGAAAGCTTCAAGGAAGAAAAAAACAAGTCACTTTTAAAGGTAAACCTATTAAAATAACAAATGACTTCCCAGTCGAAAGAGTAAAAGCAAGAAGAGCTTGGAGAGACATACTTCAAGTATTGAATGAGCAAAAATGTCAACCCAGGCTGATTTACCCTGCAAAACTATCAGTCATGATCGAGGGAGAAAGAAAAATCTTCCAGCACAAAGACAACTTGAAGGGATACATGTCCACCAAACCAGGCCTTCAAAAAATGCTAGAAATGATACTCAAGCTTGAAGAAAAAAAACACGCATATCCGTGAGAACAGAAGGGAAGTATAACAGCATTAAAAGCTACGCAATATACTTATAAAACTACTAAACATAATAAATGTCTGGAATTAAAAATAGTTTCTCCATTATAACACTAAATGTTTTTTTATATAATTCATTTTTATTATTATTTCAGCTCATACAAACTTAATAGGTACACCGGTAATAGGTACTCCCTCCCTCCTCCTCCCTCCCGAACACCCTGCTCCCCTCCCCTCACCTCTCTCGCCCCATCCCCCCATGCCTCCTGCCCTGATTCCCAGAGTCCTTTCTTGTGCATGCCTGACTCTCCTCTGGGCCCTCCTCTCCGATGACATACAAGGACCAGTGGCATTTCCCTGAACCCCTTCCTGTGTTCCCCTTAAGCATAGGAACACTACTGTGGCTGTCAATCCCTTGCCTCCAAGGATCTTAGTGCCTTTAGGAAATGCTAGACTTTGTGGGGTCAATAGTGTGTGGGACATTGCGCAGGGCATGCAATGTCCAATTATGATTGCTTCGGCCCTAACTTGTGTGGAGTATCTTGCAAATCATTGCTCCTCCCATCCTTTTGCTCTTACACTCTTACCGCCCCCTCTTCCGCAAATGTCCCTCAGCTTCAGGATGGGGAGAGATTAGTCTGGCCTAGTTCTAGGTGGTTGATATAGAGTCTCTGAAGTTCTGGATAGTGGTTCATTGATTTTCTTTTGCAGTTTTGCTGCTCCTGTAATGCCGTTCACTCCATCGTGATTGGCATTGTATGTCACCCCCTAGCCAGAGACAGAAAGCTGTTAAACTGGAGTCTTATTATAAGAGCACATTCAAGGGTAGATGTAATACTTATACCCAAAAGTGGAATTCCAGGGTCATATGGCATTAGGCAATGGGAGGGGTCAATCACCCATTTGCAAAATGGTTACTTTTTAATTTGCCGGACTATATGCCCTTCCCTTCTGGTGAGTTCATACCCCCTTAGTTGTAAATGATCAGGAACGAATTGTGAACTTAACCAGATGTCACATTACTTACTTGCATTCCTTGGAGGCCTATTTTCTCTGCTGTAACATGGTCCCTTCTCTCCTTGTGTCTGGTGTGCCCCTCCAACCCCATCCTTCCTGTTCACAATCCTTGCAATTACTGTATTACATAGGTTTACCTTTGAGTGTCTCAATGTGGGCTGGGTACTCCATTGTATAGATGTACCACAGTTTCCTTATCCACTCGTCAACTGTTGGACATTTGGGTTGATTCCATGTCTTTGCTATTGTAATCAGGGCTGCTATGAACATGGTCGTGCTTGTGCTATCGAGGTGAACCTCTGCTGTATGGCGGGTTATTCCCAAAAGTGGAATAGCGGGCTCATATGGCATTTCAATCTTTAATTTCTTTAAGAATCTCCAAATGGTTCACCAGAGTGGCTGTATGAGCCTGCATTCCCACCAGCAATGTAGGAGAGTTCCCCTCTCTCCACATCCTCTCCAGCACTTGTTGTTGTTTCTATTGTGGATTTTTGCCATCCTGACCGGGGTGAGATGATATCTCAGGGAAGTTTTGATTTGCATTTCCCTGATGGCTATGGAAGTGGAGCATTTTTTAAGATATTTGTTAGACATTTTAATTTCATCCCTGGTAAAATTTCTTTTAAGTTTCAGGGCCCATTTTTTAATTGGGTCATTGGTTTCCTTGGTGTTTAATTTTCTATATTCTCTGTGCACTCTGAATAGTAGAGCTCTATCAGATATGTGATTAGTGAAGATTTTCTCCCATTCTGTGGGTTGCCTTTGAGCTCACGTTACAATCTCTTTATCTAAACAGAAGCTCTTTAATTTCACAAGATCCTAACTGTTGAGAGTTGGTAGCAGTGACTGTGCCATTGGATGTCTGCTTAGGATATGTTGGCCTAGCCCAATCAGCTCGAGGAAGTTCCCTATCCTTTCAACTATGGTTTTTATAGTCTCTGGCCTGATATCAAGGTCCTTGACCCATTTGGAATTAAGTCTTGTACATGGTGACAAGTAAGGGTCCAGCTTTAATCTTCTGCATGTGGAGATCCAGTTTTGCCAGCACCATTTGTTGAAGATGCTCTTCTTTTTCCATTGGATTTTTTGGGCCCCTTTGTCAAAGATCAAATGGCTGTAATTTGTGTGCTTATATCTGGGTCTTCAACCCTTATCCATTGATCTGTGTGTCTATTTTGGAGGCAGTACCAGGCTGTTTTCATAACTATGGATTTGTAGTATAGACTAAGGTTTGGTATGGTAATACCTCCAGCAGTGTTTTTGTTACTTAGGATTGTCTTTGCTCTCCTGGGTCTTTTGTAACTCTGTATGAATTTTGAGATTATTTGGTCAACGTCTTTAAAGAATTGCTTTCGGATTTTAATTGGTATAGCATTGAATTTGTATATTGCCTTTGGTAGGATGGTCATTTTTACGATGTTGATTCTGCCAATCCAGGAACATGCGAGGTCTTTCCACCTTCTGGTGTCTTTGCCAATTTCTTTCTTTAGGGTTTTAAAGTTTTCATTGTAGAGGTCTTTTACCTCCTTGGTTAGGTTTATACCAAGATATTTCATTTTTTTAGGGGCTATAGAAAATGGGATTGTTTCTCTCAAGGTTTTTTCACTTTTTTCATTCTGGGCATATAGGAAGGCCTCTGATTTTTGCACATTTATTTTGTATCCTGCCACCCTGCTGAACTTCTCAATTAGTTCCAGGAGCTTCCTGGTGGAGTTTTTGGGATCCCTCAGGTATAAGATCATGTCATCTGAGGGGGCGGGGTCAAAAAAAAAAAGATCATGTTATCTGCAAATAGGGATAGCTTGACTTCTTCCTTGCTGATTTGAATCCCTCTTATGTCCCTTTCTTGTCTTATGGCTTCAGCTAAGACTTCAAGTACAATATTGAATAGAAGTGGTGAGAGTGGACAGACTTGTCTAGTTCCTGATCGAAGTGGGAATGCTCCCAATTGTTCCCCATTGAGCATAATCCTTGCTGTGGGCTTGTTGTATATAGCTTTTATTATATTGATAAAGGTTCCTTCCATTCCTACTGTCTTTAGCGTTTTGATCATAAAAGGCTGTTGGATCTTGTCAAATGCTTTTTCTGCATCTATCGAGAGTATCATGTGGTCTTGGACTTTGGACTCGTTTACATGCTGAATTACATTTATTGAGTTGCGTATGTTGAACCAACCCTGTGTGCCGCGGATGAAGCCTACTTGGTCCCCGTGAATGATCTTTTTGATATGTTTTTTAATCCGATTTGCTATGACTTTGTTGAGAATCTTTGCATCTGTGTTCATCAGAGAGATTGGCCTGTAGTTTTCTTTTTTAAGTGAATCTTTATTAGGTTTTGGGATTAAGACGATATTAGCTTCATAGAAGGAATTTGGTAGTGTTCCTTCCTTTGCTATTTGATGGAACAGTTTAAGGAGTATTGGTGTTATTAACTCCTTAAATGTCTGGTTGAATTCTGTGCTGAATCCATCTGGTCCAGGACATTTTTTGGTGGGAAGATTCGAGATTACTTCCTCAATTTCCTTATATGTTATAGGACTATTTAAATAATTCACAACTTCCTGATTCAATTTAGGTAGGTTGTGTTTACTTAGAAATTCATCCATCTCTTTTGTGTTGTCAAACTTCACAGAGTATAAATTTTTGAAATATGATGTTATAATTCTCTGGATTTCTTGGGTATCAGTAGTGATAACTCCATGTTCATTTCTAATTTTGTAAATTTGGGTTTTCTCTCTCTTACTTTTGGTTAATTTAGCTAGGAGTGTATCAATCTTATTGATTTTTTCAAAGAACCAGCTTTTTGACTGGCTGATTTTTTCTATTGTTTTCTTAGTCTCGATTTCAGATATTTCTCCCCTTATTTTGCTAATCTCCTCTCTTCGACTACTTTTGGGATCAGATTGCTCTTGTTTCTGTAAAGCTTTAAGCTGCATTGTTAAGTTGTTTATTCCTGATGTTTCCATTTTTTTTGATGTAGGCATTAAGAGCTATGAACTTACCTCTTAGAACAGTTTTCATTGTGTCCCAGAGATTTTGGTAAGTTGTATTTTCATTATCGTTCACTTTCAGGAAATCTTGAATTTCCTTTTTAATTTCTTCCTGAATCCAGTTCTCATTCAGCATCATATTGTTAAGTTTCCAGGAGTTAGTGCATTTTCTCTTGTTTGATGTGTTGTGGATGTCCAGCTTTAGGCCATGGTGGTCTGATAGGGCACAGGTTACAATTTCAACTTTTTTGTATATGTGTAGATTCATTTTGTGGCCCAATATGTGATCTATTTTGGAGAAAGTTCCATGTGCTGCTGAGAAAAATGTGTATTCTTTGGTGTGTGGGTGAAAAGTTCAATAGAAATCTATAAGGTCCATTTCTTTAAGGACCTTCTTTGATTAAGTTCCAAAGTGTTTCTGTTAAGCTTTTGACCTGTTGAGCTATCCCATGTTGAGAGGGCAGTGTTGAAGTCCCCAAGAATTATCGTTTGGGGGCTGATTTCTTGCTTTAGGCGCTGTAGGGTTTTCTTAATGAATGTGGAGGGGCCCGTATTGTGTGCATATATGTTCAGTATTGTGACGTCTCTCTGGTGAATTGTACCTGTGACTAAAATTTAGTATTCATCTGTGTCTCTTATGATTTTCTTTGGTTTGAAGTCCACTTTGTCTGAAAGCATAATTGCTACCCTTGCCTGTTTCCTGGTTCCATTAGCTTGCACGATTTTGGACCAGCCTTTCATTCTTAGGATGTGCCTATCTTTTGTGGTGAGATGAGTTCCCTGAAGGCAGCAGATTGTTGGATTGTGGTTTTTAATCCAAGTTTGTCATCTGTGTCTCTTAATCGGTGAGTTAATACCATTGACATTTAATGTTATAATGGAGAAATTAATTTTAATTCTGGACATTTTTTATATTTATTAAATTTTGTAAGCATGTTGTTTGATATTTATATTTTGATGGTATTATACTTCTCTTCTGTCCTCCTGGATACACTTGTTCTTTTCTTCAAGCTTGAGTATCATTTCTAGCATTTTTTGAAGGCCTGGTTTGGTGGACATGTATCCCTTCAAGTTGTCTTTGTGCTGGAAAACTTTTCTTTCTCCCTCAATCATGACAGATAGTTTTGCCGGGTATATCAGTCTGGGTTGGCATTTTTGCTCATTTAATACTTGAAGTATGTCTCTCCAAGCTCTTCTTGCTTTTACTGTTTCCATTGAGTTGTCATTTGTTATTCTAATAGGTTTACCTTTAAAAGTGACTTGCTTTTTTTCTCTTGAAGCTCTCAGCACCTTTTCGTTGTCTTGAATGTGGAGTGTTTTGACTATTATTTGCCATGGCGATTTTCTATTTTGGTCATATCTGTTTGGAGTGCGAAATGCCTCTTGTATTTGGATAGGCCTCTCATTCTTTAGTTGTGGGAAGTTTTCATTTATGATGAATTGAAATATTTCCTCAGGTGTGGTATTTTGGGATTCTTGTTCTGGTATTCCATGAATACGCATGTTAGGCTTCTTCAGGGTGTCCCATATCTCTTGAAGGTTCCTCTCAAGTATCTTTTTGCTTTAACAATCTCTTCTATTGAGCTGGTTAATTCTCCCACTTTGTCTTCAAGATCTGAAATTCTATTTTCTGCCTCATTTGTTCTGCTGATAAGACTCTCTGTTGAGTTTTGGGTTGAAGATAACTTGTCTTTTAGTTTAATTTTAAACTCTGCCTGAGACTGTTTTAACTGCTCTATGCCTATTTTTGTTTCTTGCACTGTTTTTCTCAACTCCTCCAAGTGCCTGTTGTGTTCCAGTTCAAAGTGGTTGATACGGTTGTTTAACTCTTCTCGGATTTCCTCTTTCATAGTATTAATCATGGTAATGATCATACTCTGAAAGTCGTTATATTGGATCTGGCTTTCATGGCTATTTTCTGTGGATTTGTTCTGGTCGGAATCCCTCATTATGGGATTGATTCTTTCGGTGGGAGATTGGTCTTCTTGGGTTTTGTTTCTCGTGGATCTGCACTTTGACTTGTACATTGCTGTTTTGTGTTTTAGGACCTTTCTGTTTCTGTGTGTTTTTCACTGAATGGACGTAGTTGGTATTGTTACACTTGCCCGTTATTACTAGTGCTTGCCTTGGATTGGGTATGTTTGTGTATTGTTATTGTTATATCCTAGAGGAGACTACTAGGCTGTTTGTATGTCAGTTAAGTCAGGTTATGTTACCAGGGGGTGAATATTAGTTTGGTAGTGCACTTTTATGATTTAGTATCTTGGTGAAATGTTGGGGTGAGTGGTGTACTCCTTGGAGTTGTATGTTGTGGGGTGGCTGTATGAGAAAGTTGATCTACAGCATTGATACTTTAAAGGATCAGTAAGGTGAAAAGAAAAAGTTTACTTATCTTTGGGCTGGATGAGAAGAATCTCGCCCACGTGATTGTAGTGGAGTCCAGATGTATGGCCTGTGTTCCTTTTGTTCCTTAGAATTTTGCTTGCGTTTTCTTCAGACTCTATTGAATTCTGAGTAGCAGTGTGTCTTCCGTGGACCACGTTCCTAGGTCCCCGGTGGGCCAGAGAGGCAGAGAGGCACGGAGGGGGGCGGAGCCCCGGGGGCAAAGCCATCGGCTGCGCGGCACGGTGCTGGCCTGCCGGGCAGCTCCAGGGTGGGAGGCTCTTTTTATTATTTCTTCTCCAGAATTTCTTTCCCATTGAAAGAAATTGAAACGTCACCAATCAAAAAAAAAAAAAATAAGCCAAGAGATTAAAGGCATTGTGCTGGTTGGAGAAATAATTTGTGCTCAGTGTGAATCCCACATGGAAGTCTTCTATTTCCACCTGAGCCAACCAATCGTGACTCACTGTTTGCACCAGTTAGGCCTGAGTTCTCTGTGTGAGAAATATGTTCTTCAATATGAGGAGATGGATGTAGGTCATCAATCTCTCCATAGCCAGATGAAAGCAGTGAGTAAGAAAAAGGGAAGGTACAAGGCTAGACATTCCTACAATGTGAAATTCTGTGTAAAAATGTAAATTTTCATTGTCCTCATTTTTTTAAAAGCAGTGAGAATGTTTTCATGATTCTGGAATTGCAAAGAATATAAATATTGACTTACAAAAATATTCATCTTCAAATTGTTGGATATAACAGGAAAATGTAAATACAAAGTTTGAATCACAGCACATTTGTGTATCTGGGGACAAAGTTGCACATGCATAATATTAGACATAACTGGATTCAAAGCAACTATTTGCACGACAGCTCTTGGAGAATAGGCAATGAAAAGTAGTAAGAGGCAGTGGTGCCAGATCCCTGCTGTACATCCTGCCTAGATGGGGTTCTAATCCCATAGATCTTGCAGGCCTTTTACTATCTGAGTGCTAAATACACACACACACACACACACACACACACACACACACACACACGCACTCTAAAGTAATAGAAGGCAATTGGCAAAAGTTTACCCTGTGAAAGTGAGAGTTTGAAAGTATATGTCTATAAGCCTTTCACAGTCTGGGAGGAAAGGGCTGTGGCCATGAGGCAGAGTGTGTGGGCAGTCAATGTTGTCCTGCATTCTTCTAACCTGAGAGTATGAAGCTTGAGATGTGCCCGGAGGCGATGGCAAATTAGCATGGCCCCAGCACATACAAAGAGGTCCACCACCCTCTGAGAACTGCAGGATAGCAAGCTCTTCATAAGAACCACAGGTTGTATTTCACCACAGAAGGTAAAAATCTCCAGAGTCACCATAACTCCCTTTTTTGTCAAAAGTTAATGCTGGATGGTGGGGAAAGAGATCAGAGTAATCAGCTGAATAAATATACAGCACCATAACCAACAGATGCCAGCATCCTGGAGCTCATCCCCTGTGCTCTGCAGCTCAACTCTGCCTCTAAACAGACCATGAACGTGAATTTAATGCCCACAGCTCCTGCTGGCCCATGGTCCTGCTCCTGAATTTGAGTGCTAAAACCTACACTCATCACATTTAAAACATGAATTCCAAAAATCTTTGGACTAGTATTATTGTCGTTGTAATGGATACATACCCAGTGAATGTAGGGGAACAAGAGATTCATTCTTACTTGTGATTCTAGTTCCAGTTGATCATTATGATAACGTTATGATAAGAGAGTGATACCAACATAAATAGCTGAGAGAACTGGTCAATTCCTGTTCACAGAATAAAACCTGAGAGGAACATTGTTTCTAGATCACTGATCTTCCAAATTTCCAACTAGTTCTCATTCCTTCTAATTCACTTGCCTGTTCACTGTGAGTTGGATCTTCCCATATCAGTTATGTAGTTACATCAGTTATGTAGGCCTCTTACTGGCCTAATTACATAATTACTCATAAATGTATGTCAGGACTTAGTTCTCAAAGTTCAAATCGACATCTATAACTAACTGCCATAGTGAGGTATTGCAGTCAATACAAAACTAGTCTTGATGAACAGGTGAAATGGCCCATGCTAGAGGTGAGGTGCCAACTTGTCTTCCTCAGGCATTGTCTGCAGTGATGCCAAAGTTTGTCTCCCTGCTGTATCACCTTGTGTGCACTATCTCAAAAAATAGTGGGTTCTCATTAATGCTAATATGTTGGCATAGTTTAAATCAGATCACAGCCAGGAAAAATACCTGTTCCTCTTATACAAGCCATGCCCTCAGCCATTTATATCAGCTACCTTCAATGGTCTGTCCTGCGGATGGTCCCTACATGCTCAGACTGGAACCCAGCCAGGTATTAGGGTTGGGTACTAGGTTGTAATTATATTTCTAAGCTCCCACAAAAAAATGGTAAATGTCTGGGTCAAGGTCATGGTGTCTCATGTGGTTCCCAACCACAGGGTGATATGTTTCAAGATCACTTACTAAGTAAGTGAACACTGTGAAATACAGCTGATCCAATAGCTGCCCTTAATGAATGATGTTATAGCACCCTTTGCTTTAACTTATTCTTCATGTTCTTGATGACAGCAAACAGATTTATTAAGGAAAAGTGAGGAAAGCTGAGAGTGGGACATTTTACAAGGGAGGAAGTTTCTTCTAACTTCCAATTCTGATATAATGGAAATGCACCCTCAGTAGTAGCGCACTGCCTTGTTGTAGGTCCTTCACTTGTCCTTCCAGTTAAATTTACCCATGTTTGCTCTTTCCTTTTTGCTCTCTCCAGCTCCCAATCCATATATCTTCATTTGCATTTCTTCTGAATATTTTGAGATTAAATGCTATGAGGTATATCCTTCCTGCTAACAAGAACATTCTTTATGTGCCCATGATTACATTTTGAATATGAGGAATCAACATTCATGCCCAGTAACTTCTCTCAAAATCTCTGTTTGCTTGTAGAGTTTCCAGATCCAGGTGGCTGTTTCCATCCTATAATCTTTAGCTTTCTTTCCTATGAGCAGCCGCTGCTGTGCTTTCTTGACCTTAGCATTGTTGAAGAGTTCAGTAGGCTGTGGCAAATCCTCAGCTCAATCTCAGTATGGGCTGAAGGAACAGTGGCGAGCCCCTACAATGACATTACTTGTGTATACTATTTCTACCTTAGATTCTTTGTGTGCTTTGTGATCTTCTCCCACTGTGACACTCACACTGACACATTTTTCAGAACTTGTCCTCATGGTACAGTAAATCATCGCTGTGTAGACTGGTCATCAACATAGTTATCTTCATGTTACTTCAACATTCATTTAAGACAAGGTGGCAGTTCCCTCACTGAATTTCTTCTGCAGTTGTCATTAGCTTGCCCTGGGAAACTTGTTATCTCCTATATGGAAGTCCAAGACTGTCCTTGGGGGAAGACTCAGAACTGAGACCTCCAACTACAGAGGATCACATTATGGACAAAACGTACCCTGGGCACTTAGTCTCTGTTGGATGTATGGGACCACTCTAATGTTTACTTTTGATAGTACTAACCAGTTAAAATTCATGGTTCAGGAGGAGAAAAGATCAAGAACTATTGTCATAGAATTCTAGAACTTAACGTTTTCCAGAAAGGATGGTGGGAATTTGGACTAGGCAGGCATGTGTTCCACTGCAGTGAACAGAAGGCAACACAGACAAAGAAGTAGTTCTGCACCAGCATCCAGAACTTATTTCTGCCTCTTCTTCCTGCTAACAGAAACAATCTTTATGTGCCCATGATTCCATTTTGAATATGGGGAATCAACATACATGCCCAGTAACTTCTCTCAAAATCTGTTTGCTTGTAGAGTTTCCAGATCCAGGTAGCTGTCTCCATCCTATAACTTTTAGCCTTCTTTCCTATGAGCAGCCGCTGCTGTGCTTTCTTGACCTTAGCTGATGCCGTCTGCTGTATAAAAGCATGAGGATCATGGGTCTTGTTCCTGGTCCAGGGTTCCATGGGTCTCTCTTCCAATAACTTACCTCAGTTCTGATAAGGTATATCTGGAAGATAATGGAGACAATCCTGTTCCTAATTTGCAAATGTTAGACATGCAGATATGTGACATACTAGAAATATTTCCATCAATGGTCACACTGAAGAAGGTGGCACTAAAGGACCACATTTCCATTGGCTTGAAACGTCACCATGTATGAAAATCCCAAATCCTCCTGTCTAGTGAATACTTGAGTAAATAACTTGAGTAAATGAGGGAAATGGATTTCTTATGGGCTACATCCTGAGATTAGAATTCACCTGAAATTCAGTCATCAGTCTTCAGCCTTCCTAGAGAGTGGCAGCCTTGCTGTCATTGCCTCCTGAGACAGAGTAAACAGGATTGATTAGGTGTGCTGCTGTTCAGATCTTGTACTTATGCCCAGAGTAGCCCTGGGTACCTGGAACATACAATTCTTTACCTGTACCCTGGCTGGCTTCTTAAAGCTGAGTCTTATTTCCTGGATTCCCTGAATGTAATGTCTGACTTCTGGCACCTGTGTCCTGATCCTCTTACTCCAAAACAGAAGATATCTTGCCAGAGGACTTTAGAGGGAAATGATTTGCAAGTTACAAGTTTTCTGATGGAAAAATGTTGCTTTTGTGTTCTGCGGGTGATATTTTAAGCCACTCCTGGATGCAAACATAAACCCTGGGTAAATGTATCATCATTGAATATGAAGGAGTTGCATTTATGTGTATTGGACAAGGAGGGCTGTAAGCAAACCCTAATCTTTTTATTACAGTTCAATGCTGGAAGAATGAAAGTGAAGCTAGGTGAAGCATATGCACCACATCCTCATATGACTTGGTTAATTGTTCTTTCAGTGATTGTGTGAATCAGCAGCAGTAATTCATGTGGCCTAAGGAGACCCTTCACACAGGAGCGGGCTCTAAAAACATTGTCTCTGTGAAGCCTCCCACAACAGCAGTTACGATTTCTTCAGACTCCTACTACATGGTAGGCTGTTTAAGTGGCATTTATTTAAAGAATGCCAGCTAGGTAAAGCCATAGCTCACTCCCCTCCCTTCTCTTTGTTACTTCAAACCATTTCCCCTCCCCTTTAAGACTTTTCTTCATTAATTGCTTTATTCATCTATTTGTCTCTACTCTTTTGGGATCTCCCCCTACTGACTTACGTTCCTTTGTACTTTGCTGATGTCATAGAAGTATCGCTTTGGGTACATCATTCTGATATTCAATGCCAGTATCTGCATATAAGGGAGAACATGCTGCATCTGCTTTTCTGCATCTGGGATACTTTGTTCAGTATAATTTTTCCCAACTTCAAACATGGACCACTGAGGATCTGAATAAAAACAACCACACTCAGAATCTCTAGGGCAAATGTTGGACAAAAGAAAGGGAGCTTCCCTTCCTCATTTTGCCCACAGAAGGGCCAAATATACTACCACAGAAACCTAATTCCTTACTAGCACAGGCATCCCAAAGGAAATCCTATTATCTGTACATCCAGTAGGACAGAAAGGTGGACAAGACAAGAGTGGAGTGTCAACAAGAGGGAAGAGGATGGGAAAGGGATATGAACTCATTTTGTTAGTATATGAAAAAGTCTCAATAAAAGCAACAAAATAAAATATGAGAAATCTAGAAAGTTAGTGAAACAATAATATACCCACAGGTGAAGACTCAAGGATCATTTTGCATATAGCTCTTTTCAAATGGACAAGAGCTTGCTAGTGAGGTGGTAGGGCTATGGGACTGAAACATCTGTTTTGGAGGCTAGAGGATCATAAGATGAAATAAATAAAAAACAGTTGTAGACTGCCATGCAAATGACAACTCCTCACTGTTCTAATAACTCAACACAGAAATTACATAGTCCCTGGGCCACAGTAAGATTGCATGGATAAGACCTATATCCCCCATTGTGCATAAGATACTTTGGATTCTTGAAGGTATTCAGATGATTCTCTGTCTTCTTATAATTAGACTGTTTTTGTATATATATATATATATATATATATATATATATATATATATATATATTTTAGTTTTACAAGGATATTGAGTTAATTAGACCATTGTTACAAAGAAACTGTTAGAGATCTTCCACTGTAAGGGCTTGAGATCTACCTGTTTACTTATTCAGATCTGTGTACTTTCTCTGGCTGTGGTGGCAAACAGTAATCCCTTCAGTGGCTGATACTAACTCTTTGGATGATATGCAATGGTCTTCTTCACTGTTTTGTACTTATAGTGTCTTCCCTGTTGTAGTGCTTGTCATGTCAGGGAAATCTGTTCTTCTGTCCTCTCTCTCACATTTAGTGGTTTCAGGAGATGAAATTAAACTGCAGTTAATAGTCAAGGAGGTCAACATAACACTCAGTAATGAAAATGGTAGTAATCCTGCAAATGGAGACTGAACCTCCTCACCACAGTCTCCTAATCTTATTCCATATACTTTTGAATCTACTCTTATAGTAAGACTCTATTTTAACAGACTTTTATCTCTGGCTAGGAGATGACATCCAATACCAATCAGGATGGAGCCAAAGGCGGTGCAGGAACAGCAAAATTGAAAAAAACAACAAACCATAATTCAGAACATCAGAGACCCTACATTAATCACCTGGAACCAGACCAGCCTAATCTCTCCCCATCCTAAACCTCAGGGAAATTTGTGGAAGAGGGGGTGGTAAGGTTGTAAGAGCCTAAAGATGGGGAGGAGCAATGATACGCAACATACTCCACACAAGATACTTCACACAAATAAAATGAAGGGCCGAAGTAACCATAATAAGACTTTGTATGACCTGAGCAATGACTGACATATCAATGATCCCCCCAAAGTCTAGCATGGACCACAGGCACTAGGATCCTTAGAGGTAAGGGATTAACAGCCACAATAGCATTCCTACACTAAAGGGGAACACAAATAAGAACTCTAGCTCAGGGAAATTTGTGGAAAAGGGGGCGGTAAGATTGTAAGAGCACAAGGATGGGAGGAGCAATGATATGCAAAATACTCCACACAAGTTAGGGCCGAAGCAATCATATTTGGACTTTACATGCCCTGCGCAATGTCCAACACGCTATTGACCTCAAGAAGTCTAGCATTTACTAAAGGCACTAGGATCCTGGGAGGCAAGGGATTGACAGCCACAGTAGTATTCCTATGCTTAATGGAAACACAAGAAAGGGTTCTGGGAAATGCCACTGGGTCCTTGCACCTCATCGGAGAGGAGGACCCAGAGGAGAGTTTGGCATGAACATTAAAGGATGCTCCAGGGATGGGAGGGGGAGGCACTGGGGGATGGGGAGGGAAGGGGAAGGGGAGGGGAACACAGGGGGATAGGGGGTTGGAGGGAGGACCGCTGTACATGTTAAGTTTATATGAGTGGAAATTAAAAAAAAGTAAGAGCTCTAGGCAATGCTACTGAGTCCTTACACCTCATCAGAGAGGAGGACCCAGAGGGAAGTTTGACATGCACACTAAAGGATGCTCTAGGGATTGGGGGAGAATAGGGGAGCACTGGGAGAAAAGGAGGGATGGGGATAAAAGGAAGAGAAAAAGAGGGGAAGGAGCAAGGAGATCCGGGGAGAGGTGGAGGGAGGGAGGAGACCGCGGTACCTATTAAGTTTGTATGAGTGGAAAAAATAATTAAAAAAAAGATCTTCAAAGAATCAAGAAAATAAATAAATAAAATGAAAATAGTAGGACTGAACCTGAATAGGGATTATAGAAAATTCTTGCTCAGCATTCAGAAATATGGATAAGACATAATATAGAATGGGGGATTGAGAGTTCAGTGAAACTTTCCAAGATCTTGGGGTTTGTTCAAATATTTTCTACAGTAACTTCTGGTATATCAGAGATTACTGTGATGGTCTCTTTGATAAACGTATTTAAAATTCACCATCTGTATGATTGCTTTTTTATGATTTTGATATTACATGCAGAAATTATTTACTTCCCATGACACCTGAGTAAATGGACAAGTTAGGACAATTTTTGAAGTAAATTGAAGAATTATGGAAATCAATAATGTAAATGAAATATTGTCGTCACTAGAAGAGGATAGACTGTAATCTTCTCAAAGCAAATGAATTTCATTTAAGAGACTTTGTGTCAAATATTCCAAAAGAACAGTTTATGATAGGCATATGTTGAATGAATTAGTACTTTTTTCCATCTAATAAAGAAATAGAACATTTATTTGTCCAGTTAGTTCCTCAAGAAATCATCAGCTTCTTAGTCTAAGAAATCATTTAAACATGCAAATGCATTAGAAATTTGCTGTGTAATGTAAATTCCACTGAGTTACTTAAATCCTCACCATAGTAAAAATTTGTGAAACATAAGGCGATTAAACCATTAATGATCGTCTAATGCCATCTGTATAATTTAAGTGTCCTCCATATAGTTTCATGAAATGCCCAACAATGGATCAAAAACGGAGATGTTGCTGATTTTCAAAGAAAATTTTTTGTATCAAAACATCTAAATTTGGTGCAATATGTTATACAGAAATGGGAACAGATATAGTTTTTAGGTATTTGAAGAGAGATTACTTCTAAAACACAATATGAAAAATTTGTGTCGCTCAGTAAATAGGAAGTAAGAAAAAGCTTTAAGAATTTTGTTAAAAATGGTTAAATTTATTGCTGGATGTGAAATTTGTTTACTTTGAAGAGACCAAATATTTTAGGCAAAGAAAAGTGATGAAATATTATGAAAGCTGAAGAAAGGAGCATTCACTTCAGACAGTGGTACTAAATTTAGCACTACTGAAGTCTACTCTGATGTCAACACTGACTCCCTATGAATGTGTTTCAGCCAAAATGTTGATTAGTAATCTCTTATTCTTCTTCATTATAAGTATTAAAAGTACACAAAGGTTTCACGAAAGAAAGGCAGAAATCAAGCTTCGTCTGTGAAGGCACATAGCATCACTAGAGGCACATGGTACTAAAATTAGTGCATGCCTTTGGTCTCATTGAATTGGGCACACTTTCAATAAACCATATCTGTACACAAGGTGATAAGACCCAGAGTGTGCGCCCTTAAGTGCTTTCAACTCTATTCCTGGTAGGACAAAACTAGCAGAATAAAAATAAGAAGTAATGTTGGCACACAGCTCATTTCTAATCTGGGGAGAAATCTGAATCAATGTGTAGGTCACTTAGAATTGGGTAATACTAGTGATCTACTCTCAAGCTATCACATGAAGCATATTTCTTGCCAAGCAGAGAAAAGCAGGTGGATACCATCTCCCTACTCCACAGCCTGCCCAGATAGGGATACGAGGCCTTAAACTTGAATATCAACATTGCTCTTCCTGTGCAAGTGGTGCTAGTTACATATAGGCTTCAATCTGACAATTGAGAGATAAGCTTTTGGACACTTTTGTAAAGAATAAACAGTGGAGGCAAGAATTAGACAAGATTGTGAAAGATCATTTCATCGATGTGGAAAAACCCAATCCATAGTAGGTAGGACCATTCCCTTAGTAGCTATATAATTGAGAGAGCTAGTTCAGTGGATTGGAGAACTTTGAAACACAGGCATACTGGCAGGTGAGAATGTATGTCCCTCTCTCAACAATTCTTATAGATACAGTATGACCAGTTCCCTGGGTCTCTAATGTAGGTAAGAAAACCACTGTTATGCTTACAAATTATATTCCAAGAATTAAAATTAATAGTAAATCTCTTGTTTCCTTAGGGTGTTTGTGTCCAGTATGAGTATGAAACTAACACGCAAATACTGACACATAGGACATTTATCTAGAAGAACACAAAGTGATGTGAGACAGAGCACCTGAGAGGGACTGAAGATGTGCATCCATAAGTTCATCACCGTTAGGAAAGGTATGACATGAAAGTGGACAGGTTGGTTTTTCAAGCACATTCATCATTCCTTCCATGGGAGAGTGTGAAGAATGTTGTGGCCATGATATCAGAATATTTCAAGTACATGGGTTGAGAAGGATGATACTTTGAGAAGTGAAGGCCAGCAAGCTTCTTCATCATCAGGTAATTGGATAGATGATGAGACCCAAGTAAGAACACGTCATTCATATTATAGAGAAATATGAGGTTCACTATATGTCACTGAGAGATAAAAACAGAGAAAAAGAAAATGAAAATATGTGTTTGCTTTTCATTACCTCCAGGAAGAAACCACATTTCAAATTCAGGGACAAGGGATCTCACAGCAGGTATTGAGAATAAGAAAATACACTGGATTTGATAAAAAGCATGCATCTTCAAGTGTATGCTCAAACACTGGTCTTCTTAAGCCCCAGACAGACAGTTAAGAAGACAAGCTGAGATGAGAGGATAGCAGATGAGTTGAAGGGAAAAGAAAATAAGCAATGTGAGTGCAATGAGAAGAAAATAATGTGACTGAAATAAAGATTAATATAACAACGAGAAGAACCTCTAACACAAAGGCCCTTTGGTATGGTGAAGAGCATAACTGACATATTAGATGCCCATCGCCAATGAAAGAAGGAGCTTTCAAATAGCCATATGAAGATATATAAAATGTGTTCAGACATTTCATGATCTATAAAAGAGATAATGGTGATACAGACAAGAAGAACACACACACCAACTGAAAGGTCAGTTGAGAAGATTATGTGGTAGACAAAATGCTGTCCACAATCAAAAGTATTATTTTCTATATTATGAGTTTCAAGAAAGTGTCCAAACCCAGGACCTGAATCTAAAGGTTGACCCTTTCTTTTTTCTTCACAGACAGTGATCTAAAAATAACTTCAAGATATCTTGCAACATCATTTTCATTACTAGGACATAATGACTATTTAGAGAGTGCTGCCAGGCCATTAATGAAATTTACACTCCTGTACAGGATTTCATAACATGTATAGGTTTTCTTTTTTCAGGGCATTGTGACCTAAACATTTTCCTTCACATTCAGAAATTACAGAGTCAGATATTCAAACTCATCTAACTTTCTTATGTTGACAAACAAAAGTTAAATGAGTTTTCATTCTCTAATGAGCAGGTCATAGTGAAAGTGAAGGTCTCAATGACTATGAATAATGGATCTACTGGAAGTGTGAACTATCTAATGTTAACACTTGAAAATTTATTAGCCCTTCTTATTATGCAGAGTACTAAAAATTAATCTTGTGGAGGATCCTAAGACCCGGTTTAGTGCTTAAAAATAAAGGATGTAGGTTAAATATAAGAAATACATGGCCCCCACCCTGGAGCCGAGCCGCCCGGCCAGCAGCACCCGCGTGCGCGGCCGCCGGCTTTGCCCTCAGCCCCCCCTCCGCACCGAACCCCGACCAGCGCCCAGGTGAGAGAGAGCCCCTTCCAGCCCAGCCCCCCACCCCGGAGCCGAGCCGCCCGGCCAGCAGCACCCGCGCGTGGCCGCCGGCTTAGCCTCCGGGGCCCCGCCCCGGACAGCAGCCCCTCGTGCCCTCCCGACCCCGCCCCCCTGCCCCCCCCAGGTCGCAGGTGAACAATTCTGCCATCAACATCAGACCCTCTGCCTCTCTGGCCCACCGGGGACCTACGCACATGGTCCACGGAAGTGACACTGCTACTCAGAATTCAATAGAGTCCAAAGGAAACTCAAGCAAAACTCTAAGGAACAAAGGGAACACAGGCCATACATCTGGACTTCACTACAACCATTGTATCACATAAGAGACTCTTCACATCCAGTCCAAAGATAAGTAAACCTTTTTTTTTTTTTCTCTTCTCTCACCTTACTGATCCTTTCTAGTATCAATGTTGTAGGTCAGCTTCCTCATACAGCCACCCCAAAAACATACAACTCCAGGGAGTACACCACCCACCCTCACATTTCGCCAAGACACTAGATCATAAAAGTGCACTACCATACTTATATTCATCCCCTGGTTACTTAACTGACGTACTAACATCCTAGTAGTCTCATCTAGGATATAACAATACCAATACACAAACATACCCAATCCAAGGCAAGCACTAGTAACAACTGGCAGGTGTAACAATACCAACTACATCAGTTCAGTGAAAAACACACAGAAACTGAAAGGTCCTAAAAAACAAAACAACAACGTACAAGTCAAAGTGCAGATCCACGAGAAACAAAACCCAAAAAGAACAATCTCCCACCAAAAGAATCAATCCCATAACAATGGATTGCGACCAGAACAAATCCATAGAAAATAGCCATGAAAGCCAGACCCAACATAACGACTTTCAGAGTACGATCGTTACCATGATTAATAATATGAAAGAGGAAATCCGAAAAGAGTTAAATAACCGTGTCAACCACTTTGAACAGGAACACAACAGGAACCTGGAGGAGTTGAGAAAAACAGTGCAAGAAACAAAAATAGGTATAGAGCAGGTAAAACAGGCTCAGGCAGAGTTTAAAATTGAACTAAGAGATAAGTTATCTTCAACCCAAAACTCAACAGAAAGTCTTATCAGCAGAACAAATGAGGCAGAAAATAAGAATCTCAGATCTTGAAGAAAAAGTAGGAGAATTAACCAGCTCAATGGAAGAGATTGTTAAAGCCAAAAAGATACTGGAGAGGAGCATTCAAGAAATATGGGACACCCTGAAGAAGCCTAACATGCGCATTCATGGAATACCAGAACAAGAATCCCAAAATACCACACCTGAGGAAATATTTCAATTCATCATAAATGAAAACTTCCCACAACTAAAGAATGAGAGGCCTATCCAAATACAAGAGGCATTTCACAATCCAAACCAAAATGACCAAAATAGAAAATCGCCACGGCAAATAATATCAAAACACTCCACATTCGAGACAAGGAAAGGGTGCTGAGAGCTTCAAGAGAAAAAAAGCAAGTCACTTTTAAAGGC
The DNA here is from genome assembly GCA_023101885.1 of Typhlomys cinereus. Taxonomy (NCBI): domain Eukaryota; kingdom Metazoa; phylum Chordata; class Mammalia; order Rodentia; family Platacanthomyidae; genus Typhlomys; species Typhlomys cinereus. The sequence continues at coordinate 15,696,538 of JALPQD010000011.1, forward strand.
AAACCTATTAGAATAACAAATGACTACTCAATGGAAACAGTAAAAGCAAGAAGAGCTTGGAGAGACATACTTCAAGTATTAAATGAGCAAAAATGCCAACCCAGACTGATATACCCGGCAAAACTATCTGTCATGATTGAGGGAGAAAGAAACGTTTTCCAGCACAAAGACAACCTGAAGGGATACATGCCTACCAAACCAGGCCTTCAAAAAATGCTAGAAATGATACTCAAGCTTGAAGAAAAGAACAAGCGTATCCAGGAGGACAGAAGGGAAGTACAATACCATCAAAATATAAATATCAAACAACATGCTTACAAAATTTAATAAATATAAAAAATGTCCAGAATTAAAAATAATTTCTCCATTATAACATTAAATGTCAATGGCATTAACTCACCAATTAAGAGACATAGATTACAAACTTGGATTAAAAACCACAATCCAACAATCTGCTGCCTTCAGGAAACTCATCTCACCACAAAAGATAGGCATGTCCTAAGAATGAAAGGCTGGTCCAAAATCTTGCAAGCTAATGGAACCAGGAAACAGGCAGGGGTAGCAATTATGCTTTCAGACAAAGTGGACTTCAAACCAAAGAAAATCATAAGAGACACAGATGGATACTACATTTTAGTCACAGGTACAAATCACCAGGAAGATGTCACATTACTGAACATTTATGCACCCAATACGGGCCCCTCCACATTCATTAAGAAAACCCTACAGCGTCTAAAGCAAGAAATCAACCCCCAAACGATAATTCTTGGGGATTTCAACACCGCCCTCTCAACATGGGATAGATCAACAGGTCAAAAGCTTAACAGAGACACTTTATAGCTTAACCAAACCCTTATTGAAATGTACCTTATAGATCTCTATCGAACTTTTCACCCACGCACCAAAGAATACACATTTTTCTCAGCAGCACACGGAAGTTTCTCCAAAACAGATCACATATTGGCCACAAAATGAATCTACACAAATACAAAAAGTCGAAAGTCTAGCCTGTGCCCTATCAGACCACCACGGCCTAAAGCTGGACATTCACAACAACACATCAAACAAGAGAAAATACACTAACTCCTGGAAACTTAACAATATGATGCTGAATGAGAACTGGATTCAGGAAGAAATTAAACAGGAAATTCAAGATTTCCTGAAAGTGAACGAAAATGAAAATACAACTTACCAAAATCTCTGGGACACAATGAAAGCTGTTCTAAGAGGTAAGTTCAAAGCTCTTAATGCCTACATCAGAAATTTGGAAACATCAGAAATAAATAATTTAACGATGCAGCTTAAGGCTTTGGAGAAACTTGAGCAATATGATCCCAAAAGTAGTAGAATAGAGGAGATTAGCAAAATAAGGGGAGAAATATCTGAAATCGAGACTAAGAAAACAATAGAAAAAATCAACCACTCAAAAAGCTGGTTCTTTGAAAAAAATCAATAAGATTGATACACCCCTAGCTAAATTAACCAAAAGCAAGAGAGAGAAAACCCAAATTAACAAAATTAGAAATGAACATGGAGTTATCACTACGGATACCCAAGAAATCCAGAGAATTATAACATCATATTTCAAAAACTTGTACTCTGTGAAGTTTGACAACACAAAAGAGATGGATGAATTTCTAAGTAAACACAACCTACCTAAAATGAATCAGGAAGTTGTGAATTATTTAAATAGTCCCATAACATATAAGGAAATTGAGGAAGTAATCTCGAATCTTCCCACCAAAGAATGTCTTGGGCCAGATGGATTCAGCACAGAATTCTACCAGACATTTAAGGAGTTAATAACACCAATACTCCTTAAACTGTTCCATCAAATAGCAAAGGAAGGAACACTACCAAATTCCTTCTATGAAGCTAATATCGTCTTAATCCCAAAACCTAATAAAGATTCACTTAAAAAAGAAAACTATAGGCCAATCTCTCTGATGAACACAGATGCAAAGATTCTCAACAAAGTCTTAGCAAATCGGATTCAAAAACATATCAAAAAGATCATTCACGGGGACCAAGTAGGCTTCATCCCCGGCACACAAGGTTGGTTCAACATATGCAAGTCAATAAATGTAATTCATCATGTAAACCAGTCCAAAGTCCAAGACCACATGATACTCTTGATAGATGCAGTAAAAGCCTTTGACAAAATCCAACAGCCTTTTGTGATCAAAATGCTAGAGACTGTAGGAATGAAAGGAACCTTTATCAATATAATAAAAGCTGTATACAACAAGCCCACAGCAAGGATTATGCTCAATGGGGAACAATTGGAAGCATTCCCACTTCGATCAGGAACTAGGCAAGGCTGTCCACTATCACCACTTCTATTCAATATTGTACTTGAAGTCTTAGCTGAAGCCATAAGACAAGAAAGGGACATAAGAGGGATTCAAATCGGCAAGGAAGAAGTCAAGCTATCCCTATTTGGAGATGACATGATCTTATACCCAAGTGATCCCCAAAACTCCACCAGGAAGCTCCTGGAACAAATTGAGAAGTTCAGCAGGGTGGCAGGATACAAAATAAATGTGCAAAAGAGAAACAATCCCATTTACTATAGCCCCTAAAAAACTGAAATACCTTGGTATAAACCTAACCAAGAGGGTAAAAGCTCTTTACAATGAAAACTTTAAAACCCTAAAGAAAGAAATAGCAGAAGACACCAGAAAGTGGAAAGACCTCCCTTGTTCCTGGATTGGTAGAATCAACATCGTAAAAATGACCATCCTACCAAAGGCAATATACAAATTCAATGCTATACAATTAAAATCCCAAAGCAATTCTTTAAAGAAGTTGACCAAATAATCTCAAAATTCATATGGAGGCACAAAAGACCCAGGATAGTAAAGACAATCCTGAGTAACAAAAACACTGCTGGAGGTATTACCACACCAAACCTTAGTTTATACTACAAATCCATAGTTATAAAAATAGCCTGGTACTGGCTCCAAAATAGACACACAGATCAATGGATAAGGGTTGAAGACCCAGATATAAGCCCACAAAAATACAGCCATTTGGTCTTTGACAAAGGGGCCCAAAGAATCCAATGGAAAAAGAACAGCATCTTCAACAAATGGTGCTGGCAAAACTGGATCTCCACATGCAGAAGATTAAAGCTGGACCCGTACTTGTCACTGTGTACAAGACTTAATTCCAAATGGATCAAGGACCTTGATTTAAGGCCAGAGACTTTAAAAACCATAGTTGAAAGGATAGGGAACTCCCTGGAGCTGATTGGGCTAGGCCAACACTTCCTAAAGAGACATCCAATGGCACAGTCACTGCTACCAACTCTCAACAGTTGGGATCTTGTGAAATTAATGAGCTTCTGTTCAGATAAAGAGATTGTAACACGAGCTCAAAGGCAACCCACAGAATGAGAGAAAATCTTCACTAACCACATATCTCACAGAGCTCTACTGTCCAGAGTGCACATAGAACTTAGAAAACTAAACTCCAAGGAAAACACTGGCCCAATTAAAAAATGGGCCCTGGAACTTCAAAGAAACTTTACCAGGGATGAAATTAAAATGTCTAACAAATATCTTAAAAAATGCTCCACTTCCTTCGCCATCAGGGAAATGCAAATCAAAACTTCCCTGAGATATCATCTCACCCCGGTCAGGATGGCAAAAATCCACAATACAAACAATGACAAATGCTGGAGAGGATGTGGAGAGAGGGGAACTCTCCTACATTGTTGGTGGGAATGCAGGCTCATACAGCCACTCTGGCGAGCTGTCTGGAGATTCTTAAAGAAATTAAAGATTGAAATGCCATATGAGCCTGCTATCCCACTTTTGGGAATAACCCCCCATGCAGCAGAGGTTCGCCTTGATAGCACAAGCTCGACCATGTTCATAGCAGCACTTTTTACAATAGCAAAGTCATGGAATCAACCCAAATGTCCAACAGTTGACGAGTGGATAAGGAAACAGTGGTACATCTATACAATGGAGTACTACTCAGCCATCAAAAATGATGAATTACTGGAATTTGCTGGGAAATGGATGTCATTAGAAAGAATTATATTAAGTGAAGTATCCCAAAACCAGAAAATTAAGCGCTGTATGTATTCCCTAATAGGTGGCTCCTAGTACCAAACTCACCCAGCCCACATTGAGACACTCAAAAGTAATCCTATGTAAAACAGTAATTGCAGGATTATGAACAAGAGAGATGGGGTAGGAGGGCCACACCAGAAACAAGGAGAGAGGGGACCATGTTACAGCAGAGAAAATAGGCCTCCATCAAGGTCTGCAAGTAAGTAATGAGAAACCTGGTTAAGTTCACAGACGTTCTTTCCTGATCTCACCAGAAGGGGAGGGCATATAGTCTAGCAGATAAAAAGTAATCATTTTGCAAATGGGTGATGGACCCCTCCCTCACTGAGGTTTCCTACTCTTATTACATCTACCCTTGAATGTGCTATTACAACAAGACTCCAGTTTAACAGCTTTTTGTCTCTGGCCAGGGGGTGACATACAGTGCCCATCAGGATGGAGTGAAGGGCATTGCAGGAGCAGCAAAACTGCAAAAGAAAATCAACAAACCACAATCCAGAACTTCAGAGACTCTATATCAATCACATAGAACTAGGCCAGCCTAATCTCTCCCCATCCTGGAGCTCAGGGACATTTGCGGAAGAGGGGGCGGTAAGATTGTAAGAGCAAAAGGATGGGAGGAGCAACTATTTGTAAGATTCTCAACAATAGTTGGGGCAAAGCAATCATAATGGGACTTTGCATGCCCTGCGCAATGTCCAGTGCACTGTTGCCCTCATAAAGTCTAGCATCTGTTAAGGGCACCGAGATCCCTGGAGGCAAGGGATTGACAGCCATAGTAGTGATCCTATGCTTAAGGGGAACAAGAGAAAGGGCTTATGGAAATGCCACTGGGTCCTTATATGTCATCGGAGAGGAGGACCCAGTGGAGAGTTAGGCGTACACAATAAAGGACTCTCTGGGAATTGGGGGGGGAGGCACTGGGGGATGGGGAGGAAGAGGAGGGAGAGGAGGGGGTTCGGGGGGAGGAGGGGGGATGGAGGGAACTGGAGAGAAGGGACCATGTTACAGCAGGGAAAATAGGCCTCCACCAAGGACCCAAATAAGTAATGAGACATCTGATTAAGTTCACAGACTTTTGTTCCTGATCATTTACTACTGAGGGGGAGTGATCTCACCAGAAGAGGAGGGCACATAGTCTGGCAGATAAAAAGTAACAATTTTGCAAGTGGGTGATAGACCCCTCCCTCACTGTGGTTTCCCACTTTTATTACATCTACCTTTGAATGTGCTTTTATCACAAGACTCTAACAGCTTTTTGTCTCTGGCCAGGGGGTAATATACAATGCCCACCAGGGTGGAGTGAAGGGCATTGCAGGAGCAGCAAAACTGCAAAAGAAAATCAACAAACCACAATCCAGAACTTCAGAGACTCTATATCAACCACCTAGAACTAGGCCAGCTTAGTCTCTCCCCATCTTGAAGCTCAGGGAAATTTGCGGAAGAGGGGGCGGTAAGAGTGTAAGAGCATAAGGATGGGGGGCTGGAGAGGTGGCTCAGGGGTTAAGCCTCCGCCTTGCAGGCGGAAGGTCCTGAGTTCGGATCCCAGATCCCACGTATAGACGCCAGGCGGAAGCGGGGGCGGCCTGCGCTTCTGGTCCTGGTAGGGCGGAGCCTGTGAATCCCCGGGCAGAAGGAGGTGGAGGCGTCCGTGGTGGTTCGCGAATTCGTCCGTGGTTCTACACATACACAGACACACACACACACGCACATACACACGCATATGCACACAGTTGAATAAATAAATAAATAAAATACATAAAAAAAAGAGCATAAGGATGGGAGGAGCAATGATATGTAAGATACTCTATACTAGTTAGGGCTGAAGCAATCATAATTGGACTTTGCATGCTCTGCGCATTGTCCAACACACTGTTGACCTCACAAAGTCTAGCATCTGCTAAAGGCACCAAGATCCTTGGAGGCAAAGGATTGGCAGCCACAGCAGTGTTCCTATACCTAAGGGGAACACGGGAAAGGGTTCGGGAAAGGCCACTGGGTCCTTGTACATCATCGGAGAGGAGGGCCCAGAGGAAAATCAGACATGGACAAGAAAGGACTCTCTGGGAATTGGGGTGGGAGGCACTGGGGGATGGGGAGGGAGAGGGGTGGGGAGGGGGAGCAGGGGGTACGGGGGGAGGAGGAGGGAGGGAGGGAACTGGTGTACCTAATAAGTTTGTATGAGCTGAAATAAAAAAAAATTTTAAATGTATAATTAAATTTTTAAGAAAAAAAAGAAAAAAAAAGAAATACATGAATATATATATATATATATATATATATATACATGCATGCATATATTTTGCACATGTGTGAACAAAATGAAAGGTCATGTAGTACACTGTTCTGGCTCAAAAAAGTAGTTTTCCACATTGTTCAAGAAGGCAAGTCTTAATGCCGTTGGTCACAAAAAGAAACCATGAAACTAGAAGTGGTGGTACATGGAAAAAAGAAGCAGTATAGTCATATGGGGAAGAAGATAAGAGGTGATAAGGTAAGGACCTGCTGGTCACTGTGCCAAGTGATGGGAAAATGTGACCAGAAGGCACACCAGGAAAATAAAACCCCTAGTGAAGCCCACTCTTTCCCTGCAGCTCAAGAAGCTGTCCTAATAATAGGTAGGCTATGGAACGCACCAAGATAGAGAAACTAGATCACTCTTGCAAAAAAATTAAGAAAAGCTTATAAAAACAACACATGATAGGTATATTCAAAATCTCTTTAATGCCATAAAGAGCCAACCTTTTTATCACAGGCATCAAGGAGGGAGGTAAATTCCAAGCTACAGTATTATCAACATTTCTAACACAGCTGTACATTCCAAAGAGACCAGAAAAGAATCATATTACAGTTAAGATGCTAAAAACACAGACCAAAGAATAGATACTAAAACCTACAAGAGAAAGAACAAATCGAATGCAAAGGAAAAATCTACTGAATAACCTCTGACTGTGCAATAGAAACCATTAAAGCTAGAAAACATGGTAAGATGCATTCCAATGACTGAAAGACAACAACTGCCAAAACATAACACTATATCCAGTTAAATTACCCATAAAATTTGAAGGAGAAATAAAAGCTCTCTATGGCAAAATGAAACTAAAGGAATCTATGACCACTAAAACAGAGAATTCTGTCAAGAATACTATACTCAGAAGAGAAAGGCAATTACTCCCCGAAGTCAGAAAAGAATAATAACCAATAAAGAAATAGAAAATCTAGAGAAGTCTAAGAGAACATAACCAAAAACAAAATGACAGAAATCATTATACACATCTTTAAAATATCATAAATGTCAATGAACTTAAATCTACAATCAAAAGACACAGATTGGTTAAGAAAACAGGATCAAAGTGTTAGCTGCAAGAAACATACCTTATTATCAAAGGTAGACAATATCTGAGAATAAAGGAATTCTATATTCCAAGAAAAAACTAGATAACAAGTATGTATTATTCCAATACCTTTCAAAATAGACTTCAAAGCAACAATAATAAAATAAATACTACTGTCTTGGTTTGAATGTGTCTCCCACAGTCTCTTATATTTGGGAAAGTCATGGCACCTTTGAAAGGTGAACTTTGCTGGAGGAAGATGGTCACAGGGGGTGGGCCTTGAGGTGGATTAGTCCCACCCTACATCCTGGAGAAGTCTGTTTTTGCAGAAAAAGTCCTGAAGCTCTCGGCCTCGTGGATGATAGTGACTTAGCCTGACTCCAGCTTCAGCCAGCCAGACATGCTGCCTTTGCCATGAAAGACTGTATCTTCCATCTAGAACTGTAAGCTTAATATATCTCCCTTTTTCCCTTAAGATATTTGACTTTGGGTGTTCTCTCACACAGCAACACATAAGAGTAACCAGTGCAACTGCCACTGTAAAGTCACAGATTAACATTGACATAATCATAGTGGATGATTTCAATGCCCCATTGCCACCAACAAATAAATCATTTGTACAGAAATAAGAAAACAAAAAAATTAAAGGAAAATACTGATCTAATGATATGAGGATGCAGAAGGTGGAAATGGAGGGAGTAAGAGCAGAAATCTGGAGAGGAGGGGGTGTGCAGGGAGTAGTCCAAAAGACATAAACATATTTTTCAGAATATGAAAAATTATAATTAAAAAAGGATAAAAGGAGTCTTTCAAAAAACTCACAAGATTGATAAACTTCCAGCCAATCTTATCAAAAAGAAGAAAAAGGATGCAAATCAATAAAATTAGAAATGAAAAGGTAAATTTACAACAGATGTTGAGTAAATCTGATAAATCAGGAGAACATGTTTAAAACCTTCATATTCTACAAAAATGGACAATTGAAGAGAAATGCATGAATTCCTAAGCACATACCCCCACACACACACACCAAAGATAAGCCAGGAAAAAATAAATAACTTAAACAGACTTATAACATGTAGTGAGATTAAAATAATAATGAAAAATCTCCCATCAAAAACAAGCCCAGGCTCAGATGGATTAAGGAAGCATTCTGTCAGGCTTTCAAAAAAGACCTAAAAACAGTATTCCTCAAATTATTTTATAAAGTAGAAGGAATACTTTCAAAGTCTTTTTATGAAGTCATCATTAGCTTGATAACAAAGTCAAATAAAGAACAATTATAAGGAACACAAATGCAAAAATCTCTGTATAAGATCCTAGCAAACAGAATTAAAAATACATCAAAAGGATCAATTACATTACCAAGTTTGATTCATCCCAGACATATAGTGATTGCTCAGCACGCAAAAATCATAAATGAAATTCATTGCATAGACTTTTTCATGCAAGGATTCTGAGTTCTTCAATGTGGCATACCTCATTTCTACACCTTCAGAGTAGTGGGTACCATAATTGCCCAGCTCTTACTTGTTGATTTTCATCAGAGACAATAAAAGACAACTTGAAAATGGAGGTGACCATGGACACCTGGAAGATTCATCGGCCTTTTAGCTACAGGAAATGGGACTGAGGCTCTGGTGGCAGGGCCTGGCTGTGTTACACAGTGACCATGAGACTTGGCAGGTCACTTGCCTCTGGCCTCAGACCCCTAGTTTGTAACATTTCTGATGCCACATGTTTCTGAACTTGCTTTTCCTTCATTCACACCCACATGTATCAAAGGGTACCATATGTGTTTGTGGAGTTCCAGGGTGACTTCCACAATTTCCTTGATTTACCTAGATTCTGTTTTCCAGAGCCAGAAATATAGGCCAGTGCCATTTCCACCTGGCATTTTTAGGTAGGATACAAGATTCAAACTCAGGTTCTTCTACTTCTGAGGCACAGTCTTAACCATTGAGCAATCCAACCAGCCCACACACAAGTAGACAAAAAGACATGATCATCTCAGTAAGTGCTATAAAAGCTTTGTCAAAATCTAACATACATTTACGATAAATACTTTGAAAAAATCAGAAAGGGGAGAACACATTTCAACACAATAAAGACAAGGTTCAACAAGCTTAGAGGAAGCATAATTCCAAATGAAGAAAACTTGAGCCATTTCCTCTTAGATCAAGAACAAGACAAAGTTGCTCACTCTCACCACTCCTATTAAATATAGGGTTTGAAATCTGAGCAAAAACAATGAGAAAAGAAAAAGAAATTAACGTGGTACAGATATGAAAGGAAGACGTCCAGATATAACTATTTATATATGAGACCTCGAGATCTCATCAGGAAGCTACTAAAGTTGAAAAATGTTGAGACCGACCAGGATTTGCCCCAGGGCATGGCCGAGCACATGGGACTAAAGATGGCGCTGAGGGCAAGGGTCTTGGGCATAACCTGATCACTTCATAGAGAGCTCTAATTGGCTTTCAGTTATCTACCTGCCCCCTGTGCTGAGTGACATTGAACTTGACCATTAGCACCTGTAGGATGTATTGATCTGTGACGCAATTGGATGCCTGTTTCGTGCCTTGGTGGCCTTTGTCTATAAAAGTTCCTTTTCTCCCCCCAATAAACGGAGATCTGCTTCTGACAATCTCCCCATCCCATGCCAAGTCTCTGGGGGTAGAGGCGGAGGTGGAGATGGCTGGAACCTGTTTTCATCACAGCCAGCAGCTTTGTGTTTGAGTAAGTGAATGAGTGCGTGAGTGGGAACTGGTTCCCACAGATAAACACTTTTGCAAAATAGCAGGAAACAAAATTAACATACAACAGACAGTGGACTTTTTCTTTAGACTTATATATAAAGAATGAACAAACTGAGAAACAAATGAAAGCTACAATCACATTTATCATAGCCTCATGAAAAGAAAAAAATGTCTTAGAATAAACCTAACCAAAGAAGACCTATACAAAGAAAATTTTAAAGCAGTAAAGAAAAAAATTGAAGATGACCCTATAAGATGGAAAGACTTCCTGTGCTCATGAATTTTTTATACTATATTGGTGGAGTTTAATATTGTGAAAATGATCTTCATACCAAAATCAATTTACGGATTCAATGCAATCCCCATCAAAATACCAATGCAATTTCTAATGAAATTTGAAAAAGATTCATATAGAAGCACAAAAGACCTTCTATAGCCAAAGCAATGCTGAGCAATACAAGTAGTTGCTGGAGACATCACCATACTTGATTTCAGATTATTCCACAAAGTCATTTTGTCTGCATCTTGCCAATAAATCCACAACCAAATGATTTCTAGAAATATGATAGGCTTTATTTTGGCCTGACTGCCTGGTTTTTTCTTCGACATGCAAAGCTTTCTTTCTTGTTAAATTATGAAAGATATTTTTGTTAGCTATAATAGTCTGCATTAGCAGCTCTGATGTTTTAGAAGTTGAAATTCATCTTTCTAATCCCTTCTGGCTTTTAAAGTTACCTGAAATATCAGTTGGTATTCTGATGGACCCACCTTTGCATGTGAATCAGCTCTTCTCTCTTGTAGATTTCAGTATACTTTCAGCTATAAATTCAGTATTTAGGCTATAATATGACATAGGGAGTCTATTTTCTGACCTTCTTAATTTTGCATCTTGTATGCCTCTTGTATCAGGATGGGCGTTTCTTTAATTAGAAATTTTTCTTCTATGATTTTGTTGAAAAAATTTCCCATACCTGTAGCATAGAATTCTTTTCCTTTTCCTTTTCCCATTATTTCTAGATAGTTCCTAAATTATCACATATTCTATTTATGAGTGTTTTTAAGTTCATCATTTTTATTGATAGCCTGATAGTTTTTCTACTTTGTCTTAAATACCATTTATTGTGTGCTCCTCATCTTCCATTCTACTGGTGAGACTTTCCCCCTGAGCATTTTATTTGGCTTTTTGAATTTTTCTTTTTCAGTTTCATTTCAGTTGAATTTTCATGATTATTTCTATCTTTTTATGGAGTCTTATTTAATGAATTGGATTGGCTTTCTTTTTCCATTCAGCAATTTGTCAAGATTTCTTGGGATATGGTTAAGAATTCATGCCTGTCTTCCTTAAGTCCATTAAAGAGTGTATGTATGCTTTTATAATTTTTTGTATATGTTTCTAACTACTATTTTGAACTCTGTCTAGAATTCAAGTTAGTTTCAGTAGGAACAATTATCTAGGAATTGTTAAGTTTTGTATCTTAGTTCCTTTTGTTGGTTTTTTTTTTTTTTTTACATCTGGACTTATGTATCTGATATATAGATAACATTGTGTCGCCAATCCCAGTACCCTACACTTTACCTATGACAAATTGCAAAAAAATCGTTTTTAACTATGTATAAGCAGCAGAAGCCTCAGAAGCATAAAAGAAAGTTGGTTTTGTGTCCTCATTTCCATGCAAATATGAGAGGACATCACATGCCTTCATTTGAGCATCATCTTTTCCTGAGTATGCAGGACACCCATATTTTCAGTACTCTCCAGCTAACCCTGGATGTTTAGTATCCTTGGTAAAAAACAGGTCTGAGAACAACCCATATGCAAAGCAAATGGCATTATTACATATCCATATTAAAATATTATAATCATCGATTTGTTATTAGTAGATGAAATACTGTCTTTAAAATCTTTTCTTCGCTGGTTTCTGTGTATTGAAAGAGTGCTCAACACAACATTTAATACCACATTTAGCTTCATGCCATACCTGTACTTGGCAGCCTGCTGCAAAAGTACACCTAGGACCAAGGAACCTGTGCTCTGTTTCCAAGTCCTGGAGGACTTGGCCAAGAGACAATCACTGGAAGGGTTATTTACTGAATGAAATGACTGACGTTAATGAGTTGTGAAAAGTGAACACTCTCCCATTTTCTAAATAAAGTTTCATTCAGTAGGTTTGGCAAAGAGGTTTTCCAGGAAGTAGCAGAATGTCTGGTGTAAAATGCCTGTGCCGGGAGAAAGCTTCAGGCAGTAGGATCCTTAGAGGCAAGGGGTTAAACAGTCATAATAGAGTTCCCACACTAGTGGGCAGTCCAAGAAGGGGCTCCAAACTAAGCTAATTAAGTCCTGAATCCTCACTTGTGTAGATGACTCAGAGGGAAATTCAGCGCCCATATAAACAGATGTTCTGGAGGATGGGAGGGAGAAAGTAGGAAGCACCAAGAGAAGAGGAGGGAAGGAAAAGGGGTGAGAGGGAGGGGGGAAGAGTGGGAAGGGGAGGAAAGTGGAATGGGAGACAATAGGGAGGAAGGAAGGGAGAAGAAGAGAAGGGAGATACCTATGGAGATTATATAACTAGGCAAAAAAAATAATAAATTGCTTGTGTGGAGGATTACAGACACCAACCCAGGGCTGAAGGTTACTCTGAACTCTGAGGACCCCAGGAAGGCAGGAATTGTCTTTTCCCCTTTTATAAACAAATAAAGATTGAGGTCACAAGTTTTTTAAGGCTCAGAAAACTTCGATTCTTTTGTGGAAACCAGGGTGATCCAGGTTGGGCAAGCCGAGAAGGGGACCAGGACTTCTGAAGGGAAGCAGAACTCACGAGGATAGGAAAGAGGATCCAATGGGAGCAAAGGAGAGAGGAAAGGAAGATTAGAGCTGGGGTAGAGGAGGATCTGCAGAGGCCAGAAAGGTGGGTAGAGAACAGAAAAATGTAGCAGGTAAAAAAGGGTCATGGCAAGCCTGGTTCCTTAGCATAAGACTGCAGGTGATAGCCAGGTATGCTAATAATCTTTGATCTCATTCTCTCTGTTCTACTGTAGCTTCAGCTCTATATATGAGCAGACCATGGATAGGACCCGGTGCAGCCTACTGCTTCTGCTGGTCACTTTGGCTCTGGTGCTGAACTTAAACCCTATAATGACACTCATCCCAAGGATGGCAAAGTTCTCGAACAGAAGAGAGATCCTCACAATCTAATGGAATCCATCTACAAAGAAATAAGGATGGGTGCCCTAGGTTTTGTTCTCATGGTTTACCATGAAAACAACAAGGATGCCTATCTCAGTTACATTCCACATGAGAAGGAACTTGACTTCCCTTGGTTCAGAGTCAGTATGTGAGCTATTGCTCATATCCCCAATCCTGAAAACACTCCCTTCTGTGTTGTGCCTACCCATTGTCTTTCTAAGATGGGCACATTCAGTTATCTCACTCTTGGTCTTTTTAATCTAGTGATGTGCTGAGCAGCCTCCACCTGTACACGGTCACTATATCATGGCTAGTAAGAAATAGACACGGAGTCTCTCTTACCAGTTCCAAGGCTCCGGTGGAGACAGGTCCTGAGCTCACACACCTAGGAGGCTCCAAAGGCCACCACCCTCTCGGCATTTCCTCAGTGGGTCAGAGCCAGAAGTGCCGAACACTCAAGGGTCACTGTCTGGGATGGCCCACTGGGTACTTTCCCGCAGTCAGGCTTCAGGTCTCTGGTAGGTGGGGGGAAAATCGGGGAGTCCAGAATCTATGGAGACAGAGTTTCGGGTCACTCTTATCTCCTCTGGACTACTGGTGTGGCTCAGGCCTGCTCCTTAAGAACCATCTTTATTGCTTATCAGTACACTGCACACAAGGTTCCACACCACACGGGGGAAGGTGCACACACAGGTCATCTACCAATGTTTCAAGCAGATTAGCACACTACACGTCTCTGCCCTGGTGGGCACGCAGGCCATCCTGTCATTCACATTCTTATCTACTCACATCTACTCACAGCACACTTACTTGGGCTCACAGGCCCCTGCTTCAATACTTAAACACTCCTAACTTGGACTCGAAGGCCCTGTATTTATTTATTTACTTTTAACACTTTAAATTTCATCTTTATCTTGTTCTACACACATGATGTCCACTGATGAATCATTTTAAATTTCTTTCCTAACACCACTGATCAGATTTCTTTCCTTGTCATTGTGAAAAGGTCCAGTTAGCTGTGGTGAACACCTCATTTATTTCATGACCATTTTGATTCAGCCATGGACAGAATACCTGGTGTATTTCCCTAAGGTGATATTGCCCATCGATTCTCCAAACATCTTAGTTTGTAAATGTGCTTCATGATGCATATAATGTGAAATCCTCTGGGAACATGTTTCCTAGGAGGTATTCTGTCTTTAAGGAAGTTATGACAATGTACATTGTCCTGATGTTCCTACAGTTTGGAAAAGATCATGACATGAGTGTTCTCCAGGGTATCATCAATCTATCCTGAGGAGTCTAGCTTTGTTCTCTTCTGTGGCAATAATATGTGCTTGACAGGAGGCTTGAAGGATTAAAATCCAAACCCTAAAAGGAATTCACCATGGCCTAAAACCCTGAGCGCTGTTTCTTGTGGGTAGAGAGTGTCACCATCGACAATGACTCCACCAGAAACAGAGTCATTCCTTGAAAGATCAAAATGATAGTTCCTATGGAAAATAAGGATGAGGAGCCTGCATCAAGAGATGCCAGGCCCCAGGATCAAACTTTAGGCAGGACTGAAATTTGCACCAGATGGGTCAGTGTCTCGTGTCAGAGCCAGTGGATAAAACGCCTCTGAAAATCCTATTCATGCCATTACTCCTGCTGTTGGGGTCACCTGACATCATCCTCTTGCATATGTTGTGCATGCCCTAGAAACCATGGGTATCACTGGCTTGTGTATTTGTCAAGCATGACACTATCTGATAAGAACAAAGGGGTCATGGATCACAGGCACTATGATCCTTAGAGGCAAGGGATTAACAGCCACAATAGTGTTCTTATACTAAAGGGGAACACAAAAAAGAGCTCTAGGTAATGCTACTGAGTCCTTACACCTCATCAGAGAGTAGGGTCCAGAGGGAAGTTTGACATGCACACTAAAGGATGCTCCAGGAATGGGAGGGGTGGGGAGGGAGCACTAGGAGAAAGGGAGGGAGGGGGGAAGGAAAAGGAAAAGGGGGGAGAGAAGTTAATGGGGTACTTATCAACTTTGTATGAGTGGAAGAAATAAATAAAAAAAGAACAAAGGGGTTATAATCATACAATCTGTGAGCCTCATTTTACTAGATGGGAGAATAATAACATCAGAATCATGGGTTATGATCCTGGTTCCATGGAACAAGTTCTAGTCCCTCGTCCTATGCTTTTTCACAATTTAAAGTGAAGTCTTAGGTATCCTCATCAGTGAAAGGGTTAAGTTCTATTCTTTAATTATAAGTGAAAGATTCATAAAGTGGTCCAAGGAATATTCCCACCATCCATCCCTTTGAACCCAAATAACCCAGTGTGTGAAACACCCTAGCATTCTCCTATATGATGAGAGAAGTTTGTGGGTAAATGATTAGAATGGATTCTCTGGGCTGCCTGCTGAGACTAGGATTTACCTGTCAATCATCAGCCTGCAGACTTCTTGGGGGAAGACCTCTGTCACTGACCTACAGTCAGTGGATTAAGTGAGTCTTACACTGTAGACTGCAACTTTTTCTTCTGATCCTAGCAGCCCTATACTTCTGGAATAAGAACCTGACTATTGCCTCTGCAGAGTACTGCTCTCACTTCCTGAGATCAATAAAACCTCCAGCTTCTGGCTTCTTTGTCTTGTTTCTCTTCTAGACCTGTTTTCAGAGCTGCTCAAGAAAAAAAAAAAAAAAAAACACGTTTTGATCAGTCTGTGGTCATCCTGCTGAAAGAGCTGGGCGTGTGTGCTGTCTGGCTGGTAATTCTGATAGCTCAAGTCTTGGTCAGACAGATGTATAATGAAAATGACTGCCTAGCATGCATCTGAGTTTAACTAAAGAACTTTAAATGAATTTTGATCTTTTCACTGTACCTGATGTATGGAGTTCATACCTACCACTTGGCTATAGAGCTAGCCCAAACCACATGCAACAAATTTCAGGTTAATCTGAATCATTGTCATGCCTATGAATGGCCTCGTATCTTTACAGTATGTGCCTACTATGTGTAGAGGGCAATTGGACACACAGATGGGGCTGTAAGCATATCTTGCATATGAATATGGATGTTTGAATAATCTGTGCATACAAGTGGAAATGTGTGTGTGCATATCTCTCTCTGTCTCTCTCTTTGTGAATATCCATCTGTATATCTATGTTATCTGTCCTCTGTTTATCTATCTATCTACCTATCTATCTATCCAGAGATACAGGTAGGTGTAGGTTACCTGTGCAGTCCTTCAATATGCAGACCAGTGCTCATGCTAGAACAGAGAGGAGTTTATTTTTACATAATATTTTTACATAACTTGAATGGCTAAATGTCTGTAGCCTTGTTGTTAGAGTAAAGAGGGGATAGGCTTCCCTACCTTGAGGACATTGTCTAATGAACTCAAGGAGGAAACTCAAGGCTTCCCTACCTTGAGGACATTGTCTAATGAACTCAAGGAGGAACTCAAGAGGAAACTCAAATGACACTTGCTGAAAACAAGTGCCTTTGCTTTCCTGTGCATACTCCTGTGCCCAGACAACAAGGAACAGAATAGACTAGGCCATGTGGGTGGAATCCTCCAGTGATGCCTTTGATTCCCAGCCTCTTTCTGAGCATCCCATGTCACCCTGTCACTTTCACCTACACTTCCATTTTCAGTATTGTGAATTGTAGCCTAACATCTCTCCAGACATTCCCATGTTGGTTGGCTACCCAGATCTGAGCCTTATCTTTCTGAATCCATTAATGGATTCCTAGTCTGCTTCTGTCTTCTCTGTCATGATTCTTCTCTTACTCAGCAGCATACGATACCTTTCAAGTGTAAAAGCAAAACAAGATGCATTGTAATAGAGTGCAACTTGGTAAAGCTATGATTACAAAATGCAATGTGAACACTTCAACCAAGATAAATTTGATGTACCCAGAAAGTCACTTCGATGTGAACTTCCACCACCAGACTTACACAATGGCCAAAGTACCAACATTTGCCACAAAGACTGCCTAAGATCTTAGAAGAAATAGGTGCTCTCAGAGAGGGTCTCTCAGGGACAGGTTCTGGACAAGTGAAGACAAAGCCACATAAAGTCAAAAGAAATCTAACTCCCTTACCAACTCAGGAACCCCAAAATGAGTCCTGTGCTAACACACAATCAGAGACAGGAGCAGCAGGGGTGATGATGCAGAACAGGATGGATGCAGAGAGGGGGTGTGGAGGAAAGGTATGCAGATGGGGAAGGTGGGGGAGGAGTGCGTGGGTGGAGAAGGAATCTGAGCAAAGACACAAACCCAGTTTGTTTGTAAATAAATAAATGAACAATTAAAAAATTATTGCAGGGGTAAAAGCAATCATTTCACTGGAAGAGGTGGCTTGCATGTCCTATAAGGTTCTGATAGTTCTTGCAGCTTAAGAATGCAGGCATGAATCCCAGGCAAATGCGTCAGCTACATTATAAAAACTTACAGCATTCACATGAGCAGACCAGAGTTTGGCAAATGAATCCTGGTCTTTTCACTATAGGTTCATAATGGAGAGAAAGAATGCCCAAGGACATGTCATAAGTTTCTGCCGATGTGGCCAAATGTCTATTCAAAGAGGAGCTGGGTCAGCAGAAGTATGCACATGGGCTAAGGCAGGGGCCTGTCACGCACACATGGATGTGTGCAGATATATCTGTGTGCATGAGCGTATCTTAGAGGGTTGGTGTGCAAACGTTACCATACTTGTGGCAAACTGTTCAAACATATGACTGTATTAGGTGAACATATGCTAATATGTATGTGAGAACTATGATTCACTATTACATAACCACATGGGGGTGGCTTCCTGGGTGCGCAGACCTGTGCTTAAATACAGTGTGGGAAGTTTTGTGAGTACTCCTGGTTAATTTTCATGTTCAGATGGCTTATCTGGAAGAACAAGGCTGAGTGCTTTCAGCGTGCTGCTTTCAGAACTGATGGAAGAGACCAGAGGAGCTGCGAACAATAATGGCTGGGAACTGTTTAATCCTATTCTGGGCCTTCTGTGCAGACCTTGCCAAATAGATTAAAGCCCAGTGAGCAAGTGAAACTCTCTAGTGCTGCTGTGTACTCTCTACACCCCCACCCAGATTGGGCTGGCTTTTGTGATACCACGCCTCTAAGGATAGCTGTGTTCCTTTTGTCACGTACTCTACATTCCTAGCCATACCAGAGGTTTTTTTCTATGGTCCTGTTTCTCTCAAGTGTTCATAAGTGACCTAGATGCTGACGGAGAGCTGACAGATGATGTTAACCTGGCTCTATGCCCTAGTTTCTGTGGTTCCACAAAGGCAGCATCTTCAAGGCCTCTTCTAGGACCAGACAATTTTAGAATCTCATGAGCTAGCAAGGGAATAAATGCCATCTGGTGGACTGGCAATGATGGGATGAGGCAATGAGTAGACACCTGAAAGGACTACAAAGTCAGTCTGAACATGCTGGAACTAGCAGGTGCCATGAAATGATTTTCACACCTGCATTATTCCCACTTGGAAATATTCATCTGGGCACTTGTCATGATCAGCACTGGGCTCTTGCCATTTTCTCTCATCAAGATACTATTCAAATGTCACAGCATCTAAGGATCTGAGCCATGTTGTGAATTCTGACTGTTCCTTTGCCTACATCTACACCTGAAGTGTCTCAATCCTTAGATAGGATGCCTGACTCTGGGGAAAATCTCACCAGTGTGTCAGCACCAGGAATTCAGTGGAGACAGCTGTTGCAGCAGGATCGACACCCATGAGCACCTGACCCCTTCCCTTTTCCTCCCTACTTTTGAAATGTACCAGGGCCTGTTCATGCTTTACTCCATAAAAGTGCCCTTCCCTCTCCCTCCATCTCTTCTCCTCCTCATTCTCCTTGCACCCCAAGCAGCTCTCACAAACTCCTTTCTCACCATAGGTTTCTCTCCTCCTGCTATACAAGTAAGCAATAACAGTTATGGCCCCCCCTTCTCTCTTTTCCTTCCCTTCCTCAAATCGGTCTTCTCCGAGACCCACCAGACCCCAAGTCCAAACACCAGCATCATGCATGGGACCACAGGGATAAAATCACAGAGCTGAATTCTCACTTCAAGTGTGCCCTCTGTGGGGGTTTCTTCATCGATGCTACCACCATGGGCTGCTTGCATTCCTTCTGCAAAACGTGTTTTGTGCGGTACCTGGAGTCTAACAAATACTGCCCCATATGTGACGTGCAGGTCCATAAAACCCGACTGCTTCTGCGCATCAAATATGACATAACCCTCCAGGACATTGTCTGCTGGCCCCTGGGCTTTTTGAAGATGAAATGAAAGGGACAACCTGACTTCTATACAGCGTACCCCCTGACAGAGGTCCCTAATGGCTCCAATGATGACCCTGGTGAGGTCTTGGAACAGGAGAAGGGGCCTCTGGACAATGATGAGATCGTCAGTTTCTCCATGGAAGTGCTGCGGAGGAGTCTGGGACCAGAAGGAGAAAAGCCTGCTGGAGAATGGGGATGGGAACAAGGAGAAGACCGCATGCACTTCCTTTGATGACTAGGAGCCATGACCGACATGCATCTGGCCATACTCCTCTGTAGCAAGATGGATGTGCCCAGCAAGTACAAGGTGACAGTTCTGTATGAGAACGAACCCCCGAAAGAATATTACACTGTCCTGGACATTGCCTACATCTATCCCTGGCGGAGGAACTTCCCTCTTCCCCTCAAGTACCATGTCCGCCCAGCCTGTAAGGGCTCACCTTAGTCACAGTGCCCACTCCCTTTGAGGGCACCAACGCCAGAAGGGCATCAGAATATGAGACAGTCAGCTGCAAAGCTCCCAGCCCTGCCACCCAGCTAACCACCTCCTCCTCCCTGCCCAGTCCTGCAACTCCTTCTCTTGGCTCCCCGAGCTCCCATGGGCCCCAACCATCCACCCCACCTCCCTGACTCCACCTTCAACAGCCAGCAGGGTCACCACAACTGCCAATGAGACGCTTCAAACTGCCTGCAGACGCCAATGTGCACCAGCAGGGGGCACAAGATGACAGCCAACGGAGCTCCTTGTCCCCCATAACTGAAGGAAAGGACCCACCTTCTCCCTCCTCTTCAGCCAGCTCTCCACTATCCCCATTTTGTCAGGGCCACTTTTTCTACCTTCTCAACTTTCCTAGTTCTTCCCATTTTAAGGGTGTGTGGGGGTTTTATATCTATATCTATATCTATATCTATATCTATATCTATATCTACCTATCTATCTATCTATATATATATACATATATGGTGTATACACCACACACACACACACACACACACACACACACACACACACACACACATATGAAAAACCAAATGTTCATACTTCTTTTTTATGGACCAAGCAGATTAATTTAAAATGGGACAGGAAACAACTTGTGTGTGTGTGTGTGTGTGTGTGTGTGTGTGTGTGTGTGTGTGTATGTGTGTGTGCATGTGTGTGTGTGTACATTCATTATTAGAAGGCCTTGGGTAAGTTGCTCTCTTATTTTTAGGGGTGTCTGGTAGTACTGAGGGTGACTGGAAGCTCTGTCTGCTTCCTCAGGCAGCTGACTGGGTACAGGGTCCACTATCTGTCCCCCTCACGGCTGCTTCCCACCCAGGCCCCTGTTGTTGAATGGCCAGAGACTTGCTAAGACAGTGTTTTTCACAAGTGGAGTTTGTCCCCCCACTCTGAGGAGCAGGTGCCCGTGGAGAAGGCATCTTCCTTACCTCTGCAGACAATGAAAACTTTGTGCAAAGAATACACATTCTGCCTTTTTTTTCTTTCTTTTCTTTTTTCCTCCCTGTGTGTGGCCTTTGTGTCATTTATCTCATGGAAGAGAAGATTCAGACAGTGGGAGATCCCAACACTCTAATGTCCATGTATATTTAGATTGTGAACACTTTACCCCTCTAGTCCGACTCTGGCCTAGGAACACACACTAAGAAAACTGAAGTGAAGTTCATTGAGGGGCCTGGAATGGAGCAGTGGGGTAGCTAATCTTAGCCAAGCACAGAATCCAGTTTTGCCTAAGGTCAACAGCCCCTCCAGTTGTCTCCACTATGCACTGAGGCTGAGCCAACACAGAACAGAGACATCTAGAAACATAAGAAAACAGGGAAAAGTTGGCCTGGTTTTCCCCAAGTGTAGATAGACCTGGGGAGTGAGGAGGTCAGACTCCCAGTCCAGAATAAGGGAAGGAAAATAAGAGAGACACCCATGTCGTTAAATTCAGAAATATGGCTAACATCTCACCAGATGGGCAAGATGGGCTCTGACATGACTTGCTGCCTTTGTCCCCTTCTCATAAAGTCTGATGGAGATGAAGTAGATAAAGATTTCCATGTGTTAATTTGCTGCCTTCTCAGATCATTACATCTCTGAATAAAGTGCAGTGTAAAGATCTGAATCCTGTCTCTTATTGGCCTCTATCATGAGAGGCAGCATGATTTTTGGTGTTCCAGTTCCACAATTGCTTTTGTAGGGAAGAAAGGGAAATGGTTTTTTTTAACCATATTTACTATTGTATTTATGTATTTCTGTGTTTATTTCTATTTATACCTATGAAGTTATTTTTTTAATTTTTAATTTTTTTCCATTCATACAAACTTAATGGGTACCCCTGTCTCCTCCCACCCTCCAAACCTCCTCGGATCCCCTTGTTCCTTCCCACTTTTCCCCTACCTTTTCGCTCCTCCCTCCCTTTCTCCCAGTGTCCCCTCCCTCCCCAGTCACTGGAGCATTCTTTAGTGTGCATGCCAAACTTCCCTCTGGGTCCTCTTCTCTGATGAGGTATAAGACTCAATAGCATTTCCTAGAGCTCTTACTTGTGTTCCCCTTTAGTATAGGAACACTATTGTGGCTGTTAATGTCGTGCCTCTAAGGATCCTAGTGCCGGTGATCCATGCTAGACTTTTGGGGAGTCATTGTGAAGGTCATACAAATAATGATTACTTTGGCCCTAACTTGTATGGAGTATCTTGCATATCGTTGCTCCTCCCCATCTTTAGGCTCTTACAATCTTACGGCCCCCTCTTCCACAAAATTTCCCTGAGCTTTAGGATGGGGAGAGATTAGGGTGGCCTGCTTCCAGGTGATTAATGTAGGGTCTCTGATGTTCTGAGTTATGGTTTGTTGGTTTCTTTCCCTCATTTTGCTGTTCCTGCACTGATCTTGGCTCCATCCTGATGGGAATTGTTTGTCACCTCCTATCCAGAGATAAAAGACCGTTAAAATAGGGTCTTACTATAAGAGTAGATTCAAAGGTAGATAGAATAAGAGTAAGAGACTACGGTGAGGGGGGGTTCAGACTCCCATTTGCAGGATGGTTACCATCTATCTCCCAGACTCTATGCCCTCCCTGTCTGGTGAGATCAAACACAATCAGTTGGAACTTAGCAGGAAGGAAAGTCTGTGAGCTTAACCAGATGTCTCATTACTTTTTTGCTGTACTTGATGGTGGCCTATTTTCTCTGCTATAACATGATCCCTTCTCTCCTTGTATCCTGTGGGGCCCTCCTTCCCCTTCCCTCCTGTTTACAATTGTTGCAATTACTTTAGGTATTACAGAGATTTACCTTTGAGTATGTCACTAAGTGGACTTGGTACTAGGATCCACCTATTAGGGAGTACATACGACGCTTAATTTTCTGTCTGGAATACTTCACTCAATATAATTTTTTCTAATTACATCCATTTCCCGGCAAATTTCATTAATTCATCTTTTTTGATGGCAGAGTAGTATTCCATTGTATAAATGTGCCACATTTTCCTTATCAACTCATCAACTGTTGGGCACTTGGGTTGATTCCATGACTTTGCTATTGTAAACAGTGCTGCTATGAACATGATCTTGCTTGTGCCATTGAGGTGAATTTTCTCTGTATGTGGGATTATTCCCAAAAGTGGAATAGTAGGGTCACATGGCATTTCAATCTTCAACTTTTTTTAAGAATTGCCAGACGGCTCGCCAGAGTGGTTGTATAAGCCTGCATTTCCACCAGCAATGTAGGAGAGTTCCCTTCTCTCCAAATCCTCTCCAGCATTTGGTGTTGTTTATATTGTGAATTTTTGCCATCCTGACCAGGGTGAGATAATTTCTCAGGGAGGTTTTGATTTGCATTCCCCTGATGGCTAAGGATGTGGAGCATTTTTTAAGATATTTGTTAGACATTTAAATTTCGTCTATGGTAAAGTTTCTTTTAAGTTCCAAGGCCCTTTTTTTTTAATTTCCACTCATACAAACTTAAAAGGTACACCAGTCCTCTCCCTCCCTCCAACCTCCCACCACCCTGTGCCCCACTCCCATCTCTCCTCCCTCCCCATACCCTAGTGCCTCCTCCTCCCATCCCCAGCGCATCTTTTAATGTGCATGCCAGACTCTCCTCTGATGAGGTGCAAGGACCCAGGGCATTTTCCAGAACCCTTTTCTGTGTTCCCCTTAAGCATAGGAACACTACTGTGGCTGTCAATCCCTTGCCTCCAAGGATCTTAGTGCCTTTAGGAAATGCTAGACTTTATGGGGTCAATAGTGTGTTGGATATTATGCAGGGCACGCAAAGTCCAATTATGATTGCTTCAGCCCTAACTTGTGTGGAGTATCTTGCATATCATTGCTCCTCCCATCCTTGTGCTTTTATAATCTTATTAACCCCTCTTCCAAAAATTTCCCTGAGCTTCTGGGTGGGGAAAGATTAGGTTGGCCTAGTTCCAGGTGGTTGATATAGAGTCTCTGAAGTTCTGGATTATGGTTTGTTGATTTTTTTTCCAGTTTTGCGGCTCCTGCAATGCCCTTCACTCCATCCTGATGGGTATTGGATATCACCCCCTGGCCAGAGACAAAAAGCTGTTAAACTGGAGTCTTATTATAAGAGTATATTCAAAGGTAGGTGTAATAAAAGTAGGAAACCTCAGTGAGGGAGGGGTCAATCACCTATTTGCAAAATGGTTAATTTTTATCTGCCAGACTATATGCCCTCCTCTTCTGGTGAGATCACACCCCATCAGTTGTAAATGATCAGGAAGGAAAGTGCGTGAACTTAACCAGATGTCTCATTACTTACTTGCAGTCCTTGATGGTGGCCTATTTTCTCTGCTGTAACATGGTCACCTCTCTCCTTGTTTCTGGTGTGGCCCTCCTACTCCATCCCTCCTGTTCATAATCCTTGCAATTACTGTAGGAATTACAGAGATTTATCATTGAGTATCTCTAGGTGGGTTTGGTACTAGGAGCCATCTATAAGGGAGTACATACAGCACTTAATTTTCTGGGTATGGGATACTTCACTTAATATAATTGTTTCTAATGACATCCATTTCCTGGCAAGTTCCATTAACTCATCATTTTTGATGGCTGAGTAGTACTCCATTGTATAGATGTACCACATTTTCTTTATCCACTCATCAACTGTTGGACATTTGGGTTGATTCCATGACTTTGCTATTGTAAACAGTGCTGCTCTGGATAATAGAGCTCTATCAGATATGTGGTTAGTGAAGACTTTTCTCCCAGTCTGTGGGATGCCTTTTTGTTCAGGTTACAATCTCTTTATGTCAGCAAAATCTCTTTAATTTCATAAAATCCCATCTGGTGAGTGTTGGTTGCAGTGACTGTGCTATTGAATTTCCGTTTAGGAACTGTTGTCCTAATGCAATGAGCTTGAAGGAGCTCCCTACCCTTTCAACTAAGGTTTTTTATATTCTCTGGGCTTATATTCAGTTCCTTGATCCATTTGGAATTAAGTCTTGTACATGGTGACAAGTACAGTTCCAGTTTTAATCTTCTGCATGTGGAGATCCAGTTTTGCAAACACCATTTGTTGAAGATGGTATTCTTTTTCCATTGGATTTTTTCCGCCCCTTTGTCAAAGATCAAATGACTGTAATTGTGTGGGCTTATATTTGGGTCTTCAACTCTTATCCATTGATCTGTGTATCTATTTTGGAGCCAGTACCAGGCTGTTTTTATAACTATGGATTTCTAGTATAGATTAAAATTTGATATGTTGATACCTCCAGAAGTCTTTTTGTTACTCAGGATTGTTTTTGCTATCCTGGGTCTTTTGTGATTCCATAGGAATTTGGAGATTGTTTGGTCAATTTCTTTGAAGAATTGCTTTGGGATTTTGATTAGTACAGCATTGAATCTGAATATTGCTTTTGGTAGGATGGTCATTGATATGATGTTGATTATGCCGATCCAGGAGCATGGGAGGTCTTTCCGCCTTCTGGTATCTTCAGCAATTTCTTTCTTAAGGGTTTTAAAGTTTTCATTGTAAAGGTCTCTTACTTCTTTGGTTAGGTATATACCAAGGTATTTCATTTTTTTAGAAGCTATAGTAAATGGGATCGTTTCTCTTAGGGATTTTACACTTCTTTCATTCTGGGCATAGAGGAAGAGCAATGATTTTTGTACATTTATTTTGTATCCTGCTACCCTGCTGAACTTCTGTATTAGTTCTAGGAGCTTCCTGGTAGAGTTTTTGGGATCACTCAGATACAGCATCATGTCATCTGGAAATAGAGATAACATGACTTCTTCCTTGCCGATTTGAATCCCTTTTATCTCCCTTTCTTTTCTTATGGCTTCAGCTAAGACTTCAAGTACAATGTTGAATAGAAGTGGTGAGAGTGGACAGCCTTGTCTAGTTCCTGACTGAAGTGGGAATGCTTCCAATTGTTCCCCATTAAGTAAAATCTTTGCTCTTGGCTTGTTGTATACAGCTTTTATTATATTGATAAAGGTTCCTTCCATTCCAACTGTCTCTAGGGTTTTGATCATAAAAGGTTGTTGGATCTTGTCAAAAGCTTTTCTGCATCCATCGAGAGTATCAGGTGGTCTTGGACATTGGACTGGTTTATATGGTGAATTACATTTATTGATTTGCGTATGTTGAACCAACCCTGTGTGCCACAGATGAAGCCTACTTGGTCCCCGTGAATGATCTTTTTGATATGTTTTTTAATCCAATTTGTTAAGATTTTGTTGAGAATCTTTGCATCTGTGTTCATCAGAGAGATTGGCCTACAGTTTTCTTTTATTAAGTGTATCTTTATTAGGTTTTGGGATTAAGATGATAGAAAGAATTTGGTAGTGTTCCTTCCTTTTCAATTTGATGGAACAGTTTAAGGAGTGTTGTTGTTATTTGTTCCTTAAATGCCTGGTAGAACTCTGTGCTGAATCCATCTGGTCCAGGACATTTTTTGGTGGGAAGATTCGAGATTACTTCATTGATTTCTTCGTATGCTATAGGACTGTTTAAATAATTCAAACATCCTGGTTCAAATTAGGTAAGTTGTGCTTACTTAGGCATTCATCCATTTCTTTTGTGTTGTCAAATTTCACAGAGTATAGGTTTTTGAAATATGATCTTATAATTCTCTGGATTTCTTGGGTGTCAGTAGTGAAAACTCCATTTTCATCTCTAATTTTGTTAATTTGGGTTTTCTCTCTCTTGCTTTTGGTTAATTTAGCTAGGGGTGTATCAATCTTATTGATTTTTTCAAAAAACCAGCTTTTTGACTGGTTGATTTTCTCTATCGTTTTCCTAACCTCAATTTCAGATATTTCTCCCCTTATTTTGCTAATCTCCTCTCTTCTACTGCTTTTAGAATATGATTGCTCTAGTGTCTCTAAAGCTTTAAGCTGCATTGTTAAGTTATTTATTTCTGATGTTTCCATTTTTTTTGATGTAGGCATTAAGAGCTATGAACTTACCTCTGAGGACAGCTTTCATTGTGTCCCAGAGATTTTGGTAAATTGTATTTTCATTATCGTTCACTCTCAGGAAATCTTGTATTTCCTTTTTAATTTCTTCCTGAATCCAGTTCTCATTCAGCATCATAGTGTTAAGTTTCCAGGAGTTAGTGTATTTTCTGTTGTTTGTTGTGTTGTGGATGTCATGCTTTAGGTCATGGTGGTGTGATAGGGTACAGGCTAGAATTTCAACTTTCCTGTACATGTGGAGATTTGTTTTGTGGCCCAATATGTGATCTATTTTGAAGAAGGTTCCATGTGCTGTTGAGAAAAATGTGTATTCTTTGGTGCGTGGATGAAAAATTCGATAGAGCTCTGTATGGTCCATTTCTTTAAGGGTTTGGTTAAGTTCCAAAGTGTCTCTGTTAAGCTTTTTACTTGTTGATCTATCCCATGTTGAGAGGGCGGTTTTGAAATCCGAAAGAATTATCATTTGCGGGTTGATTTCTCGCTTTAGACGCTGTAGGATTTTCTTAATGAATGTGGAGGGGCCCATATTGGGTGCATAAATGTTCAGTATTGTGAAGTCTTCCTGGTGAATTGTACCTGTGACTAAAATGTAGTATCCCTCTGTGTCTCATAATTTTTTTGGTTTGAAGTCCACTTTGGCCGAGAGCATAATGGATACCCCTGTTTGTTTCCTGGTTCCATTAGCTTGCAAGATTTTGGACCAGCCTTTCATTTTTAGGATATGCCTATCTTTTGTGGTGAGATGAGTTACCTGAAGGCAGCAGATTGATGGGTTGTGGTTTGTAATCCAAGTTTGTAATCTGTGTCTCTTTTTTTTTTTGTAAAATTTTTTATTATTATTTATTCTATTGTGCATGTGTATGTATGTATGTGCGTGTGGGTGTGTGTGTCTGTGTGCGTGTAGAACCACGGACGAATTCGGGAACCACCATGGCCGCCTCCACCTCCTTCTGCCCCGGGATTCACAGGCTCCACCCTACCAGGACCAGAAACGCAGGCCGTCCCGCTTTCGCCTGGCGTCTATACGTGGGATCCGGGATCTGAACTCAGGACCTTCCGCCTGCAAGGCAGAGGCTTAACCCCTGAGCCACCTCTCCAGCCCTGTAATCTGTGTCTCTTAAACGGTGAGTTAATGCCATTGACATTTAATGTTATAATGGAGAAATTATTTTTAATTCTGGACATTTTTTATGTTTAGTGGATTTTGTAAGCTTGTTTGACATTTATGTTTTGGTGGTATTATACTTCCCTTCTGTCCTCCTGGATATGCTTGTTTTTTTCTTCAAGTTTGAGTATCATTTCTAGCATTTTTTGAAGGCTTGGTTTGGTAGACATGTATCCCTTCAAGTTGTCTTTGTGCTGAAAAATTTTTCTTTCTCCCTCGATCATGACAGATAGTTTTGCCGGGTATATCAGTCTGGGTTGGCATTTTTGCTCATTTAATACTTGAAGTATGTCTCTCCCAGCTCTTCTTGCTTTTACTGTTTCCATTGAGTAGTCATTTGTTATTTTAATAGGTTTGCCTTTAACAGTGACTTGCTTTTTTTCTCTTGAAGCTCTCAGCACCTTTTCTTTGTCTTGAATGTGGAATGTTTTAATTATTATTTGCCATGGCGAGTTTCTATTATGGTCATATCTGTTTGGAATGTGAAATGCCTCTTGTATTTGGATGGGTCTCTCATTCTTTAGTTGAGGGAAGTTTTCATTTATGATAATTTG
Source organism: Typhlomys cinereus (assembly GCA_023101885.1). Taxonomy (NCBI): domain Eukaryota; kingdom Metazoa; phylum Chordata; class Mammalia; order Rodentia; family Platacanthomyidae; genus Typhlomys; species Typhlomys cinereus. The sequence continues at coordinate 15,725,344 of JALPQD010000011.1, forward strand.
AAAAATTTCCTCAGGTGTGGTATTTTGAGACTCTTGCTCTGGTATTCCATGAATGCACATGTTAGGCTTCTTCAGGGTGTCCCATATCTCTTGAATGTTCCTCTCAAGTATCTTTTTGGTTTTAACAATCTCTTCCATTGAGCTGGTTAATTCTCCCACTTTGTCTTCAGGATCTGAAATTCTATTTTGTACTTCATTTGTTCTGCTGATAAGACTCTCTGTTGAGTTTTGGGTTGAAGATAACTTGTATTTTAGTTCGATTTTAAACTCTGCCTGAGACTGTTTTAACTGCTCTATGCCTATTTTTGTTTCTTGAACTGTTTTTCTCAACTCCTCCAAGTGCCTGTTGTGTTCCTGTTCAAAGTGGTTGATGCGGTTTTTTAATTCCTTTTGCATTTCCTGTTTCATAGTATTAATCATGGTAATGATCATACTTTCAAAGTCGTTGTCTTGGGTCTGGCTTTCTTGACTATTTTCTGTTAATTTGTTCTGGTTGGAATCCATCATTATGGGGTTAATTCTTTCGGTGAGAGATTGGTCGTCTTGGGTTTTGTTTCTCATGGATCTGTACTTTGACTTGGGCATTGTTGTTTTGTCTTTTAGGACCTTTCAGTTTCTGTGTGTTTTTGACTGAACTGATTTACTTGGTATTACTACACTTGGGCAGTTATTACTAGTGCTTGCCTTGGAGTTGGGTACGTTTGTCTTTTATTATTGTTATTTCCTGGATGAGGCTATTAGGTTGTTAGTACATCAATTAAGTCAGGTTAAGTAGACAGGGAGTGAATATTAGTATGCTAGTACACTTTTACGATTTAGTATCTTGGTGATATGTGAGGGTGAGTTGTGTTCTCCCTGGAGTTGTATATGTTTTTGAGGTGGCTGTATGGAAATTTAGTCTACAGTCATTAATACTAGAAAGGATCAGTAAGGTGAAAAAAAGGAGGTTTACTTATCTTTGGATTGGATGTGAAGAATCTCTCCCATGTTATATGATGATTGTAGAGGACTCCAGATGTATGGCCTTTGCCCCTTAGAGTTTTGCTTGAGTTTCCTTTGGACTCTATTGAATTCTGAGTAGCAGTGTGTCTTCCGTGGACCACGTGGGTGGGTCCCTGGTGGGCTGAAGAGGCAGAGGGTTTGATATTGATGGCAGATTTCTTCACCTGGGACCTGGGACTTGGCTTAGTGGCCCAACCAAGCTCCTGGGATGGAGGAATGTGAGCAAGTCCTGTCTGGTGGGGCGGATAAGTGGGCGGGAGGAAGAAAGGGGCTGGGTCCTAGGGCGTGGCCCAGGCAAAACTGGAGACAGCCTGGGTGTCGCTGGGACACGGTGCCACCTGGGGGGCTGGTCGAACTCACCTGGGATGGAGGACTGGGAGTGCGATCGGGCAGACAGGCAGGCGGGAGGCTGGTTAATTCTTCCACTTTGTCTTCAAGATCTAAAATTCTATTTTCTGCTTCATTAGTTCTGCTGATAAGATTCTCTGTTGGGTTCTGGGTTGAAGATAACTTGTCTTTTAGTTTTATTTTAAACTCTGCTTGAGACTGTTTTAACTGCTCAATGCCTATTTTTGTTTCTTGAACTGCTTTTCTCAACTCCTCCAAGTGTCTGTTGTGTTCCTGTTCAAAGTGGTTGATGAGGTTATTTAACTCCTCCCAGATTTCCTCTTTCATAATATGGATCATGGTAATGATCATGCTTTGATAGTAGTTATCTTGGGTCAGGCTTTCTTGGCTATTTTCTGTGAATTTGTTCTGGTTGGAATCTATCATTATGGTGTTAATTCTTTTTTCTTGGGTTCTGTTTCTCATAGATCTGCACTTTGACTTGGGCATTGTGTTTTATCTCTTAAGACCTTCTTTCAGTTTCTGTGTGTTTTTGACTGAGAAGCAGTGTGTCTATCCTGGACTGTGAGCTCCATGGGCGGGTGGAAGGGGCAGAGGTGCTGCTGATTATGCACTTTACCTTAGACCTGGGGTGTGGCCTGGAGGTCCTCACAGGCCAGGAGCAGGCTGGGTGCTGCTCAGGCTGGCTGGTGGAAGGAGCTGGGAGAAGCAGGTGACCTGGGCATTGGGAGGATTTATCTGGGGTTTGGGGTAATTAACCTAAGAAGCAGTGCATCCTCCCTAGCCTGGGAGCATCTAGACTGGGGGAGGCTGATAACTGAGCACTTCACCTGGGTCCTGAGTGTGGCCTAGTGAATATTCATTTCTTTTCCCATCTAATGATAGAACATACTTAGTGATGCTCTTTTAGGCAGATGATGCAAATTTCCTTTAGGACTGCTGTCATAGGTCTAATGGAGTTTTGTTTTGGGAAAGATATTGAAGTCAGTTCTGTCTACAGAATGGGCAAGTGAAAATGGGTATCTGAGAATTAGGGTGACGTCAATAGATAAAAATGGCTAAGAAGAAACTGCAGGTTGAGGACAAAGGTAGTACAATGTGACATAATAGGACTCTTGCCGAAGATCAGAAATAATGTTTGGAAACCATCTCGGTGGCAATTAAGGATGAGAAAACTGGTCAAATATCAAGGAAGGTCACACATTGAGGGTACAGTTCTTACACAACTGACCTAACAGGATCCTTTGCTAAGTTAGGTTTAAAAGGAAGTGCACAGAGATGCTTAGCAGAAAATTCAGAAGCCTGTCAAGTTTGGTCAAGGGAAGAATCCTTGTCAGTCATTGTTTGACAAATTTTTTTTTGAGTTGGACCACTTTCTTCACCTCCTTTCCTTAATTTCATTGATAGTCAGGAATGAATTCCACATCAAATTCTCTGAAGTTCCTGCTGTGTCTGTGTGACCTACAGGAGTGACTTGCTCACTAACCAGCTTCTTTCATCACCTGTATATGTCCTCGTAGGTCCCTGGGGCTCTCCAGCAGGTGTGTGCCAGGAAGAAGTTAGTGATTAGGCAGTCTCCTGGGTCCTTGGATACAAAGAAAACAGGGAAAAGGAAATAAATTGAGCAAGGAAGAGTTTCTGTGATATAGGGCTAGCACCTAGGAAAGGAGAGGTCTCAGTACTAAGCAATGAGAGACTGGATTAAGGTGAAGTCAGATGCCATTACTAGCACCACAAGAACATTTCTAGGGGTAACCAATGATCAGCAGGCAGAGTTGGTTCATAACACTCTACTAAAAAAAGAGTATCTGAGTTCAAACAGCGGCAGATCTTGACAGTGGCTACTAGAAGCTGCTGGACACCTGTCTTTCCTATAACAGAAAGACAAGTTTTTCATTGAAGGGAGCACACAGTAACATACTTGTACCACCTACCTCTCTCCACTACATTTCCAACCAGTTGTTTCCCAAACCACAGACTTGTTGTCTGATACCTTTCCCAGGGTCTGGTTCTATGAGATAAGCCTGAAGCAAATGTTAGTTCTAAATTAGTATTTATTTCTCTTCATAGCTCTCTTTATGCACAGTATATTTCCTCAAAGTCAGATCCTACTACCATGAAAATTTGCTAGATGTGGCTATGAGTCTTACAGAATAGAGCAAATTAACTCAATCCACCTCTGATGAGATGAGGGTCTCAGCATTTGTTCTAGTTCTTCTAGATCCTAGACACTTCTAACTGATAGGATTAATTTTTACAGTTTGTTTTTCATGTGTCCATGTTAGAATCTTCATGGGAACTCTTCTTACTACACATTGGTCACATAATTAAAGGAGACAGAGCAGATAGATGCATAGAGGCAGTCATGATCATCATTGCTGAAGGTAACCTAACCTAACCCTAACTCTAACCCTAACCCTACCCTAACCTAACTCTAACCTTAGGGCACCAAGGGGATTAAGTAGCATTTTTAGGAAGCCACTGAATATCTGAGGTAGGTCCCAGTCCTGCCGTCAATATGGCATCCACCTGCAAAGAGGGCTGCAGGATACTGGTAAAGTCAGCTGAGTCACTTTCAAATTGTAAGATACTGAACTGGCCTGATGAGGTGGAATGCTAGCACCTGCCACCTGAGCAAATGTGTGCTCAGAGGAAGCACAAAGGGCTTATGGTGACTGGAGAACAGAATGGTATCAAGACAGGGATGCTTCCAGCTCCTAATAATGACCCAGTATATGCCTACATCTCTTTGTTTCTCTTTTTTAACTTCTCAAATAAGCAGTACATCTATAAATTGGAGGGAAGGGAAGTCATTTGAAATGCACAGGACTTAAGATAAGCATCTTCCTGTCAGAAGGCTATGGCTAAAAACATCAGTTAAGAGTGAGATTTCAATTTATATAATTGCTCTCAGTTGTCCCATAGGTTGTTAATGCCAAACTATTTTCTTGCTTCTGTTTAGGGGCCAAATGATGCAAAGCTGCTAATTTGCATATATCTCCAATGTGTCAATTCAAATTGGCTTCTTTAATCATATCAGTAAGTAAATATCCATTCCTCAGAGGAGCTGGCTATAACAGTAGCATGAAGTCAAGCAATCTTAGAAGTCCATTACATATTATGATGGCAGTTACGAAAAAGGTAATTTTATTATATAATTGCATAATGTAGAAAACTTCATACAATGAGAAAATTGTCTTTTTCTTTATTTTCTTCTCTGGATTTCATTCCAATAATTAAGTGCTCTAATCCTATGCGTAAGAAGTAGTCAGGAGCTAGAAGAACTAGATCAAATGTTGAGACCCCCATCTTATCAGAGGTGTATTGAGTTAATTTGCTCCATTCTATAAGGCTCATAACCTTATCTAGCAAACTTTTATGCCAGTAGGATCTAGCCTTGAGGAAATATACTGTGTGTAAGAAGAGATATAAAGAGAAATATATACTTATTTAGAGCTAACATTTGCTTCAGGCTTATCTCATAAAAAGACACTGGGAAAGGTATCAGGCAACAAGTGTGTGGTTTGGGCATCAACTGTTTGGAGATGTAGTGGAGAGAGGTAGCTGGTACAAACATACTACTGTGTTACTTCCATCACTGCCTGATGACTTGAGAAATCACAGCAAGCAGTGAATCTTTAGTGAATGTACAGAAAATCTCAGCTCTTCAACACAGTTATTTACACCAGACTATTACTTAAGGGAAGAGCTACATCTATGTGATATTTTAAGGTAAGAGCTTACACATCTCTTGGTCTCCTCTATTCACCTGTCTGGATGGAATTCAATTGCACCAACCAAGATTTCCAACTTACTTCCAGCAGAAAATGTGTTAGGACACTTGATATTACAGAAGAAACCTATCAAAGTGAAAGACAAGCTATGGAACCAATAGAGATAGAGGCAGAAAGAACAAGGAAATGGGATAGGAATGAGAGAAAGATAAAAAAAAAAAAACTTGTTCTTTGTCCACAGTGCAACAACAGAACCACTTATATCTATCTTTTAGTTCTATTGTTACCTGAGCATCAAATTAAAACTATTCTTCTTTGCTACTTGAGAAATACAATAATTGTGATGAAGATAATGATTTGCTTGTGAATAATGTTTGGCATACTGTATACTGTACGGTAGCATGTTACAGATTTTGTGCAGAAGATATTTTCTAATGATTTATCTCTTTGAGTCACCCTAGAGATCCCAAAGAAATTTATAATTATATGAGAAGTGATCTAAATGAGAGAAAACTTCCTGGTAAGTCTCTTTAAGAACTACTTATGAATAATAAATTCACCATTATTTAATGGCTTAAAATAGCATTAAGTTAATTTACATTTTTTCAGATATTTAGAAAGTCTTAGGCAAGCAATTCTTGCTTGAGGTTTTGGTTTATTGTGTTCAATCTTTTCAATCAATATTCATCTAAACGTTTAGCTGGGCTAGATGTCCAAAACAACCTGTTTCCATCACCCACAACTGTTATTTCTCTTCATTTCTACAGCTAGGAACTGTTGCACACTGTGTGGGAAATTAGTCTGTCCTTGTAAGCATCTCAAGAATCCCAGTGGAAACTGTCTGTCCATCTTACAAACTAAAATTGGAAGTTACATGATGCCTCTTCCTCTAAATTCTTTGCATGTCTGTTTAAAATCATGGGGAAGGTTCATGGTGCCCACTGTTCCACAAAGCATCAATGATTTGGGGTCTTATTTTATAACCATCATAAGAGATCAATATGATTAAAGAAAGAATGTTCCCACTGAATTCTGTACTGAATGAATACCTTAGATGCCTGCTATGGTTTGAATGTGTGTATCCTCAAAAGCATAATTAGAACACCAATTCCTCAAGAAATTAGCATTGTGAGGGTCATCTTATGAGTCTGGCTTATGAGAATGAATTTTGCCTTTCTCAAATGAATGTGTTCTTACTTTATCGGTACTGGATCAAAGAGTCAACTGTTATGAAGCAACAGTAGAGGGACAGCAAGATAGCTCAGCAAGTAATGTGCCTCCTCACAACCTAGAATCCTGAATTTTGTCTATGGAAGTCCACGTGGTAGAAGGAGAAAATTGTCCTCTGATCTCTACCACGTGTGCCGTGGCAAGCATTCTCTCTCTCTTTCTCTCTCTCTCCATCTTGAATATTAAAAAACAAAGTAAGATCATTTCTTCTGCTTGTTTTCATCTTCTGTGCACACTAACCACATCCCATTCTCCTTTCTTTCATGTAACCTCTCCAGAAGCTGCTTCTATGCTCTTGGACTTCCCAGTTTTCAGAGACTTGAATTGTGCTCTAATCTTTATAGTTACTCAATCTCTGCTCTTCTGTTGTGGCAACAGACAAAGTGTGAAGACAGTTTTCTGATTCTCTGCTCTGAAACTACTCCTTAGCCCCCTGACATAAAATCCTGACGGCAACATGCAAGAGACTCATAGACCTGAGACTCTGCAAACACAGGAGTAAACATTCATCCATAGCACACCCACATAGTCTCTTCAATGGTCTTATAATGAAACTCAGGAAGGAAATGCTTATCTCAGATAAAATCTGTGTGTCTAATATCTCTACCACAGGACACTGAGATTTCAACATAAATGTGTGCTAGTTGACAAACAAAATCTTCTTTTTAAATGTTTTCTAGTTTCACAAGCATATTGAGTACTTATCTTACTTCACTCCATCCCTCTCCCTCCCATTCCCTTCTCTTTCCTTCATCAAACCATCCTACTCCTTTTCACCCTTTTGCCTGTCTGCTTCTATGGATCCCAGGTTCCCTTTGGCTTGTCTTGTGGGGGTTCAGGCCTTTTGTGGCATACATAGTTGCCTCTCTTGGGGCCACCCCTCTGATAGGAACATTTCCCTTCACTCATCCAACTTTAGTGCCCAAGATTTGCACTGTATGTTCTTATTTCTCTGAGTTTCCTCTTAGTCTGTGGGAGCGTGTTAATATGCAGGTCTGGTAAGAACAAGTCTGAAGTGAGTTCCTAGATGCAGCAGTCCTGTCGTGAATGGAATATCTTGTTCATCAGTGTATCTTTCCATCTTAGGTTCTTACAATCTCACAGCTCCCTCTTTCATGAGGTTTCCAAAGCCTTCGGATAAGAAAAGATGAGGCTGGCCTGATTCTGGGTGAACCTCGCGGATTGCCAGTACACTGCGTTATGCTGACTATTGCTGACATATGACATCTTCTGAAAGATGAGCTTAATTTACCTCATATATCACTTCATGTGAAAATCACTGAGCATCCATGTACCCAGGGATATAGCATCAAGGATGGAGGAAGAAAGTTAACTGATACTTAGATCTTCCTCATAGCCTCAGGCAGGGAATCCAGAGTATATGCCTACAAATATATAAAGAACTGCCCTTTTCACCCCACCCCGCTCCGCCAGTCGGGACACACGCGCGGTCCACCCGGGCCTCACCCCGCGCCCTAGGTAAGTCCCCGTTCGGGCCCCGCCCACCAGTATCCCAGGCCAAATAATTCAGTTTAGTGAAATTGAGAGATCTTAAGAGTTAAAATGACAATGCCAAAGTCAAAGTGCAAATCCATGAGAAGCAACACTCAAGTAAACAAATTTCCCACTGAAGAAATTAATCCCATAATGTTAGACTCCAACAAGAACAAACCCGCGGAAAAAGGCCAAGAAAGCCTGACCCAGGATAACGACTTTCAAAATATGATCATTACCATGTTCAATACTATGAAAGAGGAAATCCGGGAGGAATTACATAATCGAATCAATCGCTTTGAAGAGGAACACAACAGACATCTGGAGGAGTTGAGAAAAACAGTGCAAGAAACAAAAAGTGGCATAGAGCAGTTAAAACAAACTCAAGCAGAGTTTAAAACTGAGCTAAAAGACAAGTTATCTTCAACCCAGAAAGCCACAGAGAGTCTTATCAACAGAACTAATGAAGCAGAAAACAGAATTTCAGACCTTGAAGATAAAGTGGGAGTACTAACCAGCTCAATGGAAGAGGTTGTTAAAGCCAAAAAGATACTTGAGAGAAATATCCAAGAGATATGGGACACCCTGAAGAAGCCTAACATGCATATTCATGGAATACCGGAGCAAGAATCTCAAAATACCACCCCTGAGGAAATTTTTCAAACGATCATCAAGGAAAACTTTCCTCATCTAAAAAAAGAGAGGCCCATTCATATACAAGAGGCATTCCGCACCCCAAACAGATACGACCAAAATAGAAGCACACCGCGGCAAATAATAGTTAAAACACTCCACATTCAAGATAAAGAACTGGTGCTGAGAGCTTCAAGGGAGAAAAAACAAGTCACTTTTAAAGGCAAACCTATTAAAATAACAAATGACTTCTCAGTCGAAACAGTCAAAGCAAGAAGAGCTTGGAGAGACATACTTCAAGTACTGAATGAGCAAAAATGTCAACCCAGGCTGATTTACCCTGCAAAACTATCAGTCATGATCGAGGGAGAAAGAAAAATTTTCCAGCACAAAGACAACTTTAAGGGATACATGGCCACCAAACCAGGCCTTCAAAAACTGCTAGAAATGATACTCAAGCGTGAAGAAAAAAACAGGCATATCCAGGAGAACAGAAGGCAAATATAACACCATTAAAAGCGAAGCAATATACTTATAAAAGCTACTAAACATAATAAATGTCTGGAATTAACAATAGTTTCTCCATTATAACACTAAATGTTAATGGAATTAATTCACCGATCAAGAAACACAGATTACAAACTTGGATTAAAAATCACAATCCATCAATCTGTTGCCTGCAGGAAACCCATCTCACCACAAAAGATAGGCACGCTCTAAAAATAAAAGGCTGGTCAACAATTCTACAAGCAAATGGAAGCAGAAAACAGGCAGGGGTAGCCATTATGCTATCAGACAAAGTGGATTTCAAACCAAAAAAAATTATAAGAGACACGGATGGATACTACATTTTAGTCACAGGTACAATTCACCAGGAAGATTTCACAATATTGAACATATATGCACCCAATACGGGCCCCTCCACATTCAAGAAGAAAACCCTACAGCGTCTAAAGCAAGAAATCAACCCCCAAACGATAATTCTTGGGGACTTCAACACCGCCCTCTCTACATGGGATAGATCAACAGGTCAAAAGCTTAACAGAGACACTTTGGAACTTAATCAAACCCTGAAAGAAATGGACCTCACAGATCTCTATCGAACTTTTCACCCACGCACCAAAGAATACACATTTTTCTCAGCAGCACACAGAACTTTCTTCAAAATAGATCACATATTGGGCCACAAAATGAATCTACACATATACAAGAAAGTTGAAATTCTAACCTGTGCCCTACCAGACCACCACGGCCTAAAGCTGGACATCCACAACACATCAAACAAGAGAAAATACACTAACTCCTGGAAACTTAACACTATGATGCTGAATGAGAACTGGATTCAGGAAGAAATTAAAAAGGAAATTCAAGATTTCCTGAAAGTGAATGATAACGAAAATACAACTTACCAAAATCTCTGGGACACAATGAAAGCTGTTCTAAGAGGTAAGTTCATAGCTCTTAGTGCCCACGTCAAAAAAATGGAAACATCAGAAATAAACAACTTAACAATGCAGCTTAAAGCTTTAGAGAAACTAGAGCAATCTGATCCCAAAAGCAATAGAAGAGAAGAGATTAGCAAAATAAGGGGAGAAATATCTGAAATCGAGACTAAGAAAACGATAGAAAAAATCAACCAATCAAAAAGCTGGTTCTTTGAAAAAATCAACAAGATTGATACACCCCTAGCTAAACTAACCAAAAGCAAGAGAGAGAAAACCCAAATTAACAAAATTAGAAATGAACATGGAGTTATCACTACTGATACCCAAGAAATTCAGAGAATTATAACATCATATTTCAAAAACATATACTCTGTGAAGTTTGACAACACAAAAGAGATGGATGAATTTTTAAGTAAACACAACTTACCTAAATTGAATCAGGAAGTTGTGAATTATTTAAATAGTCCTATAACATATAAGGAAATTGAGGAGTAATCTCGAATCTTCCCACCAAAAAATGTCCTGGACCAGATGGATTTAGCACAGAGTTCTACCAGACATTTAAGGAGTTAATAACACTAATAATCCTTAAACTGTTCAATAAAATAGCAAAGGAAAGAACACTACCAAATTCCTTCTATGAAGCTAATATCGTTTTAATCCCAAAACCTAATAAAGATTCACTTAAAAAAGAAAACTATAGGCCGATCTCCCTGATGAACACAGATGCAAAGATTCTCAACAAAGTCTTAGCAAATCGGATTCAAAAACATATTAAAAAGATCATTCATGGGGACCAAGTAGGCTTCATCCCTGGCACACAAGGTTGGTTCAACATACGCAAATCAATAAATGTAATTCATCATGTAAACCAGTCCAAAGTCCAAGACCACATGATACTCTCGATAGATGCAGAAAAAGCTTTTGACAAGATCCAACAGCCTTTTATGATCAAAACGCTAGAGACAGTAGGAATGGAAGGAACCTTTATCAATATAATAAAAGCTGTATACAACAAGCCCACAGCAAGGATTATGCTCAATGGGGAACAATTAGAAGCATTCCCACTTCGATCAGGAACTAGACAAGGCTGTCCACTCTCACTACCTCTATTCAATATTGTACTTGAAGTCTTAACTGAAGCCATAAGACAAGAAAGGGACATAAGAGGGATTCAAATCGGCAAGGAAGAAATCAAGCTATCCCTATTTGCAGATGACATGATCTTATACCTGAGGGATCCCAAAAACTCCACCAGGAAGCTCCTGGAACTAATTGAGAAGTTCAGCAGGGTGGCAGGATACAAAATAAATGTGCAAAAATCAGAGGCCTTCCTATATGCCCAGAATGAAAGAAGTGAAAAAGCCTTGAGAGAAACCATGCCATTTACTATAACCCATAAAAAAATGAAATACCTTGGTATAAACCTAACTAAGGAGGTAAAAGACCTTTACAATGAAAACTTTAAAACCCTAAAGAAAGAAATTGCAGAAGACACCAGAAGGTGGAAAGACCTCCCTTGTTCCTGGATTGGCAGAATCAACATTGTAAAAATGACCATCCTACCAAAGGCAATATACAGATTCAATGCTATACCAATCAAAATCCCAAAGCAATTCTTCAAAGAAGTTGACCAAACAATCTCAAAGTTCATATGGAGGCACAAAAGACCCAGGATAGCAAAAACAATCCTGAGTAACAAAAACACAGCTGGAGGTATTACCATACCAAACCTAAGTCTATACTACAAATCCATAGTTATAAAGACAGCCTGGTACTGGCTCCAAAATAGACACACAGATCAATGGATAAGGATTGAAGACTCAGATATAAGCCCACAAAGTTACAGCCATTTGGTCTTTGACAAAGGGGCCCAAAGAATCCAATGGAAAAAGAACAGCATCTTCAACAAATGGTGCTGGCAAAACTGGATCTCCACATGCAGAAGATTAAAGCTGGACCCGTACTTGTCACCATGTACAAGACTTAATTCCAAATGGATCAAGGACCTTGATATCAGGCCAGAGACTTTAAAAACCATAGTTGAAAGGATAGGGAACTCCCTCGAGCTGATTGGGCTAGGCCAACACTTCCTAAACAGACATCCAATGGCACAGTCACTGCTACCAACTCTCAACAGTTGGGATCTTGTGAAATTAAAGAGCTTCTGTTCAGATAAAGAGATTGTCACACGAGCTCAAAGGCAACCCACAGAATGGGAGAAAATCTTCACTAACCACATATCTGACAGAGCTCTACTGTCCAGAGTGCACAAAGAACTTAGAAAATTAAACTCCAAGGAAAACACTGGCCCAATTAAAAAATGGCCCTGGAACTTCAAAGAAACTTTACTAGGGATGAAATTAAAATGTCTAACAATTATCTTAAAAAATGCTCCACTTCCTTCGCCATCAGGGAAATGCAAATGAAAACTTCCCTGAGATATCATCTCACCCCGGTCAGGATGGCAAAAATCCACAATACAAACAACAACAAATGCTGGAGAGGATGTGGAGAGAGGGGAACTCTCCTACATTGTTGGTGGGAATGCAGGCTCATACAGCCACTCTGGCGAGCCGTCTGGAGATTCTTAAAGAAATTAAAGATTGAAATGCCATATGACCCTGCTATCCCACTTTTGGGAATAACCCCCCATGCAGCAGAGGTTCGCCTCGATAGCACAAGCTCGACCATGTTCATAGCAGCACTGTTTACAATAGCAAAGTCATGGAATCAACCTAAATGTCCAACAGTTGATGAGTGGATAAGGAAACTGTGGTACATCTATACAATGGAGTACTACTCAGCCATCAAAAATGATGAATTACTGGAATTTGCTGGGAAATGGATGTCATTAGAAAGAATTATATTAAGTGAAGTATCCCAAACCCAGAAAATTAAGCGCCGTATGTACTCCCTAATAGGTGGCTCCTAGTACCAAACTCACCCAGCCCACATTGAGACACTCAAATGTAAACCTATGTAACACAGTAATTGCAAGGATTATGAACAAGAGAGATGGGTTAGGAGGGCCACACCAGAAACAAGGAGAGAGGAGACCATGTTACAGCAGAGAAAATAGGCCTCCATCAAGGTCTGCAAGTAAGTAATGAGAAACCTGGTTAAGTTCACAGACGTTCTTTCCTGATCTCACCAGAAGGGGAGGGCATATAGTCTAGCAGATAAAAAGTAATCATTTTGCAAATGGGTGATGGACCCCTCCCTCAGTGAGGTTTCCTACTCTTATTACATCTACCCTTGAATGTGCTATTACAACAAGACTCCAGTTTAACAGCTTTTTGTCTCTGGCCAGGGGGTGACATACAGTGCCCAGCAGAATGGAGTGAAGGGCACTGCAGGAGCAGCAAAACTGCAAAAGAAAATCAACAAACCACAATCCAGAACTTCAGAGACTCTATATCAATCACATAGAACTAGGCCAGCCTAATCTCTCCCCATCCTGGAGCTCAGGGACATTTGCGGAAGAGGGGGCGGTAAGATTGTAAGAGCAAAAGGATGGGAGGAGCAACGATTTGCAAGATTCTCAACAATAGTTGGGGCAAAGCAATCATAATGGGACTTTGCATGCCTTGCGCAATGTCCAGCGCACTGTTGCCCTCATAAAGTCTAGCATCTGTTAAGGGCACCGAGACCCCTGGAGGCAAGGGATTGACAGCCATAGTAGTGATCTTATGCTTAAGGGGAACAAGAGAAAGGGCTTATGGAAATGCCACTGGGTCCTTATATGTCATCGGAGAGGAGGACCCAGTGGAGAGTTAGGCATACACAATAAAGGACTCTCTGGGAATTGGGGGGGAGGCACTGGGGGAAGGGGAGGGGGAGGAGGGGGGAGGCAGGGAACTGGTAAAAAATTTTAAAATGTATAATTAAATTTTTAATAAAAAAAAGAAAAAAAGAAAAAAAAAGAACTGAAGATTTTATTCACCCACTAAAAGTTTAGTGAGACTTTTTAAAGAAGGTGGAAATTAAGCTTAATCCTGTAAAGTAAGTGTATATTATCAGCATTTTGAGATGGACATGAATTAGCAATGAAAGAGAAGGGGTCAATTTGAGTATAAAAGGAAATGGAAAAGCTGAAGTAGTTCACTAGTTTAAATACTTACAGAAAATTTTCATAGTATCTGTGATCCCCAAGGAGCATTCTCCTTAGAAATAAGCATTTTGGGATCTCAGTTAGCCTCTGAGCATAGGTGAAGACAAAGGAGTGAGATGTGATTGCCCTTGGCCATGGCATAAACCCTCTATATTTGCTTCACCTTGCTTGCTTTCATTAACATGGCCTAGATTCCCCAACATTATTGTAAGTACTTTCTTCGGCTGGAGAATTTAGGCTCCTATTAAATTCTAAGATGCCTTTCACTGGAGTCCAATGCTGCCTTCTGGAGTTGCAGAAGGCAGTGGGGCCCCTTTCTGTCCCCGACTCAGTCCTTGAGACATTCACAGTCCTGTCTTCTTAAGTCCCAATCTTGGTTTCTTTCAACTTATTTGGAAGACATAACACTTGCCAGCAGACCAAATTCTAGTCTCGTTTTACAGTTGGAATAACAAGTTTCTATAATTGCTTAAATTAACTTAGTCAATGAAGTTTGTTCTGTCTCCTGCTGGGTTTGTTTCTATCACTCAGCACAGCATATTGGCATGCTCTGTTGGCATTTGATAAGGCTTACGTGTGTAGCTATTTTCTCTCGGCAAGTGCCTGGTATATTTTCTGGCTCAGGATGACTGCAGCCAAGACCAGCCCTCAGCTACAACATGCTGCTGTAATTTCCTAATTCCAATCCACAGACAGTGTGCATACATGGAGCTAGATATCATGAGACACAATTTAAAATGTCACTCAGTGCTATATTCTAGGCATAATGTTCCTGTCGTATTCATAAATCCATAGCAGCTGCAGTTGCCTGCACTGGGCCTGCACAAGACTAGGCTTGTCAACTTTTATTTTAATTTATTTTTTCCACTCCTACGAACTTGATAGGTACCCCATTCCCCTCTCTCCCTCCACCCCTCCTGGGTCCCCTTGCTCCCTCTCCCCCTTTTCCTCTTCCTTTCCCCCTCTCCCTCCCTTTCTCCCAGTGCCCCCCCCCCCATTCCTGGACCATCCTTTAGTGTGCATGTCAAACTTCCCTCTGGTCCTCCTCTCTGATGAGGTGTAAGGACTCAGTAGCATTGCCTAGAGCTCTTTTTTGTGTTCCCTTAAGTACAGGAACACTATTGTGGCTGTTAATCCCTTGCCTCTAAGGATCTTAGAGCGTGTGATCCGTGCTAGACTTTGCAGGGTCAATGACATGTTGGTCATTGCACAGGTCATGCAAACTCCTGTTATGATTACTTTGGCCCTAACTTGTGTGGAGTATCTTGCATATCATTGTTCCTCCCCATCTTTAGGCTCTTACAATCTTACTGCCCTCTTCCGCAAATTTAGGCTAGTCAACTTTAAGCCATTGATGGTAAATGGTTTATGAGGTCCTTTCACTTCCTGGGTAACTACTGACTGTTGAACACTCAGGATGGGGAATCATTGTCTTCAGTGGTACAACCACTCTACTTGGTTTGAGCTATGACCTGAGACCATTACATGCATGTATTATGCACACATGCTTCATTCTGAATTTGTTAGCAACCTAGAACATGCTTCATTCTGAATTTGTTAGCAACCTAGAACACCAAACCAGACATTAAACTGCATGTTCGACACTCTCTAAATAATATGTGTATCCTCTCTATAGTGAGTATCAAACTTATGCAGATTAAGTCAATCATATTCCAATTATATCTAGATATGAAAATAAGAAAGTCGATCTGGTCTTTATTGTTTTTAAATATATGTACAATAAGGTAAACTGCATCCTTGCAGTGAACTTTTAGGAAGAATCATCTATTTATCATTTGATGCCTATGCAAAATTGTGTTGTGCATATGATTAAAATTAGCTACATTATGGGAAGGGACATTTTGAAATAGGGAAATGATTATGTAGCCTAATTTGTCAATCAAAATAGAAAACTACCTACACTTTGCCCATTGGCAAATTCCTCCACCTTCTTATAATGTTATTTTGGCTCTCCAGACCAGAGCCAGATGCCACCACTACTTAAGATTTTTAAGTTTCATTTTTCATCTCTCTTTACTTTTCTGCTGTGTTTGCTCTGGTCTTTTAGGCACATGAAGTAATTCTGCTAGGTTTCACTATTCTGAAATTAAAGTCCTAAGGCCCCATGCCTTGCTTTACAATCTCTTCTACTCTCTGGAATAGAACCATAACTACAGAGAGTTTGAAAGTTTTTCTCCCCTTTCCTTTTACTTCTGTTTTCTCTTTAAGTTGATTTATGCATGAATTCCAAAATGTGTATTCCTAAAATTCAAACGTAAAGAATATGGTTTATTATTGTGCAGTGGTTTCACTCGAGTAGTTGATATGCTTGTTTACACAGGAGAACATGTGATTGAACAGATAGTGACAGACAAAGAATAAAGGTGGAGATACTGGATTTTTAACTGCTAGGAAATAGACTCCCTCTAGAGTATCGATTCCTGTCCCCACTAGCTTTGCTCAGCTTCTTCTTTTGTCTTTAAAATTCTGTTTGATGACTTGTATGAGTGATTTTTATTTTGCTTTCTGTGACTTAACTTGTTATATAACTTCTTCAAACATCTTATTATTAATCTTAGGAGACCTTATCTTCACCCACATAATGCAGTCTCTAGATTCAAGGGCTCAAAAAATGAAAAAGGTCATGTCTTTTCTGCAGCATAAGCTAGATTATTCTCCCCATTTAATTGGGTAAGAATCACCTCTTAATTGGGTCAAACCAGAGAACTATCTCACAGATTGTCCCTACCTCATTTCTTACCCAGATCTTGAAGAGAATGCATTATTTGATTGTGGTACTTCCCTGACTTCCTTGATTGGATGTATGTTCTGTTGGGACCCTATTCTCATGAGGATGGTTACAATAAGCCATCACTCCTAATCATACATGCAAGTGTTCCATCCACTGTCATTTGGGCAAGTAACTGGAAACATGAGCCAGCACCTTTCATAAGAGACTTGTTAGAAAGAGATGAAGTTTCTCTAACTGGAGGATGATCAGAAGCCACTCTCTGAAATCAGTATCACCACAGTTAGAAAGAGACATAAGTAATGGGGGAACTTAAAAAAAGTAGGAAGCATAAAGTGGTGTCATGTTATCCACCACATGCTCTATTTGGAAATATCAGCACACAAAGGAGAGATTCCATGGAGGGATGCCTCATGAAACTGTGACTTATCCTCCCTTTCCACATGAAACACTCTTGGGGGAATCAGGTCAATAGTTCTCTATTTCCTCTTTCCACTGCATTACAGGTTGTTACAGGGAATTGCCTTTTTGTTCTTCTAAATTCCCTCCCTTGTATATAGCTTTAATTACTAAAAATGTTTTCCCAAATGATTCAAAAAATGCATTTCATATTTTACTGTAATATTTATATGGCCCCAATACCACCTAGGAAGTGGAGAAAGATGTTCACTGAATAGGAGTTTTAACTATAATACGATCCTTTGATTATATCTTTACTGTAGAACATGGGGGAAATGATCTGAGAACTCTGAGGTTCAGGATTTCATGGACTTCTATCAAAATCCCTATGCCTACAAGACTGATTTTAAAACTGATCTTGATGAATCAACAACCCCTCTCTCTCTTCATCATCTACTAGCATCTACCCTGAGTCACAAAGGCAATAATCATAAACTGTGTCTACACCTCCTAGTGCTTCTCTCAAGCCCCAAGAATCAGAACCTTGACTCCATTTCTGAGCTGTCAACATACCAACAGTGGAATGCCAAAGATGGTCTCCTTCCATTAAGTGAGGCAGCTCAAACAAGAGAGATGACTAGAGTGCAGATGTCTATCCTAGTTGAAGGCATCCACCTATTTAGGGAAAATAAAACCAGGAAGTCTCAATGGACTTAGGAGTCTGACCTTGACCTTAAATTTGTGCTGGAGAGATGTTCAATTTGTATTTGCTGCACTTCCACAGAAAAGGAAGGCACTCTAATAGCTAAGAGAGAGTAGATGAAAAGTTAACGTAAACTCAAATTGCAGCCACCCAGCTGGGTTTACATTAAGGAGGGAAGACAGGTGAGGACAAAAATTTCTTGAGGCTTATTGAGGGAATAAATAGAGGAAATACTTAAGCTAGTCAATTAAATAAAGTAAGAGGAGTCACCCAAGGGTAAGCTAAAATCCTGCTTTGTTTTAGAGTCATCGCAAGGAACCTTTCTATAAATATACCAATATCGATCCTACAACTCTTAAGATAAAATACATTATGGGACATTTTTATCACCCAGTCATCCCTTGGTGTAAGGAGAGAGTTCCAAAAGTTAGAGATGAGATTCTAAACACATCTGAACCAATTAATGGATATGGCATTTATTATATCTATTAATCAGGACTTAGAAGAGGAAAGAAAGGAACAAAGCAAAGAGGCAAGCTAGACTAATGGCAGCCATGACTTGGAATGGCCTCACAAAAATCCCCCCAAACCCAGAGAAAACCCATAGGAACTTGCTTAAAATGCAACAAAACTGGACACTAGGCAAAAGACTACACCAGATCTTTACCTCCTGTTACTTCTGCCAAAAAACTGATTAAGACTCATAAAATGGGAGAGTCTGCCACTACAGGACACTTCAAAGACTGTTGGCCATGACTGGAAGGATGAATAGAGGGACATGCCCAGGGAAATACCTTTTCTTCAGTGAAGGAAATCATCATCATCACTGGGAAACTCAGACAATTTCTGGACATTACAGTTAAGCAAATTTGATTTATCAACTTGGGGTCGTTTGTTTGCTTTCAGCAGAATTCAAAGACAGGTCATCTTCTCTGGTCACAACTGCTACTGGAGTATAAGGTCAAAATAAACATATCTATCTTGCTTCCACTCCAGCTTGTCGTTTCCATGAAATACTCCTCTCTTTCCTGAGTCCCTGGTACACACAACTTTATTGAGAAAAAATTATAATAACAAATCTAGTGTACTCTTAAAGATTGTGGTACCAACTTACTAAAAATCTGTCTTTAAAGAGAAATTACTTCTTAGATCCAAACTCAGTAGTTCCCTGAGCCTGGTATATAGACCAGTCTGGAAAGGCCATAACTGAAATATCATTCTAAACCAAACCTAAGGATCCTTCTAAATTTACTCATAGAAAGTAACATCTCTATACAGAAGAAGCTAAGAAGGGAACCTCAATATGCTATAGATCAATTCCTAAAGTAGGGCCTCTTAAAACCTTGCCAGTCTCCCTCCAACAGCTCTATCCTGACAGCTCTAAAGCATACTGAAGAGTATTGGCTGGTCCGGGCCTGAGGATAGTCAATGAAGTGACAGTGCTATACACCCTCTAGTGGCAGATCTATATATTCTCTTTACTCAAATTCTGGGAAATAATGCAGTGTTTTCAGTGCCAGATCTTTTTTTATTATTATTATTCAATTGTGTGTGTGTGTGTGTGTGTGTGTGTGTGTGTTGTAGAACCACGGGCGAATTCGGGAACCACCATGCATGCCTCCACCTCCTTCTTGTTTACTCTGCCCCAGGATTCACAGGCTCCGCCCTACCAGGACCAGAAACACAGGCTGCCCTGGCTTCCCCTGGTGTCTATATGTGGGGTCTAGGATCCGAACTCAGGACCTTCTGCCTGCAAGGCAGAGGCTTAACCCCTGAGCCACCTCTCCAGCACCCAGTCCCAGGTCTTTTTTTTTTTTTTTTTCATAGTATACATTTTTATTTTTACCACATTCTATAAATTTAATATTGTTTTAACAGTTTAAAAAAATAAAGTCTGACACAGAAAGTATCTGAGAAAAAGTCTCTGAAAGTTGAACACCCTCCATGAAGCCTGGGGGACCCCCTCCGGTGACACTCCCTCTCAAGCCTGTGCTCTCAGCCCCGAGTCCATCCACCAGGTTCAAGCCACTGTCTGACCTGAGAAAAGACCAATGGCTTTGCAGAACACACCAGTCTGAGACCCTGACCTCCTGGGGTTTTCTTTCGGCCTGGCTGCAGTGTCCTCAAGTGACCTTGCCTGCATCTGGTAACGTGTTCTGCGCTAGGGATGCTGGCGTTCCGCCTACAGCTTCATACATCATGCCCTGCCCTGGTTCTGATTCCCTGGTCCAGCTATGACTCAGGGTTCTGGCTCATCACCCCAGGACCTCATTCTGCCTCTGTCTTGTTCCTCCCAGCTGAGGCCCCCAAGGGAAAAGAATCGGACTGTCTACCCCAGAATCTTTTGGGTCCTCAAGCCATGTCCCCTTTTTCTGCAAAAGGACAACTTGGGACTTCTAATTCTGTCCAGTCCAGCTGTGCCATGGGACATGCTGACATGTCAATGAGACGCTAGGCTTCAAACAGGGGGTCAAGTGCTCAGCTGACTTGTGCCAGTCCCAGATCCTAATGATACCTTTTTCTCAATATTAACTTACTCTCAATTCCTGTTTGCCTTTAAAATGGAAACATTACAATACCAAGACTAGACAATAAACCCTGACAATGCATCCCATGACATTAAGAGACAGTCCCCATTTATTTGATACAGCCCTGGAAAGAAATCTCATAGAACCCTATTTGGAACCATAGGTTATTCAGTAAATTGATGACCTACTAGTCTCCAGCCCTACCCTGGAGATTTCTAAAAGATATTATCAAGATTTTAAACTTCTTATAGTCAAGGTGATACAAAGTATGATGAAAGGCAAAATGTCCTTCTGAGAAGTAGTCTACTTGGGACATCTCCTTACCCCAGAAACTAAACAATTGACCCCCCTTCCTAGTCACATATGGGCTACTTGTGGCCTAAGTCTTATAAGCAATAATACATCGAGATCTTTTTGGGGAATAGAAATATTCTGTCACATCTGGAGACCAAATTTTGGAACATGGCCAAAGTTCTTTATAAAGCTACTAGGGATCCAGAAGCTGAGATTGTGGAATGGAACCCTGAGACACAAGGTACCTTCAAGTCCTCAAAATTGACCCAGTCATCCCCTGGCTATACTAGATTTAACAAAGCCCTTCATTCTATATGTAGCAGAAAAACATGAAATTGTCACTGAGATATTGGCCCAATGATTTGTCACAGAACCGAGAACAGTAACATACTTATTTAAGATTAGATTAGGTGGGAAAGCTAAGATATCTAAAAATAACAGTAGCAACAGTACAGACAGCCAAAATCATGCCAAATCAGTTTCTGGAGATCCAACCCTTTTCACTCCAACAAGTAAAAGCTTCCCAGAAAACTCAATATCCAATCATTCTCTAGGAAAATCCTTAAATTGTCATAAAGGCTTATTATGATGTTCTAGCTTCCCTTGTAATACTCTGCTTTTCTTATGTCCCCTATGATTAGGTGTAAGAATCCAGTGAATAAGACATCTCTAGATATTATGCTAGTAAAGAAGCTATCACTGAAAAACCCCTGAAACTTCCAGAAGAGATCTGATAAACAAAGGGAAGCAGTTATATCCTCAGGGGTGGGGTTAACAAAAGACAAGAGTTGTCGGTCTAAAAGGAAGTTGAATTAGAAGCCCAGCTAGCACCAGAGACCTCGGTTCAAAAAGCTGAATCCGTATATTGCCTTGGTCAGACCTCTAGAGCTGAGAAACAAATAGAAAGATAAACATTGATACTGACTCTAAATATGCATTTATGAGCTGCACATCCATTCAGCTATATAAGGAAAGATTACTTAACAATGAAAAATCTCCCACTAAACACTAAAATGAAATTTTAAAATTACTAGAGGCAGTTAGTCTCTCCCCATCCTAAAGCTCAGGGAACCTGTGGAAGAGGGGGCGGCAAGATTGTAAGAGCCTAAAGATGGGGCGAATCAACAATATGCAAGATACTCCACACAAGTCAGGGCCACAATAGCCAAGATATAGGCATAATGTGATTGGACTTTGCCTGGCCTGCACAATGGCTGACATGTCAATAACCCCAAAGTCTAGCATGGATCACAGGGGAGAAGGCTTCAGGCAGTAGGATCCTTACAGGCAAAGGGTTAAACGGTCATAATAGAGTTCCCATACTAGAGGCCCTAAGCTATGCCACAGTCCTGAACCCTCACTAGTGTAGACGCTCAGAGGGAAATTCAGCACTCACATAAACAGATGTTCTAGAGGATGAGAGGGAGAAAGCAGGAAGCACAAAGAGAAGAGGAGGGAAAGAAAAGGGGTGGGGGAGAGTAGGAAGGGCGGAGAGTGAATAGGGGACAACTTGGGGAAAGAAAGAAGGAAGGAGAAGAAGAAGGTAGCTATTGAGTTTGTATAACTATGCAAAAATTTAATAAAAAAGAAAGTTCAAATGAAAGAACAAGTGATTTAAAAAAGTAATATGATTAAAAATATAAAAAATAGCAGTGACCCACTTACAAAAGGTATCAAAGAAATGATAATGAGACCTCTGAGGGAAAGAGAAAAACTGACTAGGAATCCCAGCAGCGGCCCTAAGGATACCCTGTATTTTATCTATGTTTTTCTTTACCCAGGAATTAGAACCAAACATACTAGTGAAGAGATTTACTGGAAAAGAGAAGATAGAAAAGAAAGACGATTGGTGTCAGCATGAATGAAAGTTGATATTGCTTATAGAAAGCTACAAATATCTTTCATGATGCCTTTCAGGCATGATAGGGTGTCCATTGGTTTTGAAGCTCAAGAGAGCAGGACTGGGAGTCTTTCTAAAATGGATATGTCAGGCTTGTCCTATATAAGTATGGTTAACAACCCAGTACCTAAACCTCTTCAATATTAATCCTTGTTAGGAGGCAAGAAGCCTGTTCAGGAAAAGGCTTTGGTTTCTTATCCTGATTTTCAAAATTTATGTAAGTCTTTAGTTTAAAAAAAGACACCTTTACAAAGTAAACAGACATTTTCCTCACCTAAACAGAGAACTATATATGAAACAAAAATACTGTCGAAAGAGATCATCTTCATTCTGGTCAGCTTTAATTAAGGTAAAGTGACAATGGACCCTCCTTTACAAATAACTCAAGGAGGAGCTAGAGGACTAGACATTAAATATTACTTTCTATCTGGAGGCTTTGGTCCTGTGGAAAGATAGAAAGAGATAATCAATCCATAAGACATGCTATAACCAAGCTTTTACAAAAGACTTCAAAAAATGGTAACCATACTCTCTATTGCTCTGATTAGGATAAGAAATAACCCACCAACTAAAATTAAAATGAGTGCTTTGAGAAGCTGGAAGAACACTAAAGGAGGGGAAGGAGAATTTCTCAGGGGGTATAAAAGCAGAAAAGGGACTAATTCCACAAAAAGTGAAAAAGGGAGGATGAGGAGATGAGGTAGAATAAGATTCCGGGGAAGAATAAGTAATGATAGAGAGCTATGGTACAATCAGAAAGGAATTTACTATATTATATATATGCTTACTCAAAATAAAGTCTAAAACAGTATGAAGAGACATTTACTACCCCTGTGTGTGTTTTATACAGGGGTACATTGTACATTTATGTTTTCTAGAAACACTCCTAAATTATGGTAACACTTTTGGTCAAGAGGTTTGAGTTTCTTGAGTTCAGTTACCCTTTGGAATTTAAAATCTTATTGCAACTATGTTTCACAGGGTTAGAGAAACCTTTGATTCCATAAAACCAAGCACAGGAAGGAGAAGGGATGAAAAGAGGGTGTTTTTTTTTCCATCTAAGCCTTTATTGTTGTTGTTGTTGTTTAATATTTTTCTACTTTTACAAGCATATCAAGTATTCATCCCAGCTTCTCTCTCTTCCTCCTACCTCCATTCTCTCCCTTCCCTTCACCATTCCGGCCCACTCTTCTGTCTGTATGCTTCTATGGACTTTAGGGCTCAGTCTGGCTTGAAAAGGGGATCTTGAATCAGGTATGTGCTCTGTGTTTGAGACTCTTTTGGCCCTTGGCATGCAGTACTTAAATCAACTTATGTCTTCTAAGCTCAGATAAGTATGATGTAATTTTCTATGAAATCAAGATCCAGGTAAGCTAAGCAAATTGTCAGTTTTAAGGCTCCGGTGTAAAGTAATAAAGCTTGGAACTGGCTAAGTAGCTTAACTTTCCCAAACTCATCATAATGAATATACTAAATAAATTCAGTTTTGTCTGACTTTCTTTAGGTCTAGAAACTAGGCAATTTTTCTGAGTTGATAATTTTCATCCAATTTATCAGCCTTAAAAAGAAGTTTTAGAATAGAATTATAAAAAGTTAATAACATTGGAAAAATAAATACCCACAATCCAATTAGATAGGAGTTAAAAGACATCCATGGTACACCCACTGGGAAAGATTTGTGAATCTGCCACTTTGAAACATGATGCAGTAACAGTTCTGCTAGTTCTGCAGACACCACAAGGGGGAGGACAGTTGCTCAGTGTTTTGAAATAGAAACCTGGATTTCCCCTTATTCCATATGTCATCTTCTCCCATCACCTAAAGAATGACTTATTACTGATAGAAATAAATTGTTGTGTATAGTGCCCCGGCTTCGCAGTTTTGTGTGATATTACTGTGTATGAGCTTCCAGTGGGAACAAGGAAACTTAATTCCATTAGAGTCCCTGGAGAAAGAAAGTATAATTCATTTCAAACACACAGAATCTTCTTGTTATCCAGATGCAATATTTGGGGCTTTATTTTTCAGAACTGTTGACTCTGTTTTAATGAGATTTTACTTTATGTTTTCAGTCTAGATCCCTCACACTGATTCTCTTCAGAGAAGATAATGTAAAAGAACTTTTGAGATGTCCCAATTTCCATTCCCCACCCCAGGAAAATATGATCTCATCTCTAATCAAATTTAGCTTTTCAATAAATTTTTTCTCTGCTTTCTAGAGGCCATATTTTATATTACTAACGCATAAAGTCTGCTGAACATAGACAGATACCGTCTTAGATGATGTTGGTCATGTCTTTATAAAGGACATGGAACAGGCTGGTGCTATAACAGGGGTTGGTCTGGGTACAGAGCGATCGGGAGATTTTGGGGACACATCATAGAACACCACAGAAGATGCAAATGCAAAGCAGTTGTGTTAGGTCAACTTCATACAGCATCCAGAGTTCAGACAGTGGCAGCACTGTGGGGCTAGAAGGACGGGAGGGTCTGCTTCTTCTTCCAGCTCCCCAATGTGGCAATGACATCTGTCCTTCCACAGTTCTTCCAGACCACATGACCCTAGTGTCCGTGACCCAGACTAACAGCCTGACATCAAATGAGTTATGCAAGACCCTCAAAATGTACTCTTTGTCCCAACTCCATGATTGTCTCAAGCTTCTGTCTACCTCTAACCAACCCACAGCTACCAAGAAGTGGGTAGGATATGTAATTAGGGTGGTTGATTTCCTGATAATAGTAGCCTTCCAAGAGGATCAGGGCAAGAAGTTACAATAGAGTTTATTAGACTAAATAATGTCCAAAAAGATGTCTGCATTTTAATCCTTTCCTTTTTTTTTTCAGAGGAGGATTAAGGTAGAGTTTATTAGAGGAGAGAAAGAACAGAACCCACGGACTCCAGAAGTGGAGTGCCATGAGGGGTAAGGACACCCTGGAGAACTCATGGACTCTAGGCATGGAATCCATGAGGGGCAAGGAGCTGGAAAAGAACTCATGGACTCCAGACACAGAGTTACAAGAGGAGGAGACATCTAATCCTTTCCTTTTTAACCTATGAATACATCAATTCATATGGAAAAAAAGGAGTTTGTAGTTGTGAGGAAGCCAAGGATCTTGCAAAGTAGACACTTCCCAGGATTTTCATGGAACAATATAGGCAACATAGTCACAAAGGTCTCTATAGAAGGGAGTCAGGAGGGTCAGCATGAGAGAAGACGATGTGATGACAGAAGCAGAGGCTGGAGTGATCTCACAGACTGTAGCAACATCTACAAACAGGAAGAGGCACGAATCAAATCCTCTTCAGAGCCGCCAGACAGTTCAAGTTCTGATTGTGATCTGATGTCAGTCCTGAAGACCTGTTGGACTTCTGACCTTCAGACTTGGAGGATAATACAGTGTGTGTGTGTGTGTGTGTGTGTGTGTGTGTGTGTGTGTGTGTGTGTGTACATACCCATACATGTGTGTGCATGCACGTGGAGATCAGAAGTCAATATCACATGTCTTTTCAACCTCTCTCCTCCTTACTTTGTGATACAGGGTCTTTGACTAAACCAGAGGTTTGGTAATTCAGCTAGACAGGCCAGCCAACAAAGCTCAGGAATACTCCTGTCTCTATTTCCTTAGCACTGGGATTTCAGAGGTAAACCATAATACTTGGCTTCCACATGGGAGCTAGGGATTTAACTCTAGGTCCTCTTGCTTGCTTAGTGAGCACTTCAGTAAAAATTTCTCAGTCCTTTGTTTTAAAATACTAGTTTCAGGATACTTTCCTGCAGCAGCAATAAGAAACCTATGTAGATTAAAAAGTTAGAATCTTTAATAGTAATCTACCTGTATGTGTGACTGATGTTCTTTTATCTCAATGATTCATTAAGGTTCTTATCCAAAGTGTAGAGAAGAAAGCATTATAGGCCAGAATGAGAGGGAGACACAAAGAAAGTAGGTAGAAAAGTAATAGTCACATAATTTGTATATCAGTGGGTATAGCAATGAGATATTTCTTACTTAGAATATTCTGGGCTTCATGATACCAGAGTTGTCCTCTTAAGGAGATAAGATGACCACTTAAGCACATTTTAAAAGGTCTCCTTAAGTTCTGTATCCAGTGTCATTTCCCTTGGGTACTTTACTAACAATTAGCACTTCATGAAATTTATGGAATTGACCCCATATGAATCAGGCAATATAATACTACAGTTGTTAACTGGAGCTCCATGTTTTCCACTCACCAGACCTAAGATTTTTGTGATCTTATGTAACAGTTCTCTACAAGATATTCCCTTTGAGTCAAGCTCATGTTCACCCTCATGCATATATATGAATTGTTTTGTTAGAAAGCAAGAAAGTCACAGCAAACATCACAAAGTATTCACAGCCCAAGGAAATCCCTTTCAATATTTGTTTTCTTTTTATTTTATCCATCAGGCTGTCCGGTCCTTATTTTTTTCTTCCCATATACATTTTTTTTAGTTAGATACAGGTTGAACACCCCAATGTAAAAACCTGAAACTCAAAGTTGATACTTCTTGTACATCAATGTGATATTCAAAACTTCCTATTTATAGTATTTATATATTTGGACTGCAGAAATAACTTGGTGGCTAAAATCTCTGGCTCTCAAGCAGATAATCCAGAGTTCAGATCCTGTATTCCACATAAAAATGCTGAATAGAAATGGTGATGGCCTCCACTTCTGACCCTAGAAGACAGAGCCTGGGAAATCTAAGAGTAAAGCAATAAAGAGGTAGAACAATCTAAGATGATTAAAGAAGTCACTTCTGGGCCTCCACCCACATATACCCTCTTTTTCACATATATACACTAACACACACAAAAAGAAACCACATACACATACATACACAGAGGCATCTATCTATACACACTGTATTTATATTTTTGAATCATTAATATTCACTTGATAAATGCATGTAATTGTTCCCAAATCCAAAATATTCTAAATCTGAAACAAGGCTTGGGTCACAGTTAGTTTTGCAGCAAAACCGAACTGAACTGATGCAAAATTTAGGGAGTTCCATTTTATCAGAGTGCGGACAAATTAGGGAGACTTTGCCCAGGGGAATGCTCTTTAGTCTTATTCACAACTAATTTGATTGCAAGTGATACAAATCTTGTAAACATCCAACTTTGTTCAATAGGGGAATATTTTTGAATTTGATATTTCTTATTTTTTGGAAATATCTTTTGGGGTTCCATACATAAATATAGCAAATTTATGAAATTTTCACATTTCAATTTTCATTTCTACTTCCTTGTCCCATTTCAACTCTTCTTCCCTACTAGTCTCCCTCCTTCTTTCACTTCTTTTTGCATATGTGGTCCACTGAGTTTCATCAGGGTTGCCTTCAATAGTATATGCTTGAGTACTAACTAGTATGAATTATGTATCAGTGGGTATATCAATGAGGTCAACATCTTCTCCATCTAGCATTAGTTCTCGGCAGTCTCTCAGTAGTAGATGGAGTCTCTTGAATTCTTTCCTCTTCCATGGAGAAATTTTGATAGAATAAATCCCACATAGATCTTGTTGAAGTACACAGAGTTGTAGTGAGTTCATGGATGTAACAGTCTTGCTATATCCAGAAGATACTGTTTGGCTGCCCCTGTCAGACTCTTACATTCTTACAGTCCACTCTTCCATAATGTTTCCTGAGCCTTGGATAGGGGTAATTTAGATGACTTATTTGTGGCTAAATAGTTGATAATCATTTATTTTCTATAAATACAGTTGAGCTGTCACAGGTTCAATAATTAGTTGGAGAGGTTGATAATTGGAATCAGTGACCTGAACTGCATTACAATTTGTTCATTCAGTTCTTGTAGAGCCAAGTGATAAATTCCTTTCAGAAAAGAAAGAACTAGAGAAAAACCATCAGCCTAATATATTTTTGCTACATATCTTTGGAGAGTATGAGGTTGATAATGAGTTTTGCTGCGTATTTTCCTGTTTCCCTCCACAACCGTTAGATAATCCCCCGGAATATTACCCAACTTCATGGCCTTTAGAGCTGAGAGAATCTTTGAGCAGATCTTACTTGCTTCAGGGTATGGAGATTTGACATCTACATCATCTCCACATATTCTGACTTCTATTAGGTAAGTGGGAAAATGACATCATGACACCTTTCCAGCTTTCTCTGAAGTTATCCATGGGTCATCATTGAACTCTCATGAAACTCACCGAGTGAAGATGTTGAATCCATTCTGATAGATGCTGATAATGGTAGTGGCTAGGGCAGATCTCACACTAGGTAAGTTTCTAAGGGAAGCATTCAGTGTTCAGAGTCAGGACATGTCTTCAGTCAACAAAAAGGTCTTTACCAGGCCTATTTGACCTGATACTGATTGCTTTGTTTCCAAGAATATGATTCCTGTGTCTTTCAATATTTTCTAACCTTTTCAATACAACTTCAAAGCAATATTTGTTTGCTTAAAGTATACCCTTATCAGATAGACAAGTCTGTGTTGAATCTTATGAGAGCCCAGGGACTCTGTGTGCTGGGATGGAAGCCTGAGGCTGGCTAATGGCTAAGCAAACACAGATGCTTGATCTTCTGGTAACATGATTCCTTTGAACTTTGCCTGTTTATTTATCTTGACTAATTTTGCCAGTTCTCATCCAATGCCAACACTATCATCAGGCCTTGATATTCAAATCTTTAACCCTGGGGTGTAGGACCCAGGCTGTGGATAACTCAGTAAACAGACAAGGGTCAGGGCCAAGACTCTTGTACAGTCATTATGTGATGGAATCCTTCTTACAGCCTAGATTTGTTCTTTTCTGACTGCATTCAGATGTCCTGATTGCAACTTTTTTTTCTCTCAATGACATGTTGCTCAATACTACAGGCAGCAATGAAAATGAAGGAGCTTTCTAACATATTCTGCAAAGACCTAGATGTTAAAATGTTTTTTAATTTATTTCTGTGCAAGTTACTGTAGCCTTTACTGGTATAAGATGATAATTCATTATATCACTTTTTAATGGCCAGGTTTTATTGACAAGTTTTCTTTGGGGTCTCCTAGAAACTGCAGCTACACATTGGCTGGGACCAATTGGTGGGGCTACAAGTTTGAGATGGCTTCTTTTCTCACATGCTGGTACCTCAGCTAGGGTTGAACAGCTGGCAGCTGGCCACTGGGATTCTTTCTTTAACATTTTTTCGTGGTCCTGGAGCTTGATTTCAAGGCCTTGAACATGCTAGGCAAATGCTCTACCACTGAGATATACCTTCAGTCCCTTCATGTGAATCTTGATGTGACCAGAGAAGGCATCTTCAAGGCTAAGAGCAGGATATGACATCCAGTGTTATCACCTCCATCGTTTTTTACTGTTAAGAATAATAAAAGAATATCCTCAGGTTCAAAGACAAGATCACCATATCACTTATTTCAATGGAAAGAATGTCAAAACTTTAATCCTCTATACAGAGACAAAGAGTTGGTGTCTTAAAAGAAAATTCTATTACCTGCTGTTTTCGCTTGCGTTTCTTCAGAAGAATATGCCAAGGAAAGGTTGTGAGTTCCCTCTGACAAGCCAGTAGGGAAAAAAGACAAAGGAGAAAAGCAATACAGTGAAAGGTGCACAGTTATTGTCATTATCAGAAAACTGAGAATGGGGGAGAAGTTCTAATGCCAGCAGGAAACTCAGTTCTCTGTGTATAGCAAGATTGTCTTCTACTAATGAAGGAATGAAGAACCTGAGATTGTCCAGCTGCATATAGATAAGACCTCCTTGGTATCACTTGTCTCTATCGCACTTGTATTCAGAGAAGATTTGAGAAGATTCTCAGGTAGAGAATTTGCAACCATTGAATCTAGAAGCCATGGACTGGCAGCACTGATTGGCGTGAGTTGATGGAAGGCAGATTGTCCCTGAGGCACCAGCTATTCATCTGCACAAAGAAGGATGAAATGATCCATGGCACAACTTTCACATCCTTCCCCTTTCCCTGTTAGTTGCAATTTGGAATCTATCGATCCAGACTTTCAAATCCAAACATGTTATTCATGTTACTAGGTTTTGGCTGCATGTTCCCAATTCAGATCCAAACTAACAGGATAAAAAAAAATGTTTTGGCTTAGGTATCCAAACGATAGAAGAGTAACAGTCAGGGGAGATTTCATAGGTACTTGGATTCAAGAATAGATGCTGACAGATTTCAACCCTTTTCTGTCTCTTATTTCTGTTTTGTTGTTATTGTTGTAGTTTTTCATAGCTCTCAAACCTAGTTCTCAAGAAAAATGCTTGAGAGCTTCTCCTGGGCTCACGACATTCACTTTATGTCATTTATGCAAAGGGGATTTTTAATTCCAATCTAAACATTTCAGTGGAAGAACTAAGACTGACCAACATGATTCCCTTGGCTTTCTTTGGTATTAAGGATGGGAATTAAGATATAATACATGGTTCTTCTGGAAACCATGCTATTGGATGTTATTTGGAGGGTATCATTTCCAAAATTTAAGGAGCTGTCCTTACCTGGAGAGGAAGAAGTGTTGGTCAAAGGAGCTTTCAACTCTACATGAGTGACACAATACCTCTCACATCCTAGTGAACCCCATCGGACCTCCCATATGTTCCCTGAAGACCTTCCTACAGAGATGAACTGCCTTAAGAATCAGACCAGATAAAAGCTCTGAGGCCTCTTAAAGCAAACACACATTTGAGACAATAGTTTGTGGTCTCAGGCAAAGGTCTTCTCATCTGCTTTGTCCTGCCCCAATACACTGGGGAAGGCCATGTGGAATCCCTTTCTGGATTGGCAGATCATTCATAAGAAGCTATGTAGGCTCTGACTTTCCCCTTCTCCCCCTCCATGGAGGCTTCTGGGACCTGCTGGACCATAACAGTACTTTCTTCCTTAGTCATGTCCCTTTGGTCCTCAATGTCAGTAGTCATGGCTACCTTTGGGGCACTACAGGTAGTAGCTACAGACTTCAGGGAGAAATATATGATTCAAAGTGAAGGAAGCATTGATTGCCCTTTTCTAGGCCATGCCAATTTTGAAGCTATACAAGAGGAAAACTAAGTCATTGGGATTAGCATGCATCTCAGCCAAGACTATTTTGAATTTCCAAAACCCATACTGTTAGTGAGCAAAGTCTTAATGTGAGCCAAACTGATAGAGAAAAATAACCATTCACCCTAATTCAAAGTCTTAGTTTCTTGTGAAAAAGTAATGCTGGGAACTTCAGAAGAAAGAAAAGTATATTCAAAGAAGAGCCAGATAGGTTAAATGGAATTGGTTAGGAAGTTGAGGTATGGAACAAGTTAAAAGTGATATTTAGGTAATATAAAAATACCACCTGAACTTAATACAATACATTTCAGTATTTGCATATAGTAGACCAGCATCAAAAATTAAAAAGAAATTGTATACACTCAGGAGGAAGGTGATTTGTTAAAATAGAAAACCAAATGGTATACATCAATATAAATCAAGTTTGCACCAAAAGAAGTTTTCAGTATTTGAGCAGAGGCAAGAATTTTCTGATTCACTACTCTGAAAAGACCTTCTTTTAAAGCAGCATGCTCTAACCAACTGAGCTAACCGGACATACAGTGCCCATCAGGATGGAGTGAAGGGCATTGCAGGAGCAGCAAAACTGCAAAAGAAAATCAACAAACCACAATCCAGAACTTCAGAGACTCTATATCAATCACTTAGAACTAGGCCAGACTAATCTCTCCCCATCCTGAAGCTCAGGGAAATTCACGGAAGAGGAGGCGGTAAGATTGTAAGAGCAAAAGGATGGGAGGAGCAATGATTTGCAAGATTCTCCACACAAATTAGGGCCGAAGCAAACATAATAGGACTTTGCATGCCCTGCACAATGTCCAACACACTATTGACCTCACAAAGTCTAGCATCAGCTAAAGGCACCAGATCCTTGGAGGCAAGGGATTGACAGCCACAGTAGTGTTCCTATGCTTAAGGGGAACACAGGAAAGGGTTCAGGGAAATGCCACTGGGTCCTTGTATGTCATTGGAGAGGAGGGCCCAGAGGAGAATTAGGCATACACAATAAAGGACTCTCTAGGAATTGGGGGGGAGGCACTGGGGGATGGGGAGGGAGGGGAGGGAGAGCAGGGGATTCAGGGGGAGGAGGAGGGAGGGAGGGAACTGGTCTACCTATTAAGTTTGTATGAGTGGAAATAATAAAAAATGTATTAAAAAATAAAGCAGCATGCTCATTGTCTGGAGAGATTAAAGGGTGATACATCCCCAAGGGTATTGAAAATAAAGACATCAGTGACAATGACACCAGTTGTACCACTTGTACTGAGCAAACTTATCCTAATGGATGTGGTCACAGGGAGTGATGCTAGTCCTAAAAGCATTGCCTCGAATGTCCAGACGTTCTATTTCATATCCAATCCATTTCTCCTTTTAAAAACTCTAAATGTCTGACTTGTTTTCAGGCAAGTCTACAAATTTGATCACATTTAGTTTATCACAATGCTACCTAGAGAACTCTCAGGTCACTTCAAATCTGTCCAGACACTTTGTCTTCCCACTTACCCATAATTTAATTTAATCAGGTGTTCAGATCCTCCAATCAACCAGATTGCTTTTTCAAGGTCCCCGTTGATGAAAGCCACATTGCATGGTACAAGAACTGATGTCTGTTACTATCTTACCTGAGAAATTTACTCACTTTTGTTGTAATGGAGCCAGTTGCTGATTACTATATGCATATGCTTTTCAGGGTTCAGGGAAAGGTTTCCAAGGAAACTAGAAACCACTTGTTTAATTTATTTCATTTAACAAGTTAATCAAGCAGCTAATAGATAAAGCAATCAAAGTTCATTAAACAGCCAACCTTCCTGTGAGCTCAATAGACAAAGAAAATGGTATTGCTTCACACTGTAGGAGGTCAGCTGATAAGGCCCTGCAAGGCCTCCTAATACAGGACTACCACAACCAATATGTCAACATAGCTTCTTCCTGTTTCCTCAAGGAATTATGCATGGTGGAGGAGGGAGAATGTAATGAGCTCTGTTTTCCAGGGAAAAACCCAAGGACAAAGTTTACCTTGGTGTTTTTGTGTCAGGATGAGTTTTTCTGCTTGTTTATTTGTTCTCTCCAACTTCTTCCTCCTTAGTGGTACATTTCCTACAACTGATAAACCTGCATCCATACACCATTAACCCTCAAATCCATTAGGAATTACTGCATAGTCTGTAGCCTTGGATAAACATGTGAACAACGATATGTATCCACTAGAACGATATGCATCCACTATTACAGAATTATGCAGTGTTTTTACTGTTCTAAAGATCCTGTGTGCACTACTTACTTGATCTCCCACCAACCACAGTCCCTGGACTTGGTATTATGTCCACCAACTTGCCTTTTCTGGAGTGTTGAAATCACATAGTATGCAGCCAACTTTCATAGTGACTTCTTTCACTTAATAATGTGCATATGATTTTTCTTTTCCATGTAATTTACTTTCTTGTGCTAACAGTCCATTATTTGGACATAACCCACTTTATATGCTCACCTACTGAAGGACATATTAATTCTTTCCAAACTTGACAGTTACAAATAATGCTGATAAACAACCATGTACAGGTGTGTGTGTGTGTGTGTGTGTGTGTGTGTGTGTGTGTGTGTGTGTGTGTGTGTGTGTTCAATTCCTTTCAAGAAACGCCAAGACACCTGACTGCTGGATTATATCATAAAAGTATGTTTAGCTTCATAAACTGCTCAGTTGTTTTCCATAGTGCCAGTACTACTTTACATAAGAACAGAGAATTCTTCAGTGCCACATCCTCACCAGCATATGGTACTGTCTGTGTTCTGGATTTTAGCCACTCTGGCAGGTGCATTATGGCATCTCATTATTGCAATTCCATGATAATATATAATGTGAGTCATAGTTTTACATATTTATTTTATATCTATTTAAATTTTTTGAGATATCTGTTTTTAAATTTCTTTTCAGAGAGAGAGAGAGAGAGACAGAGAGAATATGCATGCCATGATGCATGAGTGAAGGTCAGAGAACAACCTTTCTTCCATCATGTAGGTTTTTGAGGCTCGAACTTATGCTGCAATGTTTGGAATTATGTGGTTTATCCACTAAGCTAGCTCACTGGCATGGTAAGTATGTTTTATACATTTTTATTCACATTTTAATTTGTATGTTTGTTTTGTTATTGGTGAGTTTTAAGATTTCTTTGTCTTGGATCACAGGCACTAGGATCCTTAGAGGCAAGGGATTAAACAGCCACAATAGTGTTCCTATACTAAAGGGGAACACAAAAAAGAGCTCTAGGTAATGCTACTGAGTCCTTATACCTCATCAGAGAGGAGGACCCAGAGGAAAGTTTGACATGCACACTAAAGGATGCTCCAGGGATGGGGGGGAGACAATGAGAGAAAGGGAGGGAGGGGGAAAAGGAAAGGGAAAAGAGGGGAGGGATCAAGGGGATCCAAGGAGAGGTGGAGGGAGGGAGGGAAATGGGGTACCTATCAAATTTGTATGAGTGGAAAAAATAAATAAATATAAAAAAAGATTTCTTTGTTTATTTTGGATGATCATCTTTTAGCTGGCTTAATTTACAAATATTGTTATGCATTGGCATCATATTATTTTATTATTTGTAATATATATGTTATTATATCCATGGTAATTTTATCTATGGGCCCAAGAGTTGGTTACTTATTCCCTGATAATTATGGTTCAAAATACATATTTACAGTCAGTACTCAGTAAGGTCTGGAATTATACCAGACACAATAAAATGAATATAACAAGTCATATGATCTTTTCATTTCCCTGTACATACAAAAGTTTTGTTTTTACTACAGTGTGTAATAATACTATGTTCATAAACTGTGAGTATTTGTTAATTAAAAAGTGTTTTATTGCAAAAATGCTACCAATAATCTGAACTTCAAACAGGTTTTAACGAGATGTTCATGTTGTTTACTGATCAATAACACTGGCAGCTGCTGAATGTGTGGAATTTTCTTAAAATAGCACATTAATGAAGTTTGCCCCATTGATTGACCTTTTCTTTCACAAAATCTTTGTCTCTGTGTAGTGTGTGGTAATGTTTGATAGCATTCCATATGCTATTCCCTTACCACAATAAATACTGAATGCACCAACTGTTACAATCATAAAACTAATCTTACAAGAGAATATTCACTGTTAATAGTCCCTCAGAGAAAATTGATTTATCTTTTGTTACAAACTCTAGAATATGGAGCTGGCTCAGGAGTTAAGACTATCTCGCAACCAGAAGGAGCTGAGTTTAGATCCTAAGTCCCATGAAAAAGTGGCAAGCAGAAATGACATTGGCCCGCCCTTCTGGCCCTAGTGGGTGAAGCCTGGAAAATGCCACAGTGAAAGAAAAAAGGGGGTACAGCAATGCAGGATGATTCCCAAAGTCACCCTTGGATACGCATACACACACACACACACACACACACACACACACACACACACGAGATATTAAATAATAAATATAAAAACCTCTAGAATATCTCCTTATACACACACACATATGTGTGTGTATATATATATATATAAATATATATATCTTCAATCTATCAATTAATATTTTGATGTCTGGTATCTATCATCTATTTATCTATCTACATTGCTAAATTAAAAGAGTTAACGGGCTGCTGTTACGAGAATTGTCTTCAAAATTTTCTGGAAAAAAGTTCCAAAATGACTAAATGTTTTAAATATTCCTTATATTATCTTAATATTGTGAAAGAAATACTTTAATAATTTGAAGAAAAAACTGTTAGGAGACTGGATATCTAAAACTCAAGCTAAAGTTGCAGATACTTCTTTTGCAAGGAATTCTTTTTTTGTTTTGTTTTTGTTTTTGTTTTTATGATCTTGTTTTTTTTAACATTTTTTATTATTATTTCCGCTCATACAAACTTGGTAGGTACACCGGTTCTTTCCCTCCCTCCTCCTCCCCCCGACCCCCTGCTCCTCCTCCCCTCAGTCCTCCCTCCCTATCCCCCAGTGCCTCCCCCCCCATCCCCGGGGAATCCTTTAATATGCATGCCAGGCTCTCCTCTGGGCCCTCCTCTCCGATGATATACAAGGACCCAGTGGCATTTCCCTAAACCCTTTCCTGTGTTCCCCTTAAGCATAGGAACACTACTGTGGCTGTCAATCCCTTGCCTCCAAGGATCTTGGTGCCTTTAGCAAATGCTAGACTTTGTGGGGTCAATAGTGTGTTGGACATTGCGTGGGCAATGGGTCTTCAACCCTTATCCATTGATCTGTGTGTTTATTTTGGAGCCAGTACCAGGCTGTTTTTATAACTATGGATTTGTAGTACAGACTAAGGTTTGATATGGTGATACCTCCAGGAGTGTTTCTGTTACTCATGATTGTCTTTGTTATCCTGGGTCTTTTGTGCCGCCATATGAATTTTGAGATTGTTTGGTCAACTTCTTTAAAGAATTGCTTTGGGATTTTAATTGGTATAGCATTGAATCTGTATATTGCCTTTAGTAGGATGATCATTTTTACGATGTTGATTCTGCCAATCCAGGAACATGGGAGGTCTTTCCACCTTCTGGTGTATTCTGATATGTCTTTCTTGAGGGTTTTAAAGTTTTCATTGTAAAGGTCTTTTACCTCCTTGGTTAGGTTTATACCAAGGTATTTATTTTTTTTTAGGGGCTATAGTAAATGGGATTGTTTCTCTCAGGGCTTTTTCACTTCTTTCATTCTGGGCATGTAGGAAGGCCACTGATTTTTGCATATTTATTTTATATCCTGCCACCCTGCTGAACTTCCTAATTAGTTCCAGGAGCTTCCTGGTGGAGTTTTTGGGATCACTCAGATATAAGATCATGTCATCTGCAAATAGGGATAGCTTGACTTCTTCCTTGCCGATTTGAATCCCTCTTATGTCCCTTTCTTGTCTTATGGCTTCAGCTAAGACTTCAAGTACAATATTGAATAGAAGTGGTGAGAGTGGACAGCCTTGTCTAGTTCCTAATCGAAGTGGGAATGCTTCCAATTGTTCCCCATTGAGCATAATCCTTGCTGTGGGCTTGTTGTATACAGCTTTTATTATATTGATAAAGGTTCCTTCCATTCCTACTGTCTCTAGAGTTTTGATCATAAAAGGCTGTTGGATCTTGTCAAAAGCTTTCTCTGCATCTATCGAGAGTATCATGTGGTCGTGGACTTTGGACTGGTTTATATGATGAATTACGTTTATTGATTTGTGTATGTTGAACCAACCTTGTGTGCCAGGGATGAAGCCTACTTGGTCCCCGTGAATGATCTTTTTGATATGTTTTTGAATCTGATTTGCTAATACTTTGTTGAGAATCTTTGCATCTGTGTTCATCAGAGAGATCGGCCCATAGTTTTCTTTTTTAAGTGAGTGTTTATTAGGTTTTGGGATTAAAACGATATTAGCTTCATAGAAGGAATTTGGTAGTGTTCTTTCCTTTGCTATTTGATGAACAGTTTAAGGAGTATTGGTGTTATTAGCTCCTTAAATGTCTGGTAGAACTCTGTGCTGAATCCACCTGGTCCAGGACATTTTTTGGTGGGAAGATTCAAGATTACTTCCTCAATTTCCTCATATGTTAAAGGACTATTTAAATAATTCACAACTTCCTGATTCAATTTAGGTAAGTTGTGTTTACTTAGAAATTCATCCATATCTTTTTTGTTGTCAAACTTCACAGAGTATAATTTTTTGAAATATGATGTTATAATTCTCTGGATTTCTTGGGTATCAGTAGTGATAAGTCCATTTCATTTCTAATTTTGTTAATTTGGATTTTCTCCTCTTGCTTTTAGTTAATTTAGCTAGGGGTGTATCAATCTTATTATTTCAAAGAACCAGCTTTTTGAATGGTTGATTTTTTCTATCATTTTCTTAATCTCGATTTCAGATATTTCTCCCCTTATTTTGCTAATCTCCTCTCTTCTACTACTTTTGGGATCAGATTGTTGTAGTTTCTCTAAAGCTTTAAACTGCATTGTTATTTATTTCTGATGTTTCCATTTTTTTGATGTAGGCATTAAGAGCTATGAACTTGCCTCTTAGGACAGCTTTCATTGTGTCCCAAAGATTTTGGTAAGTTGTATTTTCATTATCGTTCACTCTCAGGAAATCATGAATTTCCTTTTTAATTTCTTCCTGAATCCAGTTCTCATTCAGCATCATAGTGTTAAGTTTCCAGGAGTTAGTGTATTTTCTCTTGTTTGTTATGTTGTGGATGTCCAGCTTTACGCCATGGTGGTCTGATAAGGCACAGGCTAGAATTTCAACTTTTTTGTATATGTGTAGATTCGTTTTGTAGCCCAATATGTGATCTATTTTGGAGAAAGTTCCATGTGCTGCTGAGAAAAATGTGTATTCATTGGTGCGTGGATGAAAAGTTCGATAGAGATCTTTATGGTCCATTTCTTTAAGGGTTTGATTAAGTTCCAAAGTGTCTCTGTTAAGCTTTTGACCTGTTGATCTATCCCATGTTGAGAGGGCAGTGTTGAAGTCCCCAAGAATTATCGTTTGGGGGTTGATTTCTTCCTTTAGACGCTGTAAGGTTTTCTTAATGAATGTGGAGGGGCCCGTATTGGGTGCATAAATGTTCAGTATTGTGAAGTCTTCCTGGTGAATTGTACCTGTGACTAAAATGTAGTGTTCATCTGTGTCTCTTATGATTTTCTTTGGTTTGAAGTCCACTTTGTCCGAAAGCATAATTGCTACCCCTGCCTGTTTCCTGGTTCCATTAGCTTGCAAGATTTTGGACCAGCCTTTCATTCTTAGGATGTGCCTATCTTTTGCGGTGAGATGAGTTTCCTGAAGGCAGCAGATTGTTGGATTGTGGTTTTTGATGCAAGTTTGTAATCTGTATCTCCTAATCGGTGAGTTAATACCATTGACATTGAATGTTATAATGGAGAAATTATTTTTAATTCTGGACATTTTTATGTTTAGTGGATTTTGTAAGAGTGTTGTTTGATATTTATGTTTTGGTGGTATTATACTTCCCTTCTGTCCTTCTGGATACGCTTGTTCTTTTCTTCAAGCTTGAGTATCATTTCTAGCATTTTTTGAAGGCCTGGTTTGGTAGACATATATCCCTGCAAGTTGTCTTTGTGCTGGAAAACTTTTCTTTCTCCCTCAATCATGACAGATAGTTTTGCTGGGTATATCAGTCTGGGTTGGCATTTTTGCTCATTTAATACTTGAAGTACGTCTCTCCACACTCTTCTTCCTTTCACTGTTTCCATTGAGTAGTCATTTGTTATTCTAATAGGTTTACCTTTAAAAGTGACTTGCTTTTAGTAAGTAATGAGAAACCTGGTTAAGTTCACAGACGTTCTTTCCTGATCTCACCAGAAGGGGAGGGCATATAGTCTAGCAGATAAAAAGTAATCATTTTGCAAATGGGTGATGGACCCCTCTCTCAGTGAGGTTTCCTACTCTTATTACATCTACCCTTGAATGTGCTATTACAACAAGACTCCAGTTTAACAGCTTTTTGTCTCTGGCCAGGGGGTGACATACAGTGCCCAGCAGAATGGAGTGAAGGGAATTGCAGGAGCAGCAAAACTGCAAAAGAAAATCAACAAACCACAATCCAGAACTTCAGAGACTCTATATCAATCACATAGAACTAGGACAGCCTAATCTCTCCCCATCCTGGAGCTCAGGGACATTTGCGGAAGAGGGGGCGGTAAGATTGTAAGAGCAAAAGGATGGGAGGAGCAACGATTTGCAAGATTCTCAACAATAGTTGGGGCCAAAGCAATCATAATGGAACTTTGCATGCCCTGCGCAATGTCCAGCGCACTGTTGCCCTCATAAAGTCTAGCATCTGATAAGGGCACCGAGACCCCTGGAGGCAAGGGATTGACAGCCATAGTAGTGATCTTATGCTTAAGGGGAACAAGAGAAAGGGCTTATGGAAATGCCACTAGGTCCTTATATGTCATCGGAGAGGAGGACACAGTGGAGAGTTAGGCACACACAATAAAGGACTATCTGGGAATTGGGGGGGAGGCACTGGGGGAAGGGGAGGGGGAAGAGGGGGGAGGGAGGGAACTGGTAAAAAATTTTTAAAATGTATAATTAAATTTTTAATAAAAAAAAAAAAGTGACTTGCTTTTTTTCTCTTGAAGCTCTCAGCACCTTTTCTTTGTCTTGAATGTGGAGTGTTTTAAATACTATTTGCCGTGGCGATTTTCTATTTTGGTCATATCTGTTTGGAGTGCAAAATGCCTCTTGTATTTGGATAGGCCTCTCATTCTTTAGTTGTGGGAAGTTTTCATTTATGATGAATTGAAATATTTCCTCAGGTGTGGTATTTTGGGATTCTTGTTCTGGTATTCCATGAATGTGCATGTTAGGCTTCTTCAGGGTGTCCCATATCTCTTGAATGTTCCTGTCCAGTATCTTTTTGGCTTTACCAATCTCTTCCATTGAGCTCGTTAATTCTCCCACTTTGTCTTCAAGATCTGAAATTCTATTTTCTGCTTCATTTGTTCTGCTGATAAGACTCTCTGTTGAGTTTTGGGTTGAAGATAACTTGTTTATTAGTTCGATTTTAAACTCTGCATGAGACTGTTTTAACTGCTCTATGCCTATTTTTGTTTCTTGAACTGTTTTTCTCAACTCCTCCAAATAAAAGTCTGTGAACTTAAACAGATGTCTCATTACTTATTTGGGTCCTTGGTGGAGGCGTTTTTTCCCTGCTGTAACATGGTCCCTTCTCTCCTTCTTTCTGGTGTGGCTCTCCTACCCCATCCCTCCTGTTCATAATCCTTGGAATTACTGTCTCTAGGTGGGCTGGGTGGGTTTGGTACTAGGAGCCACCTATTAGGGAGTACATACGGCAGTTAATTTTCTGCATCTGGGATACTTCACTTAATATAATTGTTTCTAATGACATCCATTTCCTGGCAAATTCCAGTAATTCATCATTTTTGATGGCTGAGTAGTACTCCATTGTATAGATGTACCACAGTTTCCTTATCCACTCGTCAACTGTTGGACATTTGGGCTGATTCCATGACTTTGCTATTGTAAACAGTGCTGCTATGAACATGGTCGTGCTTGTGCTATCGAGGTGAACCTCTGCTGTATGGGGGGTTATTCCCAAAAGTGGAATAGCAGGGTCATATGGCATTTCAATCTTTAATTTCTTTAAGAATCTCCAGACGGCTCACCAGAGTGGCTGTATGAGCCTGCATTCCCACCAGCAATGTAGGAGAGTTCCCCTCTCTCCACATCCTCTCCAGCATTTGTCGTTGTTAGTATTGTGGATTTTTGCCATTCTGACCGGGGTGAGATGATATCTCAGGGAAGTTTTGATTTGCATTTCCCTGATGGCTAAAGAAGTGGAGCATTTTTAAAGATATTTGTTAGACATTTTAATTTCATCCCTGGTAAAGTTTCTTTTAAGTTCCAGGGCCCATTTTTTAATTGGGCCATTGGTTTCCTTGGTGTTTAGTTTTCTAAGTTCTTTGTGCACTCTGGACAATAGAGCTCTATCAGATATGTGGTTAGTGAAGATTTTCTCCCATTCTGTGGGTTGCCTTTGAGCTCGCTTTACAATCTCTTTATCTGAACAGAAGCTCTTTAATTTCACAAGATCCCAACTGTTGAGAGTTGGTAGCAGTGAC
Source organism: Typhlomys cinereus (assembly GCA_023101885.1). Classification (NCBI taxonomy): domain Eukaryota; kingdom Metazoa; phylum Chordata; class Mammalia; order Rodentia; family Platacanthomyidae; genus Typhlomys; species Typhlomys cinereus. The sequence continues at coordinate 15,767,585 of JALPQD010000011.1, forward strand.
TGTGCCATTGGATGTCTGTTTAAGAAATGTTGGCCTAGCCCAATCAGCTCGAGGGAGTTCCCTATCCTTTCAACTATGGTTTTTATAGTCTCTGGCCTGATATCAAGGTCCTTGATCCATTTGGAATTAAGTCTTGTACATGGTGACAAGTACGGGTCCAGCTTTAATCTTCTGCATGTGGAGATCCAGTTATGCCAGCACCATTTGTTGAAAATGTTGTTCTTTTTCCATTGGATTCTTTGGGCCCCTTTGTCAAAGACCAAATGGCTGTAACTTTGTGGGCTTATATCTGGGTCTTCAATCCTTATCCATTGATCTGTGTGTCTATTTTGGACCAGTACCAGGCTGTCTTTACAACTATGTATTTGTACTATAGACTAAGGTTTGGTATGGTTATACCTCCAGCTGTGTTTTTGTTACTCAGGATTGTTTTTGCTATCCTGGGTCTTTTGTGCCTCCATATGAATTTTGATATTGTTTGGTCAACTTCTTTGAAGAATTGCTTTGGGATTTTGATTGGTATAGCATTGAATCTGTATATTGCCTTTGGTAGGATGGTCATTTTTACAATGTTGATTCTGCCAATCCAGGAACAAGGGAGGTCTTTCCACCTTCTGGTGTCTTCTGCTATTTCTTTCTTTAGGGTTTTAAAGTTTTCATTGTAAAGGTCTTTTACCTCTTTAGTTAGGTTTATACCAAGGTATTTCATTTTTTTAGGGGCTATAATAAATGGTATTGTTTCTCTCAAGGCTTTTTCACTTCTTTCATTCTGGGCATATAGGAAGGCCTCTGATTTTTGCACATTTATTTTGTATCCTGCCACCCTGCTGAACTTCTCAATTAGTTCCAGGAGCTTCCTGGTGGAGTTTTTGGGATCACTCAGGTATAAGATCATGTCATCTGCAAATAGGGATAGTTTGACTTCTTCCTTGCCGATATGAATCCCTCGTATGTCCCTTTCTTTTCTTATGGCTTCAGCTAACACTTCAAGTACAATATTGAATAGAAGTGGTGAGAGTGGACAGCCTTGTCTAGTTCCTGATCGAAGTGGGAATGCTTCCAGTTGTTCCCCATTGAGCATAATCCTTGCTGTGGGCTTATTGTATATAGCTTTTATTATATTGATAAAGGTTCCTTCCATTCCTACTGTCTCTAGCGTTTTGATCATAAAAGGCTGTTGGATCTTGTCAAAAGCTTTTTCTGCATCTATCGAGAGTATCATGTGGTCTTGGACTTTGGACTGGTTTACATGATGAATTACATTTATCGATTTGCGTATGTTGAACCAACCTTGTGTGCCGTGGATGAAGCCTACTTGGTCCCCATGAATGATCTTTTCAATATGTTTTTGAATCCGATTTGCTAAGACTTTGTTGAGAATCTTTGCGTCTGTGTTCATCAGAGAGATCGGCCTATAGTTTTCTTTTTTAAGCGAATCTTTATTAGGTTTTGGGATTAAAACGATATTAGCTTCATAGAAGGAATTAGGTAGTGTTCCTTCCTTTGCTATTTGATGGAACAGTTTAAGGAGTATTGGTGTTATTAACTCCTTAAATGTCTTGTAGAACTCTGTGCTGAATGCATCTGGTCCAGGACATTTTTTGGTGGGAAGATTCGAGATTACTTCTTCAATTTCCTTATATGTTATAGGACTATTTAAATAATTCCTGATTCAATTTAGGTATGTTGTGTTTACTTAAAAATTCATCCATCTCTTTTGTGTTGTCAAACTTCACAGAGTATAAGTTTTTGAAATATGATGTTATAATTCTCTGGATTTCTTGGATATCAGTAGTGATAACTCCATTTTCATTTCTAATTTTGTTAATTTGGGTTTTCTCTCTCTTGCTTTTGGTTACTTTAGCTAGGGGTGTATCAATCTTATTGATTTTTTCAAAGAACCAGCTTTTTGACTGGTTGATTTTTTCTATCGTTTTCTTAATCTCGATTTCAGATATTTCTCCCCTTATTTTGCTAATCTCTTCTACTGCTTTTGGGATCAGATTGCTCTAGTTTCTCTAAAGCTTTAAGCTGCATTGTTAAGTTGTTTATTTCTGATGTTTCCATTTTTTTGACGTAGGCATTAAGAGCTATGAACTTACCTCTTAGAACAGCTTTCATTGTGTCCCAGAGATTTTGGTAAGTTGTATTTTCGTTATCATTCACTTTCAGGAAATCTTGAATTTCCTTTTTAATTTCTTCCTGAATACATGTCTCATTCAGCATCATAGTGTTAAGTTTCCAGGAGTTAGTGTATTTTCTCTTGTTTGATGTGTTGTGAATGTCCAGCTTTAGGCCGTGATGGTCTGATAGGGCACAGGTTAGAATTTCAACTTTCTTGTATATGTGTAGATTCATTTTGTGGCCCAATATGTGATCTATTTTGGAGAAAGTTCCGTGTGCTGCTGAGAAAAATGTGTATTCTTTGGTGCATGGGTGAAAAGTTCGATAGAGATCTGTAAGGTCCATTTCTTTCAGGGTTTAATTAAGTTCCAAAGTTTCTCTGTTAAGCTTTTGACCAGTTGATCTATCCCATGTTGAGAGGGCGGTGTTGAAGTCCCCAAGAATTATCGTTTGGGGATTGATTTCTTGCTTTAGACGCTGTAGGGTTTTCTTAATGAATGTGGAGGGGCCGTATTGGGTGCATATATGTTCAGTATTGTGAAATCTTCCTGGTGAATTGTACCTGTGACTAAAATGTAGTATCTATCCGTGTCTCTTATAATTTTCTTTGGTTTGAAGTCCCCTTGTCTGATATCATAATGGCTACCCCTGCCTGTTTTCTGCTTCCATTTGCTTGTAAAATTGTTGACCAGCCTTTTATTTTTAGAGCGTGCCTATCTTTTGTGGTGAGATGGGTTTCCTGCAGGCAGCAGATTGATGGATTGTGATTTTTAATCCATGTTTGTAATCTGTGTCTCTTGATCGGTGAATTAATTCCATTAACATTTAGTGTTATAATGGAGAAACTTGTTAATTCCAGACATTTATTATGTTTAGTAGCTTTTATAAGTATATTGCTTCGTTTTTAATGATGTTATACTTGCCTTCTGTTCTCCTGGATATGCCTGTTTTTTTCTTCACGCTTGAGTATCATTTCTAGCATTTTTTGAAGGCCTGATTTGGTGGACATGTATCCCTTCAAGTTGTCTTTGTGCTGGAAGATTTTTCTTTCTCCCTCGATCATGACTGATAGTTTTGCAGGGTAATTCAGCCTGGGTTGACATTTTTGCTCATTCAGTACTTGAAGTATGTCTCTCCAAGCTCTTCTTGCTTTTACTGTTTCGACTGAGTAGTCATTTGTTATTTTAATAGGTTTACCTTTAAAAGTGACTTGTTTTTTCTCCCTTGAAGCTCTCAGCACCAGTTCTTTATCTGGAATGTGGAGTGTTTTAACTATTATTTGCCATGGCATGCTTCTGTTTTGGTCGTATCTGTTTGGGGTGCGGAATGCCTCTTGTATATGGATGGGCCTCTCTTTTTTTAGATGAGGGAAATTTTCCTTGATGATCGTTTGAAAAATTTCCTCAGGGGTGGTATTTTGAGATTCTTGCTCTGGTATTCCATGAATACACATGTTGGGCTTCTTCAGGGTGTCCCATATCTCTTGGATATTTCTCTCAAGTATCTTTTTGGCTTTAACAACCTCTTCCATTGAGCTGGTTAGTACTCCCACTTTATCTTCAATGTCTGAAATTCTGTTTTCTGCTTCGTTAGTTCTGTTGATAAGACTCTCTGTGGCGTTCTGGGTTGAAGATAACTTGTCTTTTAGCTCAGTTTTAAACTCTGCTTGAGTTTGTTTTAACTGCTCTATGCCACTTTTTGTTTCTTGCACTGTTTTTCTCAACTCCTCCAGATGTCTGTTGTGTTCCTCTTCAAAGCGATTGATTCGATTATGTAATTCCTCCCGGATTTCCTCTTTCATAGTATTGAATGTGGTAATGATCATATTTTGAAAGTCTTTATCCTGGGTGGGGCTTTCTTGGCCTTTTTCCGTGGGTTTGTTCTTGTTGGAGTCTAACATTATGGGATTAATTTCTTCAGTGGGAAATTTGTTTACTTGATTGTTGCTTCTCATGGATTTGCACTTTGACTTTGGCATTGTCATTTTAACTCTTAAGATCTCTCAATTTCACTAAACTGAATTATTTGGCCTGGGGTCCTGGTGGGCAGGACGGGCGGAGACTTACCTAGGTCGTGGGGTGAGGCCCGGCTGGACCGCTTGCGCTATCCGACCGACCGGTGGAACGGGGTGGGGTGCAAAGGGGGGATGGGGGCGACGGGGTGGAGCTATTTAACCCGAGGGCAGCTGGGGCGGGGCCCGGGCACAGGGGGAGGTCCTCCTCCTCCCTAGGCCCCGCGCACGCGGCTCGGGCTGGATGGTGGGAGTCAGAGCCGGGTCCCTGTGGGCCGACCTGGGGTCCTGGTGGGCGGTGCGGGGGGGGGGGGTACTCACCAGCTAGGGCGCGGGGTTGAGGCCCGGCTGGACCGCGCGCGCCCGTCTGGACCGGCGGAGCGGGTTGGGGTGCAAAAGGGGGGCCGGTCTGGTTTTCATGGCTACTTTCTGTGAATTAGTTCTGGTTGGAATCCACCATTATGGGATTAATTCTTTCGGTGAGAGATTGGTCTTCTTGAGTTTTGTTTCTCGTGGATCTGCACTTTGACTTGGGCACTGTTGTTTTGTTTTGTAGGACCTTTCAGTTTCTGTGTTTTTCACTGAACTGATGTAGTTGGTGTTGTTACATTTGCCAGTTATTACTAGTGCCTGCCTTGGATTGGGTATGTTTGTGTATTGTTATTGTTATATCCTAGATGAGGCTATTAGGCTGTTAGTGCATCAGTTAAGTCAGGTTAAGTAACCAGGGGGTGAATATTAGTATGGTAGTGCACTTTTATGATTTAGTATCTTGGTGATATGTGAGGGTGAATGGTATACTCCCTGGAGTTGTATGTTTTTGGGGTGGCTGTATCTACAGCATCCCTAAAGTTGATCTACAGCAATTGATACTAGAAAGAATCAGTAAGGTAAAAAAAAAAAAAAAAAAAGGTTTACTTATCTTTGGGCTTGATGTGAGGAATCTCGCCCATATGATATAATGATTGTAGAGGACTCCAGATGTATGGCCTTTGTTCCCTTGTTCCTTAGAGTTTTGGTTGAGTTTCCTTTGGACTCTATTGAATTCTGAGTAGCAGTGTGTCTTCCCTGGACCACGTGCATAGGTCCCCGGTGGGTCAGAGAGGCAGAGGGTCTGATGTTGATGGCAGAATTATTCACCTGGGACCTGGAACCTGGCGGGTCGGCGGAGGGGCGCAGGGGCAGGAGGACGCAAGGGGCTGGGGTTCGGGGTGGGGCCCAGGCTAAGCCGGAGTCTGCCTGGGTGCTTGCTGGGAGACGGGGTTGGGAGGGTTCCTGGGTTTGGGAGCTGGGCTGGGTGGACTCTCTCACTCACTCACCTGGGAGCTGGCAGGAAGGAATTCTTAATAAAATGAAATATCATCCCTTTTTACCTCCTGCCCCAAATCCTATATTATTATTTGTTTTCAAAGCTTTGATCAACAGGTGAAATACACCCAGACAGATTGACATGCCATGCAATAAAAACCAAAAGATTAAAGCCTAAAGAATGACCTTGGCCTTCAAAGCAAGAAAACTATTGAAATGTACTTGAAGTTATCATAGGGAAAGTATTTATGGGGTAATATTAAAATACAAAAGTCAAGAAAGTGCTGATATAAAATAAAAAATGACTACAATGTTAAAATAGACAGAAGCCTCCAACAAAGTTAAAAACAATAAATCTGCCAAGATAACTTTCCTTGTTCTACTTATGATCATTAATCTTTGCATTTGTGGGATTGATTCTGCTCATCCTCAGTAGATATTCCTTGACATTTCATGATGTGTTGCCTCATCTTTCCCAGGGACCCTCTTTATTCTAGTCACATCTCTGTCCTGGTACAATTTCACAGTAGATCAGCATGGTCATGATATTCTAGGGCATGAACACATGTTTCCAACAGTGCCACCCTGCAATAGAAGCTACTGTAGAACTGAATGCAGTCCTTCCCTGGGCTCCAGCATGTCTGAACCAGAACATGCTTTCCTAGGCCTTTCTCAGTGCCAGCCACTTCATATGCCTCTTCACATGCAGACTCACATCAATCATTTTCAACTTTTCTGCTGGTTTCAGTTCTCTAGTTCTAGCCACATGCATAGTTACTCCTTCCACTGAGGACTTGAACCTCTCCAAGGCATTCATGGAGGATGGAATCAGCTATTTTTACGTTGCTATTGTTATCAACTCTCAAGAATCACACTTTTCCATTGGCCTTGCCCAGATCTATCACAGGAATACAGCTGAAGTCTTGCCCAAGCTCTGGAACGGATGCTGTGTCAACAGCCTGGAAAGAACATTCATTTCCTAGTCCCTCTCCATCAGGGCTCTGGGGGAGCAGGTGCACTGTCCATGACAGTGATATTTTGAAAGGAATCTTTCCAAACACTAGTTCTCAACACTAGGATTAAAATATGCAGTGATCCATGTAGCAAGCATGTGTGCCTAGGTTTTATTGTAACTTTAGCGTAACCCTTAAGGGCCCCAAGATTTTCTGTATGATAAGGGAGTATTGACTTCAACTTAAAGTCACCAGGTCTATTGACTCTATCCTTTGAAGCTCAGCTATGAGAATAAGAGAAGAAATGAAGTCAGGTGACTATTCAGAATGTCCGTACACTCTTTTCATCCCTTGGATCCTATATGAACTCAAACCCGCATTCTACTGAGTATTGGGGGGAGACACTAAGTCAGCCCAAATGGTACCCAACTGACTATGTCCTCTCAGTCAGAGAGAAAGAAAACTAATAATTGATTTAATGAAAGAGCATTGGGATACTACTGCTGCCCTAAAAGGTGAAAACATAACACTGCAGCATCTGTTTATAAGGTGTCCAGGAACAGGCAGAAGACTGAGTCTCTAGTCATAGTCAGAGGCTAACCAGGGCATGGTGGGCATGAACAGGAGCTGTAGAAGTACCAGGGAGCTCTCTGGAGTCAGGTACATGTTCTGGGTTTGCTGGATCACTGGGCGTGTGCCCTCATCTCTGTGCATATAAAATGGTGGGTTTATCATGTGTAAACTACACTTCATTCCTGGTGACTTTATGTAAACCAGCTAAATATTCCACAGTCACATGGGGCTTCCTGTGAGAGCAGATAGTGTGCTCAGACATCTTCAGCTGCCTGCCCTTTATCACCACAGAGAGAGAGAGAGAGAGAGAGAGAGAGAGAGAGAGAGAGAGAGAGAGAGAGAGAGGACACTGTCTACATAGCTGCTAGAGTTGAAGTCCCCTTCATTCCCTTCCCTGTTCAAATACACTTCAGTACCAATTGTTCTAGAAGAAACAAGCCATGCTGTAACTTGGGTTCTTCACTTTGGCCATTTCCTCTGCCTAAGGCTCTGGTTTCCTGGCTGAGACAAGATGTCTTATCTTTTTAGTACTTCTCAAATTCTTCTTGACTACTGTCCAGTTGTATACTGCTCTCTCCTTTTATCCATTTCCATGAAAACTTGTAATTTCATGATCTTAATTCACTCTCTCCAACACACATTCTGAAACTTGATGATGCAACACCAGAATATCCAGAAACATAGTTATAGGGTACTGGAAGTGGGGCCAGGCAGAATGGCTGTCTACCTAACATTAGCTGCCTGCAGAGAAGACCTATAGAATATTGACCCTGTCAGCATCTCATCATGTAAAGAGGGAAGAAGACCTCATAAAGCACCACCCCTCCCTGAGTTACTATTGATGCTTTAGGCTGACTATGGGAAGGGAAACTACTGTATTACTGTATTTGCACCTACTTTGAACAGTGTTCTCTCTCTCTCTCTCTCTCTCTCTCTCTCTCTCTCCCATTCTCTCACATCTATCTCTTTCTCTCTCTTTTACATATATACATATTACACATATACCTGAGACATGAACATAGGAGAAAGATGGGTTGGGAAGGAGAATTTAAGTGGCAGGAAGGGAGGGATAAGATAACATAGGATGAAAATGGCTTAAATTCACAGTATACATATATGAAACTGCCAAAGAAAGAAAAAGAGAAATTATAATAAGAATCATTACAGACTCCATACATCCAAGGAATGTAAACTATCTCATTAAAAATTATGTTGAAATACTACTTCTTATGTTAGGTTATAAAAAGATAATGAGAATATTTCAACTGTTTTTTCATGCATTTTAATCTGCCTACTTCAAAATTTAAAATTATACATGGGTTCATGTTTCATCTCTTCAGGGCAGCAATACTATAATGTCATGTATAGGGCTCAGTCACCTGCATTTGCCCGCATGTGTATAGAGCGTATGTCCCAGAGAGAAGTCCCAGGAGATTTAGGTACTGAGTGTCATGATCAATGTCAATGAGTTGCAAAAAGGGAATCCCTTGCCCTTTTCCAAATAAAGGTTTATTCAGTATATTTGGCAAAGAAGATCCCCGGGAAAGGGCAGCACTGGTTGTTCCTGGAACCTTTGAAATTACAGTACAGTAGAGAGTTCCAGATCTTGACAGCATGGATGCCCCTGACCTCCAAAGACCCCAGGAAGCCAAGCTCATAGGCTTCTCAAGGATCAAAGAGTGATGACACCCTTGTGGTAATGAGGATGACCTGAAATTGGGAGTTCTAAGAAGCAGACACAGGACCTATGGGAAGGGAGTTAAGGAAGAGGAACTGGAGGACAGAATGGGAAAGACAAGGGAAGGAGTCAGGACTGGGGAGAAGAGAGCCAAGAGTTGGGAGGAGGGAGGATCAGAGAGGACTGGAACTGTCTGAAAAAAGGAAGAAGCAGGAGTGGGGTAACCTGGGGTGGAGAGAAGAGGGCACGGCCAACCTGGCCCTGCAGGTTAAAAAGTGCAGCAGCAGACTGGGCTGATTGTAGACTGTCTCTTCTCTGATCCACTGCAGCTGCAGCTCCAGCCAACCATGGTCAAGCTGGTGCACACCCTACTGTTCCTGCTGGCTGTCTTGCTGGCTACCCTGCTGGCCATGAGCTCTGCAGCCAGTGCTAAATCTAAAGACAAGCAGATAGCAGTGGGTGGTCTACAGGAAGATGACCTTAAGAGCAAGGAGACACAGCGGATAGTGAACTTTGCTGTGAGCACCTACAACGATATGAACAATGACCTGTATTTCAGTCGACCAATACGGGTGATGAGTGCCAGCCAACAGGTATGTGTCTGGCCTTAGAGTTGAATGAAGTTGTCTTTGCTAGTGTCCCTTCAACCTTTCCTGCTGCTTCTACTACCGTGTCTTTCCTGGGGTTGGTAAGCTTTTATCGAAAATAGTACTGGCTGAACTACATTTGACTATGCCTCTTCTTATCACCCAAATCATGTCTTATACTATTTTCCATAACCCAACAACCCTTCATAGGTGTGTTCAGAATTGTCTCCCTGGCTTAGCCTGTCAATCAACAGGCACTGTGGGTGGACACATGGCATCTCAGTTCTGCTGCCCAATGCCAGCTAGCCCAAAGCACAAAGACACAAAGGTAGAAAACAATTCGTTTTCTACCATGAGTTGCCTGGGGTCAGTGTGAAATACTATCTATAGAAACACAGAGAACAAACAACCCCACTGATGCCTTCACTGAATGATCTGTGAGTCATCCGTCCTTTTAACTTCTTTTCCTGACTTAAAAGCAGATTTCCAGAGTGGCCACAGCACTAGCTTCCTTGCAGATTCTTCACCCTTTCCTCCAACAGTACATTTGTCTGTGTTTGCTACATGCTCCTCAGGACTACTTGAAGACATCTGCAGAGAGGACTGAGGTGGGACCTGCTTGGTGATCTGTATCTTAGCAGATGCCATTAAGATGTCCCAAGGAGCCTTGCTTCCATCTACCTGATGATACTGAGTATATTGAGGAGGAGTTTTGAAGGCTTCACATCCTTACCCTGTGTGAGAGATATAATGTCCAATAGCTTGAACTCTGAATCCTTCTATAGAGAAATGAGTCACCCTGGACTGAGTCTTTGCCAGAAGTGTGAAGTTAGCCATCGGTAGATAAAGCAGAAAGTTGTCATGAGGACAAGGGGTCTAGAGCCAGCATCGAGGGCTGCGAGGCCCCAGGATAAATCTCATCTAGGACAGGAGCAGACCAAAGGACTGTGTCCTACTTCAGTCATCTCACAGCAGCACAGCCACAAAGTATTGCACACATTATGTAGAGCTTGTCCCTGCCTTCTCTTCAAACTCATGTGATCATGCCCTCCTTAGGTGCCATGGTCCTTGCTGGTCTACACGTTGCTCAAGTGCGACACTAATTGGGAGAAAAGAATAAGAGGCTGTATGTAGACCACTGAATCTGTGAGTCTCATCTTACAGGTGTGGGATTCAGGACCACAGGAATACAGAGTTTAGTTCCTGGTTCCACAGAGCAAGAAGTGGAGCTCTGTCCCTAAGTCTCTCACTCCGTACTTCATGTTTCTGACAAGTGTGGATATTCTTTGCAATCAAAGGGCTAAACTCACCACTAGTCACACATGTAAGACACACAGATGCGTGGCACACTTGAGAAATATTGCCATGGGCCATCACAACCAAAGAGGGGGCATTTGAGATTCAGCTTTCTGGCCTATGATATTCCACATCCTTTCATCCAGTGAGGATAGAAGCCTGGGTCAATGGGTTCTCTATGGGCTATGCACTATGTTTGGGATTCATCTGAGGATCAATTATCCCCCTGCAGCCTTCTTAGAAAGGACGAACATTGCTGCCTCTGAATTGTAGTCACTAGTTAGTATATGCTGCAGCCCAGAGCTTTGCGTGTTGTCACAGTCATCCTGGCAGACTCCCCAGGACTCATCCTCCACTTTTTGAGCCCACTGAAGGGACTGTTAGTCCCTGGTGTGCTTTCTCTGTTGCACTTCTTCTTTGACTCAGTGTCACATAACACTTTGTCAGAGTTGCTTAGGAGAAAATGAGTGACAAGCAGGACCTGTGGCCATTTAGTCGGAAGGGAGATGACTGTTCTGTTTATGATAGTTCTGGAAGTTTATAAATGTGGCTACAAACCTTCATAATGTAAAGTAACTTTCTCTGAATTACATAGTGTTGTAAATGAATCTTATATTTGTCACTGTAGGTGGTGACTGGGAAGAACTACTACTTGAAGATAGAACTAGGCCAAACTGTATGTGCCAAGAGCCAGCCTCATTTGGCTGACTGTCCCTTCAATGAGCAGTCAGATCAGCTGAAGGTATGCACATGGCATAAGACTGGGACCTACCATGCAGACAGAGGGTGTGTAAAGATGTTTGTTTGTCAGCGAATGTGTCGGGGAGGGTGTGTGTGCTACGGTGTAAGTATGAAGGTAAGAGGTATGTGTATGTGTTGTGTATGTACACACTCAAGTATGCACATGTGTAAGTATAAGAGAAGGTGAATGTATGTGAGAGGATTGTGATGACAGCATGGGGATATCAGTTTATAATGATACAGATGCAGGGTATGTTTGCATCTATGGTAAATTTACTTAGTATGTTTACCCTGGGTATTGAAGTAGCAATTGATTTTTGGCATGCTGCCTACTGGACTAACAGAAAAGGCTTCAATGTAGCTTTTAGAGTCAAGGGGTTTTGTTTAATATCAGTCTATCTTATGCCATCCAGATGTTGTTGAAGAGATTAGAGCCCCACACTGAAAGCCTCCAGGGCTGCCCCTGTCATCCTCAGCCCCTCTCTGGATAGGGCCGATTCTCAAGGCACGATGGTTCCAGGGATTGCTGAGCCTTCTTGTTACCCCTCCCCCCATCCTGCCATCTTCAGGAGTGTTTCCCATGCCCATGACTTCCTACCTGTGCTCCTTTAGTGCTAGCTGAGTAGTCAGGAACACTAAGTCTAGTCCTTTACCTTGACCTCTGTGGCTCCTAGGCATTACACAGACTGCTGGTTAGAGAGCTGTGCTGCGGGAGAAAGACTCAGAATTTCATAAGCCAGGGTTGGAAGCACATGGAAACTAATGGACTATAGAATCAGGTTGAGTATATTAGGACTTATCTGGGGTTATGAGAACACATGTCCTATCTATATCATACCTGCCCTACTGTCATATCTCAGACTGGACACCTTCCCTCTAACTATAGCCCACACTAACAGTATCTCACTATTTTCTTTTGCAGAAAGTAACATGCAATTTCCAGATCAGCACTGACTCCCAGATGAATGAGATATCTGTGACAAACTTCAGCTGTCACAGCGTCTAAGGGTCTAGGCCAGACTGTGTTATGCTGACTGTCTCCTACCAGATCTTCTCCTTGTAGTACTCCATTCCTCATAAACGGGCCCTAATCATGAGGGATTTCACTTTATCATGCCAGCACCAAGAAACCAGTAGAAAAGGCTGCTACGCAAGTCCTACAGACCTTATTCCTTCCTTTTTTTCTTTTCAAGCACATCATTGCATGGCCCTTAAGAACTGATTACTTTGCTAAATAAAATGTGGTTGCCAGCTCCTTCTGAGTTGCAACTGTTTGGGAACATGTTGGGAGGCTGATGGGGCAGGTGGGCATGGGGGGCTGATACAGGCACGTGCATATCACAGGAAGCACTGCTGCCTTTGAAAAGATTCTAAGACTCAAAGCAAATAGAACACAGGGTGGCTGGTAACCCTGCATCTAGCTATAAAGATTTCTAGGAGATGGAGAAGGAAGAGGAGAAACCTAAGCCACCACTCTGGAACCTGGAATATAGCATTGAACAGGACTCAGTGAGGCAGGTGGTGGTGCCATGGCTAGAGCCAGCTTCACCCATGTGTGCCAATGTGACCCAGGCAGTGGGAGCTTCACTCTTTAGCTCTTCATAGATTCCACGTGATGACTCATGTCCATGAACGTTTTAGGCACCGTATGCAGCAGAACTAAAAGAGGATATGTGTTACTGACAGAAAAAACATCAATCATCATCCAAAGCAAGATAACTCAAAACCCAGACTGTATTTCCCACCCTAACACTATGGCTTGTGAGAATGACAGGTCCCAATGTAAAACAAGTTCTTGGAGAAAAAAAGCAAGAATAGTCCGAAAATAACTCAGGGAAGAAAGTCATGATATAGAAATTATATATACATATATATTATATTTCATTGATTTTATAATAAATAAAATCAACAAAACAATTTGTTCTTTAGAAAGATAAAGAAGATTGGCAAACCCTTAGCCAAACTAACAAAAGAAAAAGGCAAAACATTAAAAACTAGGGGCTGAAGAGATGGCTCAGGGGTTAAGCCTCCGCCTTGCAAGCAGAAGGTCCCGAGTTCGGATTCTAGACCTCACGTATAGATGCCGGGCGGAAGCGAGGGTGGCCTGCGTTTCTGGTCCTGGTAGGGCGGAGCCTGTGAATCCCGGGGCAGAATAAACAAGGAGGAGGTGGAGGCGTCCATGGTGGTTCCAGAATTTGCCCGTGGTTCTACAACACACACACACACACAAACACACCCACACATAATTAAATAAATAATTTTTTTAAAAATTAAAAACTAATGAAACTAGAGACAAAATTGACATGCTACAACAGATAAAAATAAAGCTCAAAATATACCTATATTATACATTGAAACATATATATTTCAATAAGTCTGAAAATCTTAAAGAAAGGGATGAATGTCTACATATGACCTATCACAATTAAGCCTAAAATATATAAACAATGTAAGCAGACATATAATAAGCAACAAGACTGAAAGAGTAATAAATCTCCCAGCTAAAAGAAATCAAGACTTAGATGAATTCTACTGGTGAGTTTATCAGTCCGTTAAAGAACTAACATGATCGCTTCTCAAACTATTTCATAATATAGAAAGAGAAAGAAAACTCCTAAATTGTCTGTATGAAGTCAGTGTTACACTGATAATAAAAAGGGATGAAGTCCAGGACTCCCAAGGCTTGGGTGGGCCTCTAGGCCACACCCCAGGTCCCAGATGAAGTGTGCCCCCAGCGCAGCCACCAGTCCCTCTGCGGGTCCAAACCCCACCCCTCACCCCCTCCCACCCCCCACCCCGGGTTACTCTGCGTCTCAGGTAAATCCCACCAGCCCGCCCCAGCTCCTCTCACCGGTCAGCCTGAGCAGCATCCAGGCTGCCCTGGGCTTGGGTGGGCCTCTAGGCCATGCCCCAGGTCCCAGGTGAAGTGCACCTCCAGCGTGCCACCAGTCTTTGCCCTTTCCATCAGCCTGGGACGCTCACGATCCAAGGAGGACACACTGCTCCTCAGAAATCAACAGAGTCCAAAGAAAACCCAAGCAAAACTGTAGGGGACAAACACCATACATCCGAAGTCCTCTAAAATCATCCTATTACATGGGAGAGATTCTTCACATCCAGCCCAAAGATAAGTAAACTCCTTTTTTTCCATCCTGCTCCTTTCAATTATTAATCACTGTAGATTAACTTTTCCATATAGCCACCCCCAAACCATATAAAACTTCAGGGACTATACTACTCACCTTCACATATCACCAAGGTACTAAATCGTAAAAGTGCACTCCCATACTTATACTCACCTTCTGTCTACTAAACCTGTCTTAATTGATGTACTAACAATCTGATACCCCCACCCAGGAAATAACAATAACAACAGACAAATGTACCCAACTCCTAGGCAAACACTAGTAATAACTGCCCAAGAGTAGTAATACCAACTAATTCAGTTCAGTCAAAAACACAAGAAACTGAAAGGTCTTAAGAGACAAACAACAATGCCCAAGTCAAAGTACAGATCCATGAGAAACAAAACCCAAGAAAACAATCTCCCACCGAAAGAATTAACTCTACAATTATAGATTCCAATCAGAACAAATTCACAGAAAATAGCCAAGAAAGTCAAGAGAGAGACAATCCCATTTACTATAGACCCTAAAAAAATGAAATACCTTGGTATAAACCTAACCAGGGAGGTAAAAGACCTTTACAATGAAAACTTTAAAACCCTGAAGAAAGAAATTGCCAAAGACACCAGAAGGTGGAAAGACCTCCCATGTTCCTGTATTGGCAGAATCAACATTGTAAAAATGACCATCCTACCAAAGGCAATATACAAATTCAATGCTATACCAATTAAAATCCCAAAGCAATTCTTTAAAGAAGTTGACCAAACAATCTCAAAATTCATATGGAGGCACAAAAGACCCAGGATAGCAAAGACAATCCTGAGTAACAAAAACACTGCTGGAGGTATCACTATACCAAACCTTAGTCTATACTACAAACCCATTGTTGTAAAAACAACCTGGTACTGGCTCCAAAATAGACATACAGATCAATGGATAAGGGTTGAAGACCCAGATATAAGCCGACAAAATTACAGCCATTTGGTCTTTGACAAAGGGGCCCAAAAAATCCAATGGAAAAAAAACAGCATCTTCAACAAATGGTGCTGGCAAAACTGGATTTTCACATGTAGAAGATTAAAACTGGAACCGTACTTGTCACCTTGTACAAGACTTAATTCCAAATGGATCAAGGACCTTGATTTAAGGCCAGAGACTATAAAAACCATAGTTGAAAGCATAGGGAACTCCCTCGAGCTGATTGGGCTAGGCCAACGTTTCCTAAACAGACATCCAATGTCACAGTCACTGCTACCAACTCTCAACAGTTGGGATCTTGTGAAATTAAAGAGCTTCTGTTTAGATAAAGAGATTGTAACACAAGCTCAAAGGCAACCCACAGAATGGGAGAAAATCTTCACTAACCACATATCTGATAGAGCTCTACTGTCCAGAGTGCACAAGGAACTTAGAAAACTAAACACCAAGGAAACCAATGGCCCAATTAAAAAATGGGCCCTGGAACTTAAAAGCAACTTTAACAGGAATGAAATTAAAATGTCTAACAAATATCTTCAAAAATGCTCCACTTCTTTAGCCATCAGGGAAATGCAAATCAAAACTTCCCTGAGATATCATCTCACCCTGGTCAGGATGGCAAAAATCCACAATACAAACAACAACAAATGCTGGAGAGGATGTGGAGAGAGGGGAACTCTCCTACATTGCTGGTGGGAATGCAGGCTCATACAGCCACTCTGGCGAGCCGTCTGGAGATTCTTAAAGAAATTACAGATTGAAATGCCATATGACCCTGCTATTCCACTTTTGGGAATAACCCCCATGCAGCAGAGGTTCACCTCGATAGCACAAGCTCGACCATGTTCATAGCAGCACTGTTTACAATAGCAAAGTCATGGAATCAACCTAAATGTCCAACAGTTGAGGAGTGGATAAGGAAACAGTGGTACATCTATACAATGGAGTACTACTCAGCCATCAAAAATGATGAATTACTGGAATTTGCCGGGAAATGGATGTCATTAGAAACAATTATATTGAGTGGAGTATCCCAGACCCAGAAAATTAAGCGCCGTATGTACTCCTTAATAGGTGTCTCCTAGTACCAAACCCACCCAGCCCACCTTGAGACACTCAAAGGTAAATCTATACCTACAGTAATTGCAAAGATTATGAACAGGAGGGATGGGGTTGGAGGGCCACACCAGAAACAAGGAAAGAGGGGACCATGTTAGAGCAGAGAAAATAGGCCTCCATCAAGTACTGCAAGTAAGTAATGTGACACCTGGTTAAGTTCACAGACATTCGTTCCTGATCATTTACAACTGAGGGGGTATGATCTCACCAGCAGGGGAGGGCATATAGTCTAGCAGATCAAAAGTAACCATTTTGCAAATGGGTGATTGATCCCTCCCTCACTGAGGTTTCCTACTTTTATTACATCTACCCTTGAATATGCTCTTATAACAGACTCCAGTTTAACAGCTTTTTGTCTCTGGCCAGGGGGTGACATACAATGCCCATCAGGATGGAGTGAAGGGCATTGCAGGAGCAGCAAAACTGCAAAAGAAAATCAACAAACCACAATCCAGAACTTTAGAGACCCTATATCAACCACCTAGAACTAGGCCAGACTAATCTCTCCCCATCCTGAAGCTCAGGGACATTTGCGGAAGAGGGGGTGGTAAGATTGTAAGAGCAAAAGAATGGGAGGAGCAATGATTTGCAAGATACTCCACACAACTTAGGGCCGAAGCAGTCATAATTGGACTTTGCATGCCCTGTGCAATGTACAACACACTATTGACCTCACAAAGTCTAGCATCTGCTAAAGGTACCAAGATCCTTGGAGGCAATTGATTGACAGCCACAGTAGTGTTCCTATGCTTAAGGGGAACACGGGATAGGATTCAGGGAAAGGCCACTGAGTCCTTGTACGTCATCAGAGAGGAGGGCCCAGAGGAGAGTCAGGCATGCACAATAAAGGACTCTCTGGGAATTGGGGGGGGGAGGCACTGGGAGATGGGGAGAAAGGGGTGAGGGGAGGGGAGAAGGGGGTTCTGGGGGAGGAGGAGGGAGGGAGGGAGGGAGTGAACTGATGTACCTATTAAGTTTGTATGAGCAGAAATAATAATAAAAATGTATAAAAAATAAAATAAAAGCATATATGTACTTATGGTAACAAAAAAATTCTAGTGACATTCTTTACAGAAACAGAAAAACTAATCCTAAAATTTATATAGAAGCACAAAAGATACTGTCCTAAGCAAGCAGAAAGATGTTAGAAGCATCCAAACACCTAACTGCAAATTTTATTACAGAATCATAAAACAAAAACAGTACGGTGTTGGTACAAAGACAGACAATAGAAGAAAAGGCTTGAGCCAAGCATATACCCACACAGCAGCAGCAATTTGATTTTTCATGAAGATCTCCTAAACATACATTGGAAAAAAGATATTTGTTTCATTATGTGGGACTGGGAAAACTGCATATCTACCTATAGAAGAAAAAAACACCTCTCATATGAATAAAAATCAATTCAAAATGATTCAAAAACCTGAGACTGGGGAACTGTTAGAGGAATTGTTAGAGAAAACACCTCAAGGCAGGGATTTTCTGAGAAATACTTCAGTCACTCAGAAAATAATGCCAAGAATTGACAAATGGGATTGCATGGAATTACAAAGCTTTAGCACAGCAAAGGAAACTATTGAACAAAGAGACATTTTACTGAATAGGAGAAAACCTTTACTAACCACACATCTGACAGAGGATTAACATACAGACCGATAAAAAAGCTCAAGAAACTAAACTCCAATATATCAAGTATTCCAATCAATAAATGGACTACTGGACAGAGCTGTCCTCAAAAAATAAGACGTAATGGCAAATAAATATATGAGCAACCATTCAGCATCATTACACATCAGGGCAATACAAGTAAAATTGCTTTGAGTTTCTGTCATACTTAGTTAGAATGGCAGTTATTAAGACAGCAAATAGCGACAAATGCTGGCAAAGATGTATAAAGTTGGAACTTTTACACATTATTGGTAGAGATGAAAGTTAGTCCAGACATTATAGAAATCAATATGGAGTATCCTCAAAAAATTAAAATAGGGCTGATAAGATCATCCAGCTGGTAAAGACACTTTTGTGCAAGCCTGATAATCCAAGTTTGATCTCTGAAACCCAAGTTAAGCGGAAGATCCAAGTTGACTTTATAAAATTGTCTTCTGACCTACACTCACACACACACACACACACACACACACACACACACACACACAATTATACATACATGCCAGGATACATATGTATCATTTGACATACATCATATAAAACTAATAAAAATGATAATAGTAAAACAATAAAGTTTTTGGAAACTGAATGCCTTATCTTGATGCCTAGCCACACTAAAAAAATTAAAAAGTAAATCAACTACATGACTCAGATATCCCACTCTCAGGTATCTATCCCAATGATTCCAATTCAAGACATCACAGGGATAGTTGCCCAACATTGTATATAACAACACAAGTCGCAATAGGTAAGGTGCCCACTAGCAGAGGAATGAATTGACATAGTATAAATACGAAATGGAATTTTTTCCAAATCAGTCACGTCTTCAGGCTCTCTGCAAATTCTAGGTCCCTTGCTATTCCTTTCAGTTCTGCAGGGACTTCTTTCACTAAGGTTTTCAATGCACCCTGAGTCTTCCAAACTCCTACTAATGTTTCTATTTTGACTTCCCCACATAACTCTTGAATGTACTTAAGATATCTGGAATGATAAAGCCTTCTCAGGAATTGCTGTCTATGCATGTTATGTAGTATTTCTCCAGCAAGAAGACTTGAAAGCTAAAAGGACTCCTTTGCTACCTGCACTGTCTACAGAACAGATGCTGTGTTCCATGTCCGCATGGAAACAGAGATCATCTCTTTGTTCATCTTCACCGGCCCTTTAGAGTAAGCAGGCGTGCTGTCTATGAGCACTGGTATTTTAAAAAAAATCATTCTAAGTGGTAGGTCTCAACACTGGGCTAAATTGTTTCCATAGCTATGTATACAGGTAGACTTTGGTTTCCTGCTTATGGAGTATAGATAGAGTACTATATCCTTGGTCTAACTGCTAAAAGCCATCAGATTTTCTGAATGGTCAATGAAAACTGCATGACTTAAAGTTACCAGCTGCTTTGTCTTCTAAAGAGGACAGCTGGCCTGTCCTTTGAAGCTTTGAAGTCAGGCACTGACTCTTTTGTTCAAGTTATGGAAGTCTTGGTTGGTTTCTTCTAATATACAACTGTCCTGCCTTCATTAGAAATGTGTTGTTCACCGTGACTACCTTCATTGATTTCTCCATGGACATCTGCCTCTTCACCCTGCACTTCAATGTTCTGGAGACAGCTTCTTTCTATTAACCTTGTGAACTAACCTGTGCTGACTTCTACCTTTTCTCAAGCAGCTCCCTCATCTGTCACAGCCTTCCTAGCACTTCTCTGAAGCTGAAGACTTGCTCGGTGTTCAGGAATATTGCAGCTGGTTTGATCTTCTGTCAAGACCACTAGAACTTTGTCTATAACTGTAAGAAGGCTGACTTGCTTTCCTAGCACTGTGCATTCACCAGAAGACAGCACTTAATTCCTTCTGTGAATTTTTCCTTTGCATTCACAACTTGGCTAAATGACACAAAAGACCCAGGTGAGTTGTTTCACTTGGTTTGAAATGTACCCTCCTCACAAATCACAGTTTTTGATTTAAATGGAGGGACATCTCCTTTGTTGTACTTAAATGTCATTGTAAGACTATAAATTGGCCTAATTTCAATATATTTGTATATCATGGACTAGGGGATGCTTTGGGTGACAAGGTGAGAAGAGGCTGATCTTAGAGCAGTGAAAACACATAACATTGATTAACTCCGTAGTCCTATATGGATGTGTTTCATGTGTGCACAAATAATTATAAAACCAACATCAAAGACTACTGATCACATACAAGATATATTAGTTGTTAAAAACTAAGTCTGGAATGTTGCAACAATTATTAAGGTGTTACACAGATAGGAAATGGGGGTGTGCTGTAGAGAAAACCATGTAGGATCATGTGGATAGATATGGTTTAAGGCTGAAGCAGACCTGTAATAAGTGAAAACAGTATCTCAAAGCACAAAGTGCAATGAAGTGAGGAGAGCCTGGCTGCTGCTCATCTACAGCATGGTACTTTGGGAGGGGGGATCCTACTGTTATCCCTATGTAAGCTAAAGATGAATGTGTGCTGTTCACAGTGGTAAATGCTATTGAATTTGATTTTATGCCAAAGGATTCAGATCTTTCCTTCCAAGTTCCTTTATCACTACCACTCTGTAGTTCTGATCCTTTGGTTTGAAACTAAGTTCTAGCAAGCACTGTCCTGTATTTTCAGGAAATCCTTAGACTCCACCTGCATCTCAGCCACAGAGATCATCATACTGTGATGAGTCCTTTCTCAACTGGCCTTGCTATGAGCTAAAGCTGAGAAATAAGTAATTCATGGGCTGCTCTCTGAGGCTCTAATTCCCAAGTCCTCTCCACAGCAAGAGATCACCTGGCATCTTATACCCTGGCTATTAAAATGTACTCAGTCACCAATAGAGAAGACAGTAGCAAGAGGAGCCATGTAAGTGAGTTCATGAGTTTTATACTTCTGTGCTGGTCCTAGATACAGGATACTGCATAGATACAAAAGTGTAGAATCCTAGACATTTATCATTATACACAGAGATCAGAGAAGTGCTTAATACCTGACCTAGAAGCTTTCTTTTGCAACATAGAATGTTCAACACAGAGAATCACAGCTGTACGAAGTAGAAATAGAAAAAGTGACTGCAGACTACTATGCCTGAAACAGGACATCTAACCACCCCCACATGCCAAGGCTCAGGGAACAATGTGGGAAAGGGGGCAGTAAAAATACAAAGAGCCTGATGGTTGAGAAGGTGCTGCCTTATGATAACATCTGAACATGTGGGGGCTGTTGCATCCATGAGCTCACTGAAGGTATGTGTACTTCCAGAAGGACTATAACGGTGAAAGATTTATCCTATCAATATTTCACCATGGAAGAAGCAAGGTCTCAAGAAGTTCCACACTCCATCACCAATGGAGCTGACAGACCTTTGAGGTTAATGCTGGCTAGGTGGAGTTGCTTTTCTTAATGGTGCAACCCCAGCCACATGCCAGTACAGGCAACCCATGAAACTCATTGAGTCACATATGCAAAATGGCAGGAAAGTAGGAGGACAGCTGGTTGAGAAGAAGAAGGTTTGTAGTGGGAAAGGGGGGTATGTGGAGTTGAGTAATAAGGGGTTAAAATAGCATGAACTCATCATATTTATACACAAAACTCTTTTTTAAAAAAGGTAACCAAGGGGTTCTTTATTCTTTTTTATTTTTCTACTTTTAAAAGCACATTGGGTATTTATCCCAGCTTCCCTCCTTCCCTTCTCCTCTCCATACCTTCTCTTTCCTTCACCATTCTTTCCCATTTCCTTCCACCTGTGTGCTTCTACGGACCCCAGGGTTCACTCTGGCCTGTCTACTCCTGTGGGTGCTCAGGCCTCCATAGTATATCAAGTTACCTCTCTTCAGGCCACCCCACTGATATGTTATGCCTGAAACTCTTAAAGAATATAATAAAATAAATTTGAAAGGATGGAATCATGTGGCATGCTGACCGTTCTAGTTCTCCTTTTCCCAGTACAACTGGTTCATTATTGGCTCACTGTTTCCAGTTTGGCCTGAGGATTGTAGGTTTTATTTGGAGACAGACTTCTAAGCAGTGAAAATATTTACATGCTACAGCTCTTCTTAGAGGCACTGTGAACACTGAATAGATTGAGAAGTGAAAGAACTCAATGTCTTGTCGGAATGACTCCAGGAAAACAAAGAAAACCAGGTGCATACCTCAACTAGGGACTCTGGGACAGTAAGGTGACTCGTTACTATTTTTCAGCCATTCAGAGTTTATTTGGGGGGCAGTTGCTATATTCACTAATGCTTCTCTCACCCCAGCCTCAGACAGGCTCAAGCCCCAATTAAACGTGATTTGTTAAAGCCTCTTCATCACTGCCTCCAGCCTCTCTTTTCATTCAGTCAGTAAGATTAGCCCCAAGCACAATGGCAGATCCTTCAGTTTAGCTACTTGAGAAGCTGATATAAGCTAATTGAGTCTATGACAAAATAGGAGAAAGAGGAAGGAAGGAAGGAAAGGAAGGAAGGAAGGAAGGAAGGAAGGAAGGAAGGAAGGAAGGAAGGAAGGAAGGAAGGAAGGAAGGAAGGAAGGAAGGAAGGAAGGAAGGAAATCCCCTCCCATATTGACTATTGACTATTGACTACAGCACCTTCTTCCCTTGTTCTGAAGAAAAATCTCTGAATCTTATCTTACTCTCCATTTTCAGTGAGGACATTTAATGTGTCATTGTACACAGAACACTAACACCACTGAATAGTTACCTGGGTAATCATGATATCAATTTGACTGCAAACTTCTTGAGGTCAAAGGGTAGGTCTGGGCCTTGGGCCCCCTTGCACTGTTTTTCACCACGGGTCCCCATGACAGACATTACAGGAATTTAGTAACACCAATCAGGAGAGATATTTGACCTCTCCTTGAAGAGAAAAAAAACATAGTAGAAATGAGAGGCTTCCCCTTGGGAAACATTTCTCCTGTTGATAAGTCACAGGTATCTGCGATATGAGCTCTTGATTTACCCACAGAGGAGGCATCTGCCTCCATGAGTAGCAGGGATAGCATCTTGTGTGACAATCTGCATCAGGTACTAGGCTGAGCAAATACAGACCTGAATTGCCTTCCTTCTCAAACTAACCCTGCCTGTGATGGTTTTTAGATCAGCTAATAAAAAACAAAGATAAGTGTCCAAACCAGAACTATTTAACCCCAACATCTTTTACCTCTAAAAATGACCATCAGCTTAAACTAATCTGGGTTATTTCTTTCCCATTTGTTTTGCCCTGTGCTTGCCAAGTGATGGGTGGTATCTTACTTAACCATAAATATTCCCTGAGTGAAGATGTATGCAAGTAAGAACCATTTTCATCATCTATCAAGGCATGGGTTGTACATGCTTTGTGGACTCAAGATTAAGTTTTTAAAACATTACCTTAAGTACCAGAAAATTATCCTTTGTGTGGACAAGCTGGATGTCATTACTCCTTGGCATGTCACTCATGTGCATCTGGAATTTGCTGCCCCCATATACACAAACTAGAGAATACTAGATTCTTCTCCTACAACTGTCCAACTAGTCAGATGAGGGAAGACCACCTGGGACAGAATACAGAGGCATTCACTCTCCCAGTCACCCCTTTATTCCTCCTTTCTTTCTCTTCTCCACGTTCTTCCTTCCTTCTTTCCCTCCATCTGTCTTTCACTTTCTCTCTGCCTATTTATCCAAGGGTCTCTCTTGTCTTTTTTTCCCTGTGTCACATTCCCTCCTCCACACCTGAAGTAAGACTTGTAAGTCCATTTACTCGGCCACAGTCTCAGTTTCTTCCTGCACAGAACTGCTGGCATTCAGACTTTACATATTTTTTTCCAGGTCAACTAAAGCAGTTCTGGGAAGAAGCCTGGAGTTCTCAAACAGGAGGACTTGGAGACATCCGAGGCAACTGGTCCACCTTCCCCACACGTGCCCTTCGTCTTCTCATGGGCATCAGCTCGGCTCCTAGTGAATCACACATACACTCCGGAAAGCTCACAGGAGGTCATCCTTATTTTGTTAAACATGATACCTACACACACGTGACTTTGGCTTCAGGTGGTATTTAGCTCACTGATGTCCATTCTCCTTTGGATGGATTATGCTGTGGTCACATGGTAGCAGAAAAAGTGTGAAAGATCTCAGGTCAGCCTGAAGACTGCCTGTGCTTCCTGTGGTTTGGTCTCACCCTTCATGAACAAGGATCTGTATCAAATCTATGCTAACTCTTAGATAGTCTAATTGTTTAAGGTCAGTGTGATCTAATTATCCCAACAGAATGGCCCAATTCAGACAGGCAGAGGCAGACACAACTGCTTGTGATCTTTTAGTGAAAGAAGAAATCATAAGCAGAGAAACAGTTTGTGATAAAACAGGACTGCAGACACCTTGTGATGAATTTGATATTGTAGAGACTATCCTAAAGTATTAGTGACTGGCTGTTGAGATTGGGGACAGACTCATGATCATGAGGCATGCTGCTCCTCTGAGGAGCAGTGACCAGCTCAGAATAAAAGAAGGCTGTGCTGACTGCTGTGTGTGGAACTTTGGAGAACAATGGAGCTGTTTACTGTTCTAGTACCTCCTCTCTGGTTCGCTCTGTAATGAAAATAAACATCAGAAAGACAAAGGCAACGCAGCAGTAGCTATCCCCAAAGAAGTGGACTCATTACCAACTGTATACCTGTAGATTCTAGTCTGGCTTATTACCAACTGTATACCTGTAGATTCTAGCCTGGCTTATTACCAACTGTATACCTGTAGATTCTAGCTTAAGAGGTGTTTCTTGACATGGGTTTGCCAGAAATTCAAGACAAATCAATGGTAAATTAGATACCCATGCAGAACCTTGAAGAAAGTATACTTGTGTCAAAAGAAACTGTTAAAAGACAAAGACATTAGACCTGGTCAATTATACACATATAGCCCATGTGTTTAAAAATTATTTTTTCACTTCTTGCTTCCTGTGTGATCTGGGGCTGGGGTTTGTGACCTGAGTGAAGATGTGGGGTGTATTAGGAGTCCTCCTCTTGCTTTCTGTACTAGCTCACAGCCATTCTGAGGTGTCTATAATGTGTAGTGCATCCTGGTTCCAGGTCAAAGTGAGATGAGCATCTTAGTGAACAATTTGCTGCTTTAGCCCAACGAGCTCTTTCTAGGGCAAGGCTTTCACCATCAACTTATTTGAGTGGGATATCTGTATGTTCTTCTACATTCTGATTTTGCATGGAATCCAGGTTCATATATACCCATTAGCTATTCTCATTGAAAAGTCTCTCCATACGAACCTCACTGTTTAATCTCACTGGCCACATCCTGATATCATGTTACAGTCAAAGAAGTCTTCCGACTAACTTTGTAATGAAAAGAAGTGAGGAAAATGAGCGTGAATCTAACAGGCCAGTGGAACAGAAGTGCTCACTGTCATCTAAGCCTGCCTACGTGGGAAGCCATCTGGAATTGCTGCTTCAAAAAGAGTACCTTAGATTTGTGACATAAATGTCCATTGTCTAACAGGGACTGTGTACCCAGCCCGGACTATAAAACTTCTATTCTTTTCTATTCAGTGTTATAAAAAATAAAGTTTTACAGTTCTCCATGAAAAAAACAACTCATTTTAAAGTCGCTGATTAGGATACTGCAAGCCTGACCTCCCGAAGAGGATTGTTTGCCAAGCCCACTAGGTGGCAATCTCCTCACACTTATGCTGGAGCCTCTCTTTCATCACTGCTCTGTGGTCAGGATAGTTAGTACCTGATGCCCTAGAGATTGAATTGGAGAGAAGAGAATGGCTTCTCACATAGAATTTTCTAGTGCGTGAGGTTGGCTAATGCTTTTGCTTAAGTGAGATAATGGTGATCACTTACCTTTCATATATTTTTCCTTAAAATCTTTAAAATCTTACTCCACTGAATTAGCTTCATGTCTTCAAAATCCAATTCATAGCAAATACTGGAGACAAAGTTCAGTGGTAGAGCATGTACAAGGTCCTGGGATTGTTACCCTACACATTCACTTGTACACACACACACACACACACACACACACACACACACATACACACACTCAACTAATACATTGTTTCCAACAAGAAAAGTTGAGGTGAGATGAGTTTCAAAAAAAATATATCCAAGTCAAGAAACTAAAAAACAAACAAAGCATCATGCAGGAACATTAAGGATGGAAATTAGGACAAAGCTGTAAAGTGAGTGGATAAAACATAAGATGTATATTCTTAACTTGAACTGGAAATGGATAAGACAAAAAACATCCATGGCTCCGGAATCTTAAGAATGAGCTATCTATTAAATTATAGGGGGTGACACTAATACATATGATGATTAATATCTTCAATAAAGAAAGGAATGAAAGAATTCAAGAACTGAACCTTGATCACAGGGGACAACCTGAGAAAATCTTTTTTTTTTCTACTCTTACCACTTCTGTTTAATACTATATTTGAAGTCTTAGCTACAGCTATAAGGCAAGTGTACTAGTCAGGGTTCTCTGAAGAAACAGGTTCTATAGAATCTAATATATATAAATAAGTTTATTAAAAAATAACTCACAATAAAAACAGTGTCCTTCAAGGTAGCTGCCCACAGCAGCCTCGTTCTTGACTGGAATGTTCCACAAAGCCAAAGGACCCCAAGAAGGTCTCAAGCCTTTGCTTCTCTGGAGGGTGGAAGATGCTGGGTTCCGCTGTCAGTGAAGAACAGCTGGACTCCGCCATCGGCGATGAACAGCGAACAGCAGCAAGGCCTAGAAACAAGGCTCTAAAGGCAGCAGGAACAGCAACAATGTGATGGAAAAGGTGAAGCTCCAAGTCAGCCAAGAACGGAGGAAGTGGTGGCTGGAGAGGTGGCTCAGGGGTTAAGCCTCCGCCTTGCAGGCAGAAGGTCCTGAGTTCGGATCCCAGATCCCACGTATAGACGCCAGGCGGAAGCAGGGGCGGCCTGCGCTTCTGGTCCTGGTAGGGCGGAGCCTGTGAATCCCGGGGCAGAAGGAGGTGGAGGCGTCCATGGTGGTTCGCGAATTCGTCCGTGGTTCGACACATGCGCGCACACACACAGACACGCACGCACATGTGCACAATTGAATAAATAATAATAAAAAAAATTTAAAAATTAAAAAAAAAAAAGAACGGAGGCAGTGGCAGTAGCAACAAAGAAGGCCATGATGCTCTAAAAGTGACTGATGTGTGCAGAGTGGACTCCACAGCAAATCAACACAGGATAAGGGAAGACCAAGTCCCTCCTCCTTGCACCTATTATCTGGTCCACCACTGGAAAGTACCACCCACCATGGGCTGGGTTCTCCACAGCAATCAGTCAAGTACCTGCAGACTTGTTCAGGGGCCATTCTAATCATTAACCTTCCACAGCTGTGCCACAAATGGTTCTGCAACTGTCAAGTTGACACCAAAATGCAACCAATACAGCAAGAAAGGAAGATAAAAGGGATACAAAGAGGAAAAGAAGAAGTCAGGCTATCCCTATTTGCAGATGATATGATTCTATACTTGAGAGACCCCAAAACTTCTACCAGAAAACTTCTGGAACTAATAAATATGTTCAACAGAATGACAGTTACAAAATTAATGTTCAAAGGTGAGTGGCTTTCATATATTCCAATGATGAGCAATGTGAGAAAGTCCTGAGAAAAACAATTCCATTTACCATAGTTTCAAAAAATGAAATGTTGGAATAAATCTAACAACAGATGTGAAAGACTTGAACAATGAGAACTTTAAAACACTAAAAAATTAGATTACAGAAGACATCAGAAGGTGGAAAGCCCTCTTATGCTCCTTCCTTCATGAGTAGAATTAGCATTGTAAAAATGACCATCCTGTCAAAAGCAATAAAGAGATTCAGTGCAATACTAATCAATATTACAACACAGTTTTTCACATAAATTGACAAAACAATCAACCTGAGAAAATCTTGAGAAGAGATGAGATGGCCCCAGGACTGCTCAGTGCCACGGCCTAGAGGGTTTCTTAAAGCTGTGTGCACTACCTATCAGGTCATCCTTCAGGAAATTCCGAAAGATCTTCCTTCTTTCTTGCATGACATTTCATATTTCAAATAAATGCATGCTACGTCCAGCCTCAAGTTCTCACCCTGTGCAGTCTGGGTTTCCTGGCCTCCATGCTGCTGCTCACCTGGGCTGCTCACACCAGGGCGAGACAGGTGCAGGTCCAGCACCAGTCTAGGACTCACTCTCATGTCTAGATTACATCAATCTGTATACCCTTGTCTTGTTCATCCTATTGCATCGAGGGTGTCTGGTGTGTGTCAGGAGGGCTGAAAATAAACATGTTCCCTGGGGCTCTGTTTTGACCCTCTTTGGAGTGGAAAGGTCTAGAAAGACTTGCTGTTCCGGATTCTGATTTTATCAAATGATGTGGCAGCTATTTGCATATGCCAACTTGAGAGTTGAAGGCTGATCCTTCGGTTACATCTGTGAAGAATTCTTCAGTAAAGGCCTGAGTAAGCCTGTGGGATATTGTCTAGGAAGACCGAGCCCATACAGTTTGGACCACTCTGTAGGTAACAGAGCAAGCTGACTCAATATTTTGGCATGCAAGCATGCAAACAAGGGAAGGAGTATGCCGCTCCATTAGCTCTTTGTGCAAATGGTGTGGCCAGTTCCCTTGGCTTACGATGTAGGTATGAATTCTCCTGCCATGCTGATGAGCTGTAACCTGGAGTCATAAGCTGAAATTAAACCACTTGTTCTCCTAAGTTGTTTGGGTTCTATATCCATTCAGCAATGGAAGATGAAGTTAACACAAATGGCAAGATTGACAGTTTTGCCTCAGAGAATGAATGGGCTGAGGCAAAAAAAATCACGTCTTGCCTTTGCATGGCTCACTGTACCGTGAACTCTGCCCTGGCAGCCCTTGGCTTCAGGTCCATCCCCAGAGCTTCATCCACTGCTGATTACCACAGCACAGAGGGACAAGAATTCTCTAAGGAGATCCGCCCTGCAGAAAGCCAGATTCTTTCAGTAGTCCATTGCAAATCAGGTACAACAGGAGAAACCAGGAGTTCTATATGAAAGCAAGAGCAGCTGTGTGGGAAAGAAAGGAACTTTCAGGGTTCCAGGTGGTGGCTCCCTTCTCCCCAGCAGCCACAGAATCATGGTCTCTGTACTAAAACCCAGAGCTTATCCATCTTCAACCCTGCCCCTGCTTGCAGAGGCTTGAGATGAGCATTAGCTGGACTTGGGTAATCTGATGGTGCTTCTCACTGTGACATGGAACATGTCACTCTAACTAGGTGTTCAGTGGACTGGCAGATGCAGTGGAGGAGTTTTCTTCTCATCAGAATAAGCTATGTGCTATTTTTTGCTTGATGCATCAACTTGAGCATAAATCAAGTGTAAATAGAAAGTCCTCTCCCCGCCGGTGACTCCACAATCAGTGGTCACAACCTATTCAGTCTTGTGACCATGTGGAGGCACCACCCACTTCCCTGCCACATCACCTTTAAACCGACATTGTCTTACTTGCAAGCCATCGTTGGGCCATCAGAATCTGCCACCCGTCCCCATGTGACCAACTAGACCATGAATTCCACCTCTAACGTGCATAGTCTGATTTCTGTCCTAAAACTAGTCACCATACTTTGTTTCACCAGCAAGGCAGGCCTGCAAACATCATGCACTGGCTCTGACTACTTCACCTGTAGGGTGAAGCATGAGGTGAGGTTCTGGACAGCACACAGAGTACTGCGGGTTTCCAGATAAACGCTGCTATTGCTGGGTTCTGCCTTCATTTCCTGAAAAGTGAAGAGCCGGACTTAACCCCTGAGCAATGCTTCCCTCCCAACCACCCCTACAATCTCCATACAGGGGAAGACTCCATCGATCCATTGAGCAACATAAAAATGTTACTTTTTTTTTCCTTGTCCATAGTTATTTTATTTTTATTTTTTTAAACATTTTTTATTATCTCCGCTCATACAAACTTAACAGGTACACCGGTTCCCTCCCTCCCTCCTCCTCCCCCCCACACCTCTGCTCACCCTCCCCTCACCCCGCCCTCCCCATCCCCCAGTGCCTCCCCTCCCCCAATCCCTGGAGAATCCTTTAATGTGCATGCCTGACTCTCCTCTGGGTCCTCCTCTTCAATGACATACAAGGACCCAGCGGCATTTCCCTGAACCTTTTCCTGTGTTCCCCTTAAGCATAGGAACACTATTTTGGTTGTCAATCCCTTGCCTCCAAGAATCTTGGTGCTTTTTGTAAATGCTAGACTTTGTGGGGTCAATAGTGTGTTGGACATTGTGCAGGGCATGCAAAGTCCAATTATGATTGCTTCCGCCCTAACTTGTGTGGAGTGTCTTGCATATCATTGCTCCTCCCATCCTTGTGCTCTTACAGTCTTACCGCCCCCTCTTCCGCAAATTTCCCTGAACTTCAGGATGGGGAGAGATTAGTCTGGCCTAGTTCAAGGTGGTTGATATAGAGTCTCTGAAGTTCTGGATTATGGTTTGTTGATTTTCTTTTGTGGTTGTGCTGCTCCTGCAATGCCTTTCACTCCATCCTGATGGGTATTGGATGTCACCACCTTAAATACTGGGTTAGCTCCCCCGTACTTCAGTCCCAACGTTAGGGCGCCATTTGTACAGGCCCACGAACCAGCATGAACCCGAACCTACAAACGTGGGAATAGGGGTTTTATAATCAAGAAACAGGGCCAAATTCTGGAAAACCAAAAATGTTACTTTTAACTCTAGCATGTGTTCCATACTGCAAATAAGGGTTTGACCCAGAGACATACAGCATGTCTAAAATGACTGTGGTCTTGGGTCTGCAGAGTTTTCACCCATCTTAGAAACTGTCCCCAAATCAACATTAAAAAATACTTCTGAATGTCTAATTTTATTTTAAATGATTTTATTTGTTTGTTTGTTTATTTGTTCGTTTGTTATTTGAGAGACAGATACAGAGAGAGACAGAGGTGGATAGATGATAGATAGATAGATAGATAGATAGATAGATAGATAGATAGATAGATGATAGATAGATGACAGACAGACACACAGAGAGAACTTTTCAGAAGTCATTTCTCTCTTTCTACTATGTTTCTCTCCTTCCACTATGTAGACTCTGGGGATCAAACTAAGGTTCCCAGATTTTCAGGTACACACTTCTACCTGCTGAGCATCTTCTGAAACCTGAATCTTTTTTTAATGGAGTAGCTCCTAGTGAAATACCAGGATGACTTGGTGGTAAAATGTATTCAAAGTAACTAAAGAAAAGGGTTTCCTCTATTATTATTGATTATAAAATAAAATTTGAATGCCATATTTTAAAATCATTGAATTGGGTTTTAATAAAATTGATCTGGGGTTCATTTTGTCTCACCATATTTAATAGAAAAGGAAAGTGTTTGATATCATTTTCTATGAAATAACTTCATAAGACTTCACAGAAGATATTTATTTATATATAGCAAATATATAGCTGCAGGATTTAGGAGCATCAATTATGTAAGAAAACCACCCAGATCTGATACATATGTGTACATTTGATGACTATAATACAAATGCACTATACGAATACACACATCTCAAATCATGAATATACATACAACAAGAAACTAAAGGTATCTCTTTTATATCACAATTTTTATAATAAAAGCAAGTGTATTTTTCTAGTTTTATAAGCATAATGAGTGGTTGTTACTTACCCTCTCCTTTCCCTCCCCTTTTTCCCCTTTTCCTCTCCTGTCTTCACCTTCCTGCACCAATCTATCCCTCTCCCTCCAACCCTCCCGTCTGACTGCTTCTGTGGTCCCCAGGATTCCCTTCAGGCTCTAGCAGCCGCTCAGAACTCTGTGGCAAACCAAGTGACTCTTCTTGGGCAGACCCTTTGATATGGTCTTCACCTGTCTAGTCCTAGACTCTAAGGTTCTCACTGAATGTAATTATTTCTCCTGAGTTTCTTACTAGCCTATGGGGGCATGTTGATATGTCAGTCATTGTGCAGGTCTGGTGAAAGTAAGTCTTATGCAATGAGTTCCTGGATGCAACAGCCCTGTCTTGAGTGGAATGTCTTGGCCATCAGTGAACTTCCCTGTCTTTAGGCTCTTACAATCTTACTGACCCCTCTTCAGCAAAATTCCCTGAGCCTTAGGATGGAAACAGATTTGACTGACCTGATTCTGGCTGAGTGTTTCAGGATCACTGAAACTCTGCATTCTGGTTGGTTGCCGTTGTCTATTTCACTGCTCTTCCATTGCACTAGGCTGTCTTGCTTGGTGCTGATATCTTTTCAAAGATGAAATGAAAGGGTTTTAGATGGAAATTTATTTTCTGGTGTTTGTGGTTAGTATTGAGGCATACTGTCAGTATTTTCCTTGTTCACTGTTATTTGGACTGGTTTTCATTGTTGGGTATGTGTTCCCTATCATTGATAGGAGGTAAGTTAGGAGCTAGTAAGCAGGCGTTTGGTTGCCTGGAGGCTAACTCCACTCACTACTGTGTCCTTCCTATTTCTGTTCTTCCTTCTCCTTTAAGATTTTTCTTACATAAGATATTTTTTTTTAAACTGTTTACCTATGTTCTTTTGTTTCTGCTCTTTTGGAATCTTCTTCCACCACCAACCCCTTACTTGTGTTCCTTTGCAGGCAGCTATTTTCCCCCCAAAGGGTATTTATTTATTTACTTATTTATTTTTAACATTTTTTTATTATCTCTGCTCGTACAAACTTAATAGGTACACCGGTTCCCTCCCTCCCTCCTCGTCCCCCCCTCCTCTCACCCCTCCCTCCTCCTCCCCCAGTGCCTCCCCTCCCTCAATCCCCGGAGAATCCTTTAATGTGCATGCCAAACTCTCCTCTGGCTCCTCCTCTCCGATAACGTACAAGGACCCAGCGGCATTTTCCTGAACGCTGTCCTGTGTTCCCCTTAAGCATAGGAACCCTATTTTGGCTGACAATCCCTTGCCTCCAAGGATCTTGGTGCTTTTAGCAAATGCTAGACTTTGTGGGGTCAATAGTGAGTTGGACATTGCGCAGGACATGTAAAGTCCAATTATGATTGCTTCGGCCCTAACTTGTGTGGAGTATGTTGCAAATCATTGCTCCTCCCATCCTTGTGCTCTTACAGTCTCACAGCCCCTCTTCCGCAAATTTCCCTGAGCTTCAGGATGGGGAGAGATTAGTCTGGCCTAGTTCAAGGTGGTTGATATAGAGTCTTTGAAGTTCTGGATTGTGGTTTGTTGATTTTCTTTTGCGGTTTTGCTGCTCCTGCAATGTGCAGGCAGCTATTTTGAGACCATGAAAATACTATGTCTGCTGGTCATGGCACAACAGGTGCTGTACAGTGTCTCTGTGACTGTGGACCTATGGTCTAAAATACAAGATGGCTTCTGACAAACAACTTCCAATTTCTGAAAGCTTCCAGAACAAACTCCTGCTTTCTTGATACTTCTCAGAACCACTTGAGCCTGGACTTCTACAATCCCTCTGCATTCTCCTACCAGGAGTCACCATGGTTTCTATGACTGGTGGCTTCCTGAGTTATGATGGGTGACATGCCTGACTTTGAGTGTGGGTGTGTCCCTGAGGTGTCCAGCTGGGGCTGTGAACCCTAACAAGCTTGCACTGACATTCTAGGGCTTCAGGCAGAGGATGTTTCCTGGAAAAAAGGGCCCAGAGTCTGATGGAAAGATGTAGGAGGAGTCAAAGCTTCCTACAGGAAGATATTCAGGCTGCCTATGGCATGGTCTCCAGGCTATTCCTTCCTGTTTCCCACAAAAGGGTGTGGAGGTTCCTTTGATTGACTACATTAGGGGCTGTCTGTGATTTTTTTTAAAAAATGTATTGATTTATTCGTTCTTTTGGAGCTTCACATATGGATATAGTGAATTTATGATATTTTACACCTTTATTCCCCAATCACAGCTCCCTCCCTTTCCCATTACAACCCTTCTTCTCTCCTGCCAGTCTTCCCCTATATTCATATCTTTCAAATGTGTTGACTTGCTAAGGTTCATCTGAGTTGCCTTTCATGGTGTGTGACTGAGTACTAGCTAGACTGGCTTGGATTTTCAAAGTTCCCAAATACATGTATTCTAGGTCATCACTGCTGTGTGGTGTGTAACTTCCCCAGGGAAAGTGCTAGACAATGAAACCAATCACAAATCTATAAACTTCTTCCATTTGTTCTTGGAGAAGTGTGAAGAAATGCATCGAATTTCACAAGACACTACAATTTGATACAGGAAGTTTTGAAATAGTGTCCTCTATTGCTGAGGGAAAAACCACACCCGACTAGTTTCCATGGGTTTTCCAAATATTTTTTCTAGAATATTTTACTGAAATTTCTATAAATTTGTTGTTCATTATATTATAAGATTTCCTGCTAGTGAGAATGTGAGTAGAATCCTCATGTGTGTGTGTGTGTGTGTGTGTGTGTGTGTGTGTGTATGTGTGCGTGTGTTAAAAGTTTTAAAGAAAACACTCAGAAATACCAATTCTGGAAGTGTAAACCACACAAATGACACTATCAGATTATATAAGTATTTTATTTTAGTAAAACTACAGAAATGTTTTTAAGGATTTGCTATTATGCAAACAAGATTCTGATCTTAAAGAACTTACTGGAAAATCCAGAGTGTGTTAGAATGTGTGGATGGGGGAAACTGACACTAGAGAGTTTCTGTGAATTTGAGATTAGCATGTGTTGTATGGTCAGAGCCAATGTCAAAAGTGTTCCTGCACCTCAAAAAATAAATCACATAAAATCAGAAAATGAGTTGGAGTTTGAGCTACTCTTATTGTAATTCATAATTAATAATTCTCAAAATCACCTTGAATTTGGAAAAAGTCTTGTCAGACTAATTCCATTGTCTTGGCACCATGTATATTTGGTCCTAAGTATACCTTCAGAAGAAGAGCATTATCTGTGGATCCTTTCTCTCCCCCTTCTCTTATTCCATCACACAGACAGGCACAGGAGAGTACACACATGCATGTACATATATACATGCTTAAATAAACATAGACACACACAGGGAAAATTTCTTAATGGAATTATTACTTCCTCCTGTTCTTTGGGAATCCTGCTAAACATTATTTGAGTACAAGAATCCTGGACTACTCTAAGAAGGTTCTTCATAATAGTTGTGAACATCATAACAAAACCATAAAATAATCTTCAGAGCTCTACTACAGTGGTAATTTGCTGCAGCCATGCCAACAAAGCAATACAATAACCTTAAAGCTGTACTATAAGGAGAATTTTCTCTCTGGTTAGTAGCAATGTGTTAGGGTTCACACAGTTCCAAAGACACCATTTCAGCATCTATATATGAAGTTTAACATTCAGATGAAAGGAAAGGAAAACCTTACTTTAAAATAATTTTGAAAAATAATCCTAGAGAAGTCAATTCTGAGTCAAATGACATCAGAGAAAAATTATGGAGCCAAGTGAACAATTCATACTGTCTGCTTTGTAGGTCTTAAAATGATGAAAGACTTTTACTGGTCAATGTACATTGAAAAGCTTTTTTTGAGTTTTTATAACTTAGATCATGCTACAAACTGGTTTGTTGGCTTAATTTTTTCTAAATTGATATCTGTTTTACCTAGCCTACCCTGCTACTGTTTCTAAGCTAGCTAGAGAAACAAATATTTTATCCTTCCAATATCAGACAGGTTATATGCCTGATTCTTTATCCACTAAGTTTAGTAGGGGGTAGGAGGAAGAATAAAGGATGCTTTATACCCTTGTCAAAAAATTCAAATTTTAATTTAACATTTCACAGTCCTAAGAATTTGTTTTAAAATTTTGCATGATCTATTTCTGTAACTGCCAAAATATTTTTTCCTTACACTTCATTTATTAAAATAAAAGCTATCTCTACAAAAAAGGACTTGCTATTATTGATTCTGTTACTTACTGGCAAAAAATGAGAAGGAAGACAGACAGAGTGATTCACACCTGCAATCCAGCACACAGAAGGCAGCAGCAGAGGATCTCAAGTAATATCAGTTACCTGAGGCCAGTCTGGACTACAAAAATAGATCCTGTCTCAAGAAATACCAAAGACTGGTAGTTCAGTGGCAACATGAGTGCCTAACACATGAAAACTATGTTCAATGCCTAGCATCCAACACACACACACACACACACACACACACACACACACACACACACACACACACACAATATTGACAATTATGCCAATATTGGGAAGGGTAGTTATATGAATATATGAATAAGTTGTGGTTTATTTACCCCCAACAAGATGCTACCGTCATTAAAATGAAACTCGAGGCAGTTTCACTCAACAGAGTAGCCACACAGCATTGTAAATATGTAGTGGAGAAGGAGTGCCCAGCAGCATCATGTGTGGCTTCGATGCACTGTGGTCAGACAAAGAAAGGTCCACTCATGGTCAGATAACTACACATATGCATGTAGTTTGTAGGATTTGGTGAGTGGGTACCTGTGCACTTTGGTCCCCAAAGCTTGTGAGTTCTACAAAGCCAGTTGGAATTGGGGAGAAGTTACAAATAAGACCAAAAAAGTAGGGAGGGCAGACTAGAGAGGAAAGTAAAAATGAGTCCCCCAACAGCCATGCTTTAGTAAAGCTAGCATTTATAGCATGATCTATTTCAGTGAAATTGCTTGTGTGCAGAAATAATCATAACCATAGCTGCTGTTGGGAAGCTTTAAATTTACTCTTCCCTCTGAAGTTTCAATAACTCTAGTCCATAAACTAAAGTGGCAATGGACAGAAAACAGAAAAATTGGAATGTGGTTGTTACTATGTGTGTAAATACAGGGTGAGTAGGGGGAGTCTTCATACATCATGACCATACACAGCAGCAAATAGAAGACCTACAGGTAGAGTTTAACCTTTGTTAAACTAAAGGCCTTGGCTTTTGAGGGAGAAGCAGGAGGTGTCCTAGACTGAAGAGGGATGGAAAGGTTGCACAGCAAACAAAGATCACAATATAATACAGATGATATCTCCTTAGTGATAGCTATGTCTCTGTGCTGTGGTCATCTCTGTTACTGTCAAAGTGTAGCCTTCAATCCCTTCTGTGGAAAGATATTCCCTAGACAGAGAAGGGACATAAGATAGGAAGGCCTGTTTATTTAGCAACTGTTTACTAACATAGACCAATATGAACTTTTTACTGAAGGACAAGAGTTATTCCTGACCATGTAGAGATCTGATAGTTCTCTGATTAACCAACAGAAATACAAGGAAGTATATTTGCAGTAGTACTATCCACACCACTCTCTAATGGAGGTGTTCATGCATGACACACTGCCAAGTAAAAGCTTGGTGATGGTGCAAAAAATGTAATTTAATTTGTTCAAAAACAAATGGAGAAGCTAATAACAGTAGTAGCAAATTTGAAAATTAGAGAACTCATAACTTCATGATTTTAAGAGATATTGCAAAGTTCCAAGAAACAAAGAAGTGTGGTAGTAACATAAAGGCAGACACTTGGACCAACAAAATAGATAGTACAAAAATAAGCCCTCACTTGCATAGCCAAACAACTTTTCAGGAAGGGTGCCGAGAACACTCATCAGGAATAAACACAGGCTTTTACACAAATCAGATTAGGAAAATTTAATATCCAAATATAAAAGAATGAAATCGGACCTTTATTTTAACTCCTACAAAAAATAACTCAAATATGCATAAGACTTGGCATCCCAGCATTTCATCACAAAAGGGAAAAGATCTCAAGAGACTGCATACCTCCCTGAGAGACTAATGAGGAATAAGGCTGGATGGGGCAGGGAGCTACTTTTCCCAATGATATGTCCACTGATAGAACATCTTTGTTCCAGCAAGTACCCAGACATATGCCATTATTGGCAACCCAGATGAAACTTAATGGACAACACACACAAAAGGACATTAGACCAGGAGGAAGAAGAGTGGGGCAGAAGGTTTGTAGTAGGAAAAAGAGGAGAAGTGGGATTGGGCAATGGGGAGAAATCGAGATAAATTCATTGTATTGATACATGAAACCTTAAAGGACTGAAAACTAAAATTTAATTCAAGATGGAGCAAACACCTAAAGGCTGAAGCTATAAGATTGTTAGGAAAAAATATCTCCCAAGGAAAGGTTTCATGACATTATGCCTGACAATTAATTCAGTCTGAGACATGATGTCAAGAGCACAAAAGAAAAAAAAGCTCTCAAAATGCATAAACTTTGTGTATTGAAGGACATGCTCAGGAAAATGGAAGGGAGGAAACGCTACAAATCACTTCTCTGATTGACATGTGCAACATATGGACAGTTCAACAACAAAAAACTGCACAAACTAATTAAAAGTAGAACTACAATTTAGATAATCACTTTTCCAAAAAAGATGAATCATTTGGGAAATGCAATAAAAACCATTAGATACTACTTCCTACCCAATAGGAAGAAATAGGTTGTTTAGACAGTAGCTGAACAACCAGTTAATATCATACATGCTAGTGATTACATGGGGCCAATGCAATCCTTGAGTACTGCTCGTGAAAGTCAAAAATGTGCCTGCTGTGGAGAGCAGTGTGTGGTCATCAGAACGCAAGGCATG
Source organism: Typhlomys cinereus (assembly GCA_023101885.1). Lineage (NCBI taxonomy): Eukaryota > Metazoa > Chordata > Mammalia > Rodentia > Platacanthomyidae > Typhlomys > Typhlomys cinereus. The sequence goes on from JALPQD010000011.1 coordinate 15,806,283, forward strand.
GTATTATGCATGGTCTACCAGTTCCATTTTTTTGGTATAAGCAGAACAAATTTAAAGTACAGATAGCTTTCTAGAGTTTACAACGTATTGACAAAACAAAAGCATCTATGCCTTCTTTATATAAGTTTATTTTTTATAAAATATTTTTTATTCCCTGCTGTTGTTGCTTTGTTCTTGCTATGAGTTACATCACTTGGAATAATCGTCCTTAATTGTGAAATATATTCATGCAAAATGGAAAGAAAGAGAGAGCTACAGGAATACAAAACCATATCGTGTGTGAAACAAAGCCTGAAATCTGAATATGTAAGGTAGTGATTGTGCATGAAATAGTAGTGTTTATCTTGATCAGAGCATCCTAATTCTAAAATAAAATTAAGAGTTATAACTGCAAAATAGTCACTACTAATGAAATTGTTCTCAGAGGCATAACATATTGCTATTGCAAGAACTAGATAAAATAACATAAAGGTGATATTCAATATTTTATCGGAGAAGTATTTTAAGGATCTGCATAAAGTCATGTGGACAAATCCAGTATCTTCCACTTCTATACAAGATGTGACTGCCAAGCTTCTTCACTTGGGATTTGGGGCTTGTCTGATAATTTCAGGGGTTTTATTTTCTATTTTCCCAAGATTTTAGAATTGCATTGTGTGTAATATCTTATATTGATGTAATTCAAACTTTCATTAAACTTGCAAAAATAATCAAAGGAGTTTCTACTATCTGCTTTAAGCATATTCACCAACTGTGTGCATTTTGCTGCATGTGTTCTCTCACTCTTTCAATAAATATGCAAATACATATTTTGAATTTGCATGTCTTGTGCATAAAATAAGTCTGTATTTTATGCATGAGATATAAATATTTACATATTTATACATATCAATGCAGCAGATGGGAATTTGTATTATCTTATAAAAATGTAGACCTATATGACACAGCAAATGTTCTATTTTATATACACATATTATATTTCATGATTTGTACTTATATGTTCATTATGTTATATATTCATGACTACATCTTATTTATTATATAACCTGCATGTCTACTTATGTGTTTTTTCTCAGAATCACTGGAACATGAGTAAGAACTTAATGCTTATTTCCCATACTGACTGCTGAACACATCTCCCCAAAATCACTGCTATTTCTTATGTGAGTATAGTCATCAAAACCATAAAATCTAATATTGATGTAATGCTTGCATCTACAGCCCATCTGCACATCTTGCCAGCTGTCATTAGCACCTGCAGTAGTTTTCTAGCACCACTAGTGTTGCTTAAAGTAACACATTCTTACCCTGTTCTGGAAAAGCAGAGCCCTAGATCTGAGTTGCTGACAAGTTTGGATTCCTCCTGCAGATTAGGAAGAATCTTCCTGTCCCCATTGATTCCTAGCATCCCTGTATATCCCATCTCCTGTCTTTATCCTCACAGCTAGCTATTTTGTTTCCCTCATCACATCACCTTCTCCCACTTTTCACCTTGAACTCTCTCTCTTACAGGGATCTCTGTGAAATATTTAAGGCCCTCCTTCATAATATACCATATCAAGTGTTGTGATTTGAATGGGAAGTGCTCCCAAATAGGCACTTAGTGACAGCTATTTTCCTATTTGGAAAATTTGAGGATTATTAACAAGGTAGAGTCTTACCGAAGGAAGTGTGTGATTGTGGGGCAGGGCTTAAGGTTTTATATCCCGGCTCTACTTCCTACTCTTTACTTTCAGGTTGTGGCCGCAATATAACCAGCTGCTTTACCTGCCATGATGTAATCATCTCCTTGAACTCTAAGTAGAAATAAAACCACCTAACCTTCAAATTTTCTTGTTAGGTATTGTTGCAGTTTGCCTACATGGATGCTGATAAATGACCATCAAACAGCATAAAGGAACAAGGGGTTTATTTTTGCTTATGATTACTAGTTACAGTTCTTAGTCCAGCTTGATGGGAGAACACACACCAACATCAGGGCCAAGGGAACTGGCCACACCATCACTACATAACAGCTGAGAGAGGGACGATCCTTACTTGCTAGACCAGCATGTCTGGCCAAGTATACAGAAGGATGCCAACTTTTTCAACCAACTCTCAGTATTTTATTCATCTTTTCAGGGCCTAGCCCCACCCACCACAGGCTGGGCTTCCCCATCAGCTAGACAATCTCCTGCAGGTTTGCTATGAGCCTAACTCAACCACTAATTCTCTACAAATGTGTCCAAAGCTTAAACCCTCAACTAGTCAAGTTGACAGCTGTGCCCAACTATGACAGGCATTTTGTCACAGCGATCAGAAAACTAACTAAAGATATCAATATCCTTCACTTACTTACATCTGTAAAATCCTTTGCCCACAAGTGGATGTTCACATATCCTGGGATAAGATTGTGAGGTCATTGTTTATCTGACATGACACACTTCAGCAACAACTTCTTTGCAGCACTGAGGATATCTCCACATGAGAAAAGTTAAAACTACTTTTTCTTCCTGGTCCAGACCACAACTTAGGATTCTACACCACATGAAGGTGACTGCTCCCTTTAGTTTCTATTATCTATTATTTAGTCTCTCTGTCTTTCACAATTTAGTCTGAGAGCTAATTTAAAGACTGAAGTGGGCAGACAGACCCAGGACTACACACACACACACACTTTGGATCTCTGCTTCCTGATCTTCCGAGACATAGGAAGTATCATCTTCAAACAAGCTCCTGATTCTACGTACAAGGCCACCCCAGACATCATATTAACCTTGTCATGATGGGACTGTACCTCTGAAATTTCCTCTTTCCTCCCTTAAATAGCTCTGGTACACATCTGTCAAAACAATCCAGAAAACCATAAGGTCACACTTCAAAAATTTATACAATACCAAATTTGACAATCACATAGAAATAGGTGAATTTCTAAACACGTATAACACACCAAACTTAAACCACAATGAATTGAATTATTAAATTGTCCTATAGCAAAGTTGAAACAGTAATTATGAATCTCCCTACTAAGAAGAGCCTGGAATCAGATGAATTCAGTTCAGAATTCTACAAGATATTTAAAGAACAATTAACACCAATACTCCTTAAATTATTCCACAAAATAGAAAAGGGAGGGAATACTTTCAAACTCCTTCTACAAAGCCAACATTACATTGATCCCAAAAACAAATAGAGACACAAGAAAAAAAGAAATCCCTAAAACACAAGGTTGGTTCAACACATGTAAGTCTGTAAATATAATTCATCATAAAAACAAATGCAAAGACAAAAATCATACGATTCTACTTATTGATGCTGAAAAAGCTGTATAGCAAAATCCAGAACCCTTTTATGATAAAGAGCTTGGAGAAAATAAAGTCTGAAGGAATATTTATCATTATAACAAAGGCCATATACAACAAGCTAATGGCACAAATCATTCTAAACGGTGAAAAACTGAAGCATTACTACTTAGATCACAAACTAAGCAAGGCTGTCCACTTTCGCCACTTGTAGTCAACATTATACTTGGAATCTTAATTCGAGCCATAAGAAAACAGAAAGAGATAATAGGGATACAATGTGGAAAAGAAGAAATCAAGGACCCTAAAGATTCTGCCAGGAAACTCTTGGAACTAATAAATAAATTCAGTAGAGTGGTAGGTTACAAAATTAATGTTCAAAAAATCAGTGGCCTTTTTGTACACCATGGAAAAGCAAAGTGAGAAAGACCTGAGAAAAACAATACCATTTACCATTGCCTCTAAAAAATATGAGATACCTTGGAATAAACTTAATCAAGGATGTGAAAGATCTATTCAATGAAAACTTTAGCTCTCCCAAAGAGAGACAGATTATAGAAATGGAAAGACCTCCCATGCTTCCAGATCAGCAGAGTTAACATTGTTAAAATGACCATTCTACCTAAAGCAATATACAGATTCAATGCAATACCAATTGAAATTCTAACCTAATTCTTCACAGAAATTGGTAAAACAACCTCAAATTTCATATGAAAGCATAAGGACCCAAGATAACAAAACAATCCTGAGTTATAACAACTCTGTAGGAGGTATCACCATTTCATACCTTAACTATACTATAAAGCTATAGTAATAAAACAGCATGGTATTAGCTCCAAAAATAGGTATAAACCAATGGATCAGAATTGAAGACCCAACAAAAATATACTATATACCTATAGTCAACTTATCTTCTACATAAATGCCCCCCTCAAATAAAACCATTGGAAAAAGGACAGCATCTTCAACAAATAATGCTGGCAAAATTGAATGTCTTACATGCAGAAGAATGAAACTGGACCCTTATTTGTCTTCCTGCATAAAAATCAGTTCCAAATGGATCAAAGACCTCAATGTTAGACCAGAGACCATAAAATGCCTAGGAGATAAAAAAAAGTGAATACCTTAGAATTTATTGGTTTTTGCCAGCATTTCTTCAATAGGACCCCAAAGACAGAGAGAATAAGTCTAACACTAAACAGGTGGGCTATATGAGTTGAAAAGCTTTTGCTCAGAAAAAGAGACTATTAATCGAGAAAAAAGGCAACCTATACAATGGGGAAGCATTTTCACTAACCACACATTTGTAGAGGATTCATATCCAGAGTACACAAAGACCTTCAAAAATTAAATACCAAGTAAGTAAATATTCCCATTAAAAATGGGTTACAGAATTGAAAAGAAACTTCTCACAAGATGATATTCAAATGTCTAACAAACATCTTTAAAAACGTTCTACCTCCCTAGTCATTAGAGAATTCAAATTAAAACCACCCTGAGATATCATCTCACTCCAGTCAAAACAGATATGATCCAAAACACAAACAACAGCAAATGCTGGCATGGATGTGGGGAGAAGGGGACCCTCATACATTCTTAGTGGGATTATAAAGTCATACAACCTCTTAGAGATCAATTTGGAGGTTCCTTTAAAAAGTTTAAAGTTGAAATTACATACAACTTAGCTATACCACTCCTAGGAATATTCCCAGAGAACACTCCAGCCTGCATCAGAGATACATGTACACTGTTCATAGCCGCCCTTTTCATGGTTGCAAAGAAATGGAACCAGTCTAGATGTCCAACAGTTGATGAATGGTTAAGGAAAACATGGTACATATATACAATGGAATACTATTCAGCTGTCAAGAAAGATGAACTAGTGAAATTTGTCAGTAAGTGAATGGGACTGGAAGAATTCATCCTGAGTGAAATATCCCAGACACAGAAAAACAGATGCTCTATGTTCTCCCACATAAGTAGATCCTAGGTTTAATCCTTCAATTTGATATAATCAAATGGAAACACCACGTCCACAAATGAAAAGAAATCCAAGCCTAGGTGGTGGTAGAAGAGGATACCAAAAGAACAGAAACAAAAGAAAATGGGTAAACAATTTTTAAAAAAATACTTTTTGCCATGAAAAAATAAAACAATCCTGAGTTATAACAACTCAGGAAGAACAGAAAATAGGACACCATAGAGAGCGGGTTTAGCCTCCAGGTAACCAACCACATGCTTACTAGCCCCAACTCCCCCTCCACGACAAGGAACATATAACCAACACTGTAGGCCTTTCTAAACAACAGTAGATGGGGAGAAAACTGAAAGTAAATAGGATCAGATATCTCAATACTAGCCACAAACACTCCAGAGTAGACGTCTATCTAAACACCTCTCATTTTATCTTTACATAATTAAGGATATCAGCACCCAAGCAAGACACAGTCTATTGGAACGAAAGATCAGTGAAATAAACACCAACAACCAACCAGAATGCAGCATATCAGCGATCCTAAAATGCTTAGCTAGAATCAGGCCAACTAGATCTCTTCCCATCCTATAGCTCAGGGAATCTTGCGGAAGAGGGACAGTAAGATCGTAAGAGTCTAAAGATGGGGAATTCCACCACTGCCCAAGACATTCTACTCAAGGCAGGGCTTCTGCATCCGGAAACTCACTGTAATAAGACATATCCTCACCAGGCATATTAACCCCCTCCCCAGATTACAGAGGCTTTCAGGAAAAATAATTACTGCCAGTAGGAACCTCAGGGATTAGACAGGTGAGGAGGAGTGCTTCTATCAGTGGTCTACCCAAGGAACATCCACTTGATCTGCCGCAGACATCTGGGCCCCTACGGGAACAGACAATCCAAAGGGATACCTAGGGCCCACTGCAGGAAGCAGACAAGAGGTGGGAGGGAGTATTGGGTTGAAGCGATAAAGGGAAGATAAGCTGGAGGGGTTGGACGGAGGGAGGGAGGGGATGAAGGGGAGGAAAAGATGACCACTCATTGTACTTAAACTAGAAAAAAATTTTTTTTTAATTTGTTTATTCAATTGTGCGTGTGTGTATGTATGCGTGTGTGCGTGTGTGCGTGTGTGTGTGTGTATGTGTGTGTGTGTGTGTGTAGAACCACGGACGAATTCGGGAACCACCATGGACGCCTCGATCTCCTCCTTGTTTACTCTGGCCCGGGATTCACAGGCTCCGCCCTACTAGGACCAGAAGCGCAGGCCGCCTCCGCTTGCGCCCGGCGTCTATACGTGGGATCTAGGATCGGAACTCAGGACCTTCCGCCTGCAAGGCAGAGGCTTAAACCCTGAGCCACCTCTCCAGCCCCCTAGAAAAAAATTTTTAAAGATACTAATTTAAAAATTCTGTCGTGACATGCGTATAGTGGCGGCAAGGTGACAATCTAGCTATTTTAATTATCTGCCCTTCTTCAGCTACTCACATGTCGTTGACTCATATTTTGTTGTCATGGTGCACATATGGATTTATGCTTTGCTGGAGGAAAGAACACAGTCTAGATTGACTCATCCATGGCGTCTGTAGACAGAATTCTCTGGAAACTCCTAAGAAGCTGAAAGTCTGGGGCTACAAGTCACATCCAATTTCTGTATCTCTAAGACAAGGCGTTATGACCCAGAAGTGCTCTTCCTGACATTATGAATCACTTGCTCTGTAAACTATCATTTGGCACCCAGATTAAGGAAGGATAAACTTTCTGTCTGCTACTCACGGCTTACTCACTAGGCATCAGTGTAACTCTTCTGGCTGAAGCATGTTTCTATTAATTTATCTTTTTAAAATTTCCCTTCTGTTCTCAAAGTGGAAAGCCAAAAGGATTTCCCTTTGCATATTTGATGGAAAAAGAAAAACAAGAGGACGGTTTTTCATATCAAAGCACCAGCATGTAATAATGAAGGTATCTGTCTGAATGAGAATTGCTTATCTGCTGTGGACTCCTGGAAGGGCACATGCACGGTGGTAGCTCCTGAGCTTTGGGAACTTGTCCATTTTATTGTGATAGCTGGCCAGGTTTATCACTATGGCTTTGTCTTGAACCGACAAAGTGAACGTAGGCTACTATTTGACCTAACAAGCCCAACTTGATATCCATTGTTATGTTCTTGAGACATAATATATGCACACCATATCCTTTTTCTAGTGTTCAGTTCTGAATTCAGACAAATGCCATCTGCTTTCCACCACAGTCAGACATGGACCACTTAACTACTGGAGGGTTACATTGTTCCTTGTGTACACAATTCATCCTCTCATCTCTACCCTAAGCTGGTAACCATGGATTTGATTTCTATACTTATGGTTTTGCCTTCTCTAGAATACTATATACACAGGCTCTAAATATTTTCAATCAAATGACTTAATAAATAGTACACAGTGGCTATCACTGCTTTCTTAAACTTTTCTCAAAACAATAAGTTTAGCAATGTGGGGCTTTCGCGACTGCAGCTTCCATGAGTTGACCCTTCAACAACTATCCTTTTCTTCCTATGAATCAACTTAATGAGCTCAAATATGAATTTAGACACACAGGAACAAATTGTCCTTCAGCTCTCAGTAACTGAGTTCCCCATCTGTAAAATGGGAGTAAGAATGTACATCTTTGGAAGCAAACAGAAAAGTAAAGCAAATAATAACACAAAGATGCATTGTCCTGGGAATCCTAAAGTATAAATTCAATGGAGTTGAATTTATATGGAAGCTGATAGCAAGGAGTGGTATTCAGCGACCCTGGTCAGATGACTTAAGTTCTTTGTGCCTCAATTGCATAAATTGGGGAAAAGTACATGTTGTTTGCAGAATCACAATCATGACAACAAGTAAAAACATTAATATGTCTTCTGAGCAACATTAAGTTCTTATAAATACTAAAAATGTCATGTATTAATTAAATTTTAATTTGCATATGCGGTGTATGTTTAGGAGTCCTTCATGATCCTACTGCTAAATTGTGCCCAACAACCAATAAAATTTTTATTCATTTATTCTTTTCTTTAAATTGAACTTCACTTCTCATATCCTAAAATTTATCTTTTAAAATATGCAGCTCAATAGTTTTTTAGCATATTGAGAGAGTTGTGATCCATCACTGTAATCTAAATTCTAAACGGTTTTTCCACTTTCATATCAGCCCTTGATGAACACAAATCTATCCTTTCTGACGATTTGCCTATTTGTAGTATTACATAGGAAAGAGATGATATGCATCCAGAATTTATGCATATTATGGAATGCTTGAAACTTCACTTTTCTTTAGCAGTGAGCAATATTCTTTATATGAGTGAAATATTTTCTTTGTTTATTTACCAACTGATCAACATTTGTACGGTTTCCAATTTGGGGCCATCACATAAATGTCTGTGATTATATGTATGTATTTTACATACATTATGTGTTTTACTGGTAGCAAATTTCAATGCTCTTGTTGGTATATATAGGACTGGAATTATCCTATATATAGGATATATATATATGACTAAAATTATCAGATATAGTGTGACATTATGTTAATCTTTTGAGAAACCACAAGCTGTTTACTAAGCAACTAAACCATTTTACTTTTCTTTTTTTAAATTTTTTTATTATTATTTATTCAATTGTGTGTGTGTGTGTGTGTGTGTGTGTGTGTGTGTGTGTGTGTGTGTGTAGAACCACAGGCGAATTCGGGAACCCCCATGGACGGCCTCCATCTCCTTGTTTACTCTGCCCGGGGATTCACAGGCTCCGCCCTACCAGGACCAGAAGCGCAGGCCGCCCCCACTTCCGCCCGGCGTCTATACATGGGATCTAGGATCCAAACTCAGGACCTTCCGCCTGCAAGGCAGAGGCTTAACCCCTGAGCCACCTCTCCAGCCCCCCATTTTACTTTTCATCATCAGAGAGTTTCAATTTTCCACATCCAGTACAATTTGTAATTTTTTATGTCTTTTGTCTTACATTCAAATTTATAATAACCTAAACTTTCAACACTGTAGTTTAAATTAATAACAACTGAACTTTAATAATATCCTAAGATTTTGCACTCATGTGTCTCTATTTTTTCTTCCTTTCTTTATGCTGGTGACTCCAATATAATCTCTCTCACTATGGTTTTGGTTTGTATTTTCCTAATGAATGATAATGTTAACTCTCTTTCCATGTGCTTATCGACCATTTGTTTTTATTCCTTGAGGCAATGTCTAGTTAAATCTCTGATCATTTTTAAATTATGTTTGTAATTTTATTATTATTATATTTTTGCCTAGTTATACAAGCTCAATAGGCACCCCTCTTCTCCCTATCCCTCCCTTCTCCCTGTTGTCCTCCCAATCCACTCTTCACCCTTTCCCACTCTCCCCACCCTCACACCTTTTCTTTCCCTCCTTTCTTGGTGATTCCTGACTTCTCCTTCCCATCCTCCAGAACATCTGTTTATGTGGCGCTGAATTTTCCTCTGAGATGTCTACACTAGCGAGGGTTCAGGACTCAGTGACATAACTTGGGGCCCTTTCTTGGGCTGCCAGCTAGTATGGGAATTCTATTATAACTGTTGAACCCCTTGCCTCTAAGGCTCCTACTGCCTGAAGCCTTCTCCCTTGTGATCCATTCTAGACGTTGGTGTTGTTGACATGTCAGCCATTGTGCAAGTCAGGCAAGTTCCAATCACATTGTGGCTATATCCTGGCTGTTGCAGCCCTGACTTGTGTGGAGTATCTTGCATATTGTTGGTCCTCCCCATCTTTAGGCTCTTACAATCTTGTCAACTCCTCTTTCGCGAGGTTCGCTAAGCTTTAGGATGGGAAGAGATTTGGCTGGTCTGAATCTGAGTGAATATTGTAGGGTCTTTGGTGTTCTGAATTGTGATTTGTTATTGTTTTCAGTTTGCTGTTCCTGCACTGCCTTTGGCTGCATCCTGATTAGTTGTTGAAGTCATCTCTTAACCAAAGATGATAGGCTGTTTAAATGAAGATCATAATACAAAAGAAGGCTCAAAGGTAAAAGGAGGAATAGGAATAGGACACAGCAGTGAGAGGGGTCAGTTACCTGTTTGCAGATTGGTTTTATTGATTAAGCTATTTAGTTTGCATACAAGTCCTTGCATACCTGTCAGAACTCTACTGCACCCTGTACACTGTACTTTCTTCTTCCCAGTGGAATACTGAATACAGTGACTCCTGAGAAAATGTAACTCACCTGTTTTCCCTTTTGCTGTTTATGGTTTCTGGTCACATATCAGGAAATATTGACTAATCCATGCTCGTAAAGATTTAGTCCCATGTTTTCTCCGATTTTACGAAATTTACAGCTTTAGTGCTTTTATTTAGCTCTTCAACCATTTGAGTTAGTTTTTCTTGATGCACGTAGGCATCCTGAATGTGAGCATCTGATTATAAACAAGCCATTCCTTAAGAACATATTTTTTTGCCTGGTTAAACAGTTTTAGCATTCCAATAAAAAATTAAACAATTGTAAATATAAGGGTTTATTTCTGGACTATTACTTTGATTTCATTGATGTAAGCATCTGTGCTTATGCTGGTCCCACATTATGTTTAATATTAAAATTTTGTCATAAGTTTTAAAATGAGAAATGAATAATATGCCTCTATTCTTCCCTTATATTGCCATTCCATCTATTATATAGAAGATGTATATTAATTTTTTTTGCCTATTCAAGTTGACATTGTTTGTTTTCCCTTAAATTAAGTCCAGTTTTTATTTTCAGTTTTTGCACTATGTTATTTAGCTTATGTGTTTTTATGATTGCTATGTCTTCATGATGGATTAACACTTTCATCTTTATAAAATGTCCAGCTTTATCCCTGACACCATAGCGTGACCCACAGAGCTAACTGGCTACGTCCTCAGTTTTATCTCTTCTAACAGTTTTGTCTTAAAGTAAGTTTTGTAAATTCATGTATCTGTCCCTTTCTCCCTTCAACTACTGTTCACATTGTGAGTCTTTTTGTTTCTCAAACGAGAGGTTTAATTGATGTTAAAGTGCATTTCCTGCAGACAAAATGCAATTAAATTATTTTTCACTCATTTTTTATTTTTCAGACATATTATTTCAAAGTTTGATCATTTATATTGTAAATAATTATTGATCAGGTGAGATTTGCCCTATAATTTTGCTATTTGTTTTCCTGTGTTTCACAACATTTTTGTTTCTTTTATTCATCTATTGCCAAATTCTTTTGGATTCAATGATATGTTTTGTACTATTTTGATTTTTTTATTAAGTCACTATGTTATTGTCTTAATGGTTTCTCTGAAGACTACAACTTACGCTTAGTTTTATAATAGTACAGCTTGGACCAATACCAACTTAATTTCTTTAACAGTGCTTTTAACAGTTCCAGGGATTAAACCAATGGCCTTGCTCATGATAGACAGTCACTCAGCCAATGAGCTATATCCCCAGCCCCAAACCAAATTAATTTCAAAATATATTAAAAACTTCACTCATTTTTATTATTTTCTGTGGCAGTGCTAGAGAATGAACATGGGACCTTGCATATGATAGGCAAATGCTCTGCCACTGAGCTACAACCTCAACAACAGCTTTGCTCTTATGTGATTTAATTCCCTCTCTCTCTGTTTGCACTATTTTTATAGTAGAAATTGCATTTTATAAGTTATAATACTGTTAATTTTATTTAAAATTATTTTCTTATGTAGGAAAAATTTCATAAGTAAAATCATTTTTATCTGCTTTTTCCCTTTGCCAATATACTCCATTTTTTATTGTCCAGTGACACAAATGTCAGCATATGGATCAAACAAAAAGAATATTCCCAGCCTTAAGCAAGACCAGATGTGAGCATAGAGAAACATGGTTGCACATGATACTGAGGGTAAGTGAAGGTTTGCATTTTGGTTCTGAACATGACATTTTTAACATTTCCTAGTTGATAGATTTGCTTGTGACAATTCTGGTTTTAAAATAATTCTGGTGTGTCAGCTTCTCACTCTTTTTTGAAAGGCAGTTTTCCTGTGTGTAGAATTCTTGGCAGACACATATTTGTTTCTTGCTTTCTGTCTGAGATCCTTTTGAAATGCTACTTGTTTGCTATGTAGCTTACACAGTTTCTGCTATGACTCATTTTTCTTTCAAGATTCTGTTTTTGAACACTTGATATTTTTTCTATGATCTTCTCCACTGATCTACCAGGAGAGTTCATGTCCGTTCTCTAGAAATTTGTTGTGTTCTTTCAATTTACATTGCACAGTAAGTCCTGCTTTTGAAGCTTCTTGGGTTTGGGACATGAATAGAAGGATCTTCATGGCAACATTAATAATAAAATTAAGAAATCATGCCTAAATCTGTTACAACTATCCAAGCAGCCAACCAGGCTTATCTTTACTCATTGCTTTTAGGCTAGGATCAATGCCACATTAGTAGTGGGTACCAAATGGATCATTCTACTGCCATTTGAAATATGCCTGTTGGAACAATTGCCATGAATTTTGCAAACTTCTCAATACAGATGAGCCCTAGAGGAGAAGGAAAGACAGAAGTAACCTTGTCTGTTAGTAAGTGAAGCTCTGTTGTAAGGCTTCTTTCTTTGTGCTTAGATTGTTTGCCCTGTTTTCATGTGCATGCATGTCTGGTGTGTGTTCATTTATGTTTGCATGTGTATGGGGAATCAGGTATACATATGTATATGAGTGCACAGATTTGTTTTTTTTAAACTATTATTATTATTATTTCCGCTCATAAAAACTTAATAGGTACACCGGTCCCCTCCCTCCCTCCAACCCCCTACCCTGCCTCCCCCCTCTCTCCCCATCACCCAGTGCCTTTCTCCCCCAATCCCCGGAGCATCCTTTAATGTGCATGCCAAACTCTCCTCTGGGTCTTCCTCTCCGATGAGGTGCAAGGACCCAGGGGCATTTCCCAGAACCCTTTCCTGTGTTCCCCTTAAGCTTAGGAACACTACTGTGACTGTCAGTCCCTAGCCTCCAAGGATCTTAGTGCCTTTAGTCCATGCTAGACTTTGGAGTGCACAGATTTGTGAAGACCCACCTTGTCTCTTTGAGGTTGTGTCTCTCATTAAACTCAGAGCTTACCAATAGTATTAGTCTGGCTGGCCAGCTTGTTCTGAGGACTCCTAGGCGCTACCTTTTGAGGATGGAATTAGAAGTACACCACCATGCCCACTAATCACTGTATGTGGGTTCTAGGGATCTTAACTCCAGTCGTTTTGCTTATGTGTCAAGCACTTTAAACAATTAGCTGTGTTTTGAGTCCTTGCTTAAGTATTTTTTTAAGTTCTTAAAGGTTAAATGAGTCAGTGAGTTTAAGGGCTATTTCTATATATTATCTAAAGTACCACGATAAATCAAAAATTGTGTAGAAGCATATCAGTTGGCGGAATGAGATGAGTCTTGGGGTCATGAAAAATGCACCAGCAGCAGCTCATACCTTTTGTTATCTAATTTGCTATGTAGCAGCTCAGAAACCCATAATGATCTTGGAATCTGAGAGTCTATCCCATTTACTTACCTCAGTGAGAGCCTTTTCCTAAAGATGTGCTGCATCTCAATGTTTCCCAAGAAACTTGCCTCCTTCTCTTTAGTTAATGTGACTTCATGACCGAACCACTAAGAAAGGCCAGGACTATAGTTTTTTTTTATAGAGATAAGTTAAGGAAGAAGTGACAGAAAAATGGTTGATATTCCACGAACCAGAATCATCGTGCCTATGTCACATGTTCACCTATCTAGCCAGGGATTTTTAAACTTAAGTGAGCAGTAGAATTCCTGGGATGTCTTGGAACACATTATGTCCTTCAGAGACCAATAATTTTTATTTTCTATAAGTTCCAGAAGAGATGTTGTTGGTCTAAGCCCCACATTTTCACCACTAGTACATTACATGCTGTGCTCTTTATTGGATGATATGGGAAACCGTGGTCCCCATCTTGCTCATCCTGAATGTGCACAGAAGTCCTTCTCAGATTCACAATCCTGTCACACCTGTCAGAAAGCTCATGATCTCCAACTAGAGAAATCTTATCCTTTGAGTGTGACCATGAGCATTCCAACATATGTTGATATGCAGAAGGAAAGAGAGAAAAAACACCCAGTGCTGCTTAGTAGGGAAAGGAAGTAGAATACTTGTAAAAAAGTAGGTCAAAGACCTAAATATTAAGGTAATACTTCAAGGTTTCCCTGAGCCTTGTTCTGCCAGGAGTCACTTTGTCCCATGTCGAGGAGTTACTGATCTATGCCCCACTTTGGCTTTGTATTTTTCTAAGGCTTAAACATGTAAAAGAAGTCACTGCGGTTGTGGGAGTTTCGCTGTCCTGCGTCCTGCAGCGACTGTGAACTGAACCCAAGGGGAAGTGTGAGGATTGAAATTCAGACACAAATGTCTTTTTCACAGGAAGGATGCCTTGCAAGCAGACAAAAGGAAGCACTGAATCTTTATTTCATACAGTATTTATATAGAAAGAGAAGATGTTAAAAACAGATTGAGGGAATAAACAGTTGAAAATGCAGCTGTGCAAACCAGCTCATTATTTCCCTTCCTTATCTACAGAATTTAAGGAATAGCCATAGCACTTCTTTGGGGCCCAAACAATTAATGAGCAACTTCTTTCAATATTTACAATCTTTCAAGAAAGATTGTCTTTCTGACCTCACTACTCAGGGCACAAAAGTCTTCAAGATGGAGTTTCTCAAAGTCTCACAATTATGGGAACATGTCCTTATGTCCCACAGAAACTAAAAGATCCGCCAAGCATATTCAAAAATGCATCAACACTCAGGACTCATGTCCCGGCCATGTGAATTATAACAGTCATCAGTAAATATGCTTCCCACAGGGAGTTGTTTTCTTGGACACCCTGGAATACCAAGAAGCTTCATGGGTAAATAAAAATGTATCCATATGTGATCTGTACTTTCCAGAGCCTGAGAGTCACAAGCTGGTATTAGAGAAATTATGAACCAGACACTTGTTTAAAATGAAAAGATGTTGTCCAAGACTAATGTGTGCTTGCTTCATCTTCCTGTTGCTAAACAAATACAAGACTCATGCAATTTAAGGGAAAAAAGAGCTTATTTCTGCTTCTGATTCTTGGTTGCATTTCATCAGCATGAAAAGAGAGCTTATACCAACAACATTAGGAGCTGAGGGAACTAGCTATGCCATATTCACACAAATAGCTGAAAGAGGGACATACTTTCTCTATTGCCAGAATGCCCGCATTCCAAAGCACTGAATCAGATTTCTCCACCATATCCATTTTCCTAGGAAGTCATCCAATTCACCACAGGCTGAGTCTTCCCACACCTATTAGATAATCTCATACAGGCTTGATCCAGACTTGCCTTAACTTTGAATTCTTTACGTATATGCCAAAGCTCAGTCTTCACTTGTCAATTGGTACCTCTATCTAACTAGAATATAAGGCAATAGGAGAAAAACCTTTTAACTTGACTCCAGATAGAGCAAAGGCACAAAGGTTTCTACCAATGACTAAAATGAGAGAACTGGGTGGGAAGCACTAAGAATTTAATTAATGTGAACAGATTCTTGCTAACCTAGCCTAACAGAATTCTTGCAAAAAGCAGCCCAAATACCTAAATATTAAGAATGGGAGCTGAAGAACTCGATCAGATATCAAAGTGTGGGAGAGTTTCTCTAAAAACCAAGCTGAGGAGGGACCGCAGAGAGGCCAGCTAAAATTTGATTTAGAGACTTTTAGTTGGGTGCAAAAAAAAAAAGAAGAAAGAAACAAATGAGTAGATATATCATATACTTTGACAAATGAGAGATATTACCAATAATTTTCAATCCTAAATTAGGAGACCACAGGAATCCTAAAACAATAAGTGAATATTGCAAAAAAAAAATCAGATCAAGATTAATTCTAATTTGATTCCAATAAAAAGTAGATGAATGCTACCTTTTTTTCCAGATAAATCTTTAGAGACAAGTGGCAGATGCAGTTACTCAATTCAATGACAGAATTATTAAAACACCAAGAAAAGTTTGAAATTAGCCAACTACGATGTGACTTGTCATCATGTCAAGTAGCAATCTCAAGCAGAGATTAACCCTTTGAGACACCAAATCATGTCAGATTGGCTCCAGGACATTTTCTGTGCTGTTGTAACTATGTGCTCTTATGAATGGTTTGAGCAATAAAATAAAAATCACCTTATGAAATTTTTAGAGAGAAGCAATTTGACCATAATGACTGATTCTTTGGAGAATGGAGTTGGCTTTCACAATGCCCAGGTACATGCAGAGTTCAAGTGAAGAGAAATGACACATAATGATGCCCAGTACAGAGGGTTACCTTGGCAGAGAACAATAAATCCCCAAATAATGTTTGGCAAACAATAAGTCAGTCATGCTCGAAGTAAAACAAAGTCCTGTGGATCCAAGCAGGTCACAAATATCTCCCATATCAGAACTTGCTCAAACTCTCCAAATGATAGTGGAGATGACTTTAACTTGGGACTCAGTGGTGCATGGAGTGGACGTTGTGGAATCGTATTCCATTTTAGAGTTTTTCCAGAGTCTACATAGTCAGCACGCTTGGCTTTGAATTTCTCTAAATTTCAGCATATGGATGGATCTGCTCCAGGTCTGTGTCCTGTCTTTCCATTTTCCTAGCCAATTCCTGACAACTTTGGCTTTATATTTGTTACAGTTATTAAGGAATACCTAAAGGACTTGCTTACATGGAAAGGTGGAGAGGAAGCTGGGCTGGCAGAGATATCTGACCTGAGAGGTAACTGATACTGCAGAATATTCTAGGCATTTCTGGGCCCTTCAGAGCTGGGTTGGGCCAGGGTTCTGCAGCTAGGACTTGGATACTCCTATATTATAAATTCCTTCCAGATGGGCTCAGAGTACAGATCTTCACACCTGAACACCACAAGGGTCCTTGAATCTGGGAAGTGAGCAAGCCAGGCTATTTCTGCAGAGGAAACAGCCTCTACTAAGGGATATCTTATGGCATGTCTCAATGTCTCTGCTTTCAAAGTCAGACAGCATTTGTAAGTTCTAGTTAAGGCTGTGGAAACTTGGTTTGGTTTCAGTTTTCTCAGATTTACTCATAACCGTGAATTTCTCTAGGTTTCTCTACTGAGTTGTGATTTCTTCCTTTGTCTATTTCTCTCTTGTGGATTATCCACCATGTGTGTATGTGTCTACGTGTTCATGTGTGAAGTACACATGGGGGCATATGTGCATATATGTGCCTGCACATGTGGAAGGCAGATATCAACCTTGGAAGGATATCATTTCTCAGAAGATACCCACTTTGCTTTTTGAAACAAGGTCTCTCAGGTGGCCTGAATCTTACAGATTAAAGGAGGCTGGCCAGCAATTCCCAGGGATCCATCATCTTCAGTTCCCTGTGCTGGGATTCCAAGTGTATATAGCCACACTAGGCTTTGTTTTCTTGAATGCTAGGGATCAAACTTGAGTCTTCATGTTTGCACAGCAAGCACTTCACCCACTTAGGCATCTTCCCAATGGATTACCCATTTTTTACCCATTTTTTGCAGAATGGGGCTGCATTTGTTGACTACAATTTTATCCATAAGTTTAGTTCTGTGTATTATCATGCTCATTAAATGTTTACCTTGGCATCTTTTTCTTTGTGTTCCAAACCCACCTGGGTGTTTGGTGAAACTTCAGATTCCTTCCTGAAGGTGATTCATCATTAGAGTTGACTGGATAGGCAGGTAATGGATGTAACAGATGTCTCTGTGGAGCAGGTGACTCAGTTCAGCTGAGAAAAGAGATGACTGCTGAAATATTGCTGGTTTCTCTGGTGATTCCTTGCTCCGGAGGATATTGTCTATGAAATGTCTGCATAACAGAGAGGAAGATGTGATTAATAAGTCACACGAAGCTGGAACAATGAGCATCAATCGCAGGGCCTGACTTTGGATTTGAAGAAGATAAAGCTCCCTAAGCCATCTTGGTAAGTGTGCACTTCAATAAGCTGCTGGATCAAGTGACATTGCAGCAGGTAATAATGGGCTGCCCAGCTGGGATTTTTCAGACAGGCTCTCAGGCAAGTAAATGCCTCTTTTCAGAGGTAAGGTAATAACTCTTCTCTGATGCTTCATGTAGGTTGATGTATATGCATCCTTTTATTCCATTAAAGATCTTTGAAGTCTGGGACTGCTTCTGCTCTTGATTACTTATTACATTCATACTCATCAGAACAAAGTTCTTGCACGCTCTGGGTGACATGGGTTCTGCCCTAGGACTACTTCTTGCTAGTCCTGTGAAATCTAAGGGCCTGAGTATTCTTGGCTAATCTCTTCCATACTTACCACATTGTAGGCACACAAAGCCCTAACAAGTACTCGCTCTGTGGAGTTCTATTACTGTTGTCCTTTGTTCAGCCTGGGTTGTGACCCAAAGCACTTGTAAAAAGGCTTTTTTCTTTTTCCAAGGGATATAGCAAACGTGATTAAAAGAACACACGCAAAGAACTTTTTTCTTGTATATATATTTACTTCTATTCATTTTCAGTTTCATACATGTATACAATGATTTTAAATCATTTCACTTCAAATGACCAACCTGATCTCCTTTCATCTCATTGAAAACCCTCCTCTTTCCAACTATTATCCTTCCTAGTTTCATTTCCTTCACATATATGGTCCATTGAGTTTAATCAGGTTTTGTCTGAATTAACATGTGCCCAGTATGCCTAGTATTTGCCAGAGCATGTATGATATGTTAGTGGGTATATTTTTTAAGAAAGTAGTTTCTTTTCCCTAACAAGCACTAAACACCCACTGTTCCATCAGGGAGGTGTGGTACCTCATGAGGTCTTCCCCCTTTCATGATAAAATGTCGATAGGCAAGATCTTATTCAGGTCTTGTAAAGACAGTGGGTTTATGGGTACAGCAGTCCCGATGGGTCATGGGTTGGGAGGAGTGCTGACAAATGAATTTCCTCATCCATCTTCCAGTCTCTATCCTGCCTTCCCTCTGCTGCCAACTGCACACACACACCTCTCACTTGTACACATCAAATAATAGGATTCACATTCTAGAGATCCATGCACATGCATGAGTTCCTTTGACCTTGTTTTTCTGTCCCAGGCTGACAGGACAGAAGAAATCCCCAAGGGTCTCCTAACCTTCTGCATCTGGGGCTGAACATGTTTCTCAGGAGAGATATTTCTTTCGGTGGTCTCAAGAACCTATGATCACTTGTCTAGTGGTCCCACCCTACCTGGACTGTAAGAGAGCAGATAAATATCCATGAATCCACATGATTCACAAGTTGCTAGCTTGTGGCCCATTCAATTATAGAAAACTCTCTGTCGTTTGGCATCTATTAAGCAGAACTTTCCATTAATGAAGTCTTCTGCTTAGCAACCAAGCAAGGATAATTGATGTTTAAATGATAACCCGGAGGACTGGAGAACTCTGAAGAGCCTTTTGAATTATCAAAGAGAGATTAATATTCCTATAGTGTCCCTGCAATTCATTTTCATAGAAAAGCACAAAGAGCAGAGAATAAAGATAAGTGGAAAGAAATGATGAGGAAAAAAGAGATGGCATTGATTATTACATTCAGAGCTCTGGAACTGGAGAAGGGACTCAGAAAAAAAACTTTATGTAATATAAGAGAGAAAGTGATATTCACCATTTGCACATAATCCCACCCTTATGGTGCAGTGCACATTATTAGACCGCAGAGAGCAGATAGTTTGCATAACCATGCACCATTGGGGGCACTCCACTCCCACTTCTGGTCCAGTGGTCACTCACCACTCTGGACACCAGAGATTCCTATCTGATTCCTCTAGTGAATTACTCTGCAGAAAACATTTGAACAAAAGTAAGCCTCGTTGTTATGCCTCCATGTGTAGAGGCTTGAGGATTTCCTGACATTCTAAATACTTTATCTGAGAAGAAAGAGAAAGGGCAGGGCATGCATAGAACAATGCACATGAGAGATGTCAAGTTTCAGAAATTATTTCTACTACCATGTGGACTCCGGAGATGGAACTTTGATCACCAGATTCATGTGCAGGGTCTTTTACCCATAGAGCCATCTTGCTGCCCTAGGATTCACTAACATTCTGAGGAAAGACAATTTTCTTTACATAGAGAGCTAGCCAGTCCTTATAGAGAAAGCTAAGCTTGTTTTCCCCAAGTCTCCATCAAATCTCCCCAACATCATGCTTCCCACCTGTCCTTAAGAAATCCCACTCTTCACCTCCCCTCTTCTGCTGGAACATGTAAGTCCTCTCCAGAATTGTCTTTGGTATTATGTTTTATTTTGTTGCTTATATTCATGCTACCACATGTCATCATTGCCTTAAAAATCATGTTTAATTTAGTGATTTTAATGCTCTCTTCCCCTTGCTTCTGGCCTTCGTCCTGAGTGTGGACACTTGGTGCCTGCCTGATGGACAGTCTGTGCATCGGTGAGCATCGGAGGTTACATGCTCTCAACTACTGCCTACTTGCTGCCAGTCACAAATCTTACCTTTAGATTTCTTGTTCCTGAGTACTGAACTTGAATATTTACTCATTTTATAAATATCACTCAGAAGTTAGCAAAATGCTTATCAGTTGCAGTGCCTTACGTTGAAATCAACCTAAGAACAATTTCCAATGTGTAGATTCCTGATACATCTTACTTGACTTTGAGTTGAAGTTCTAACAGCACATTTCACTCCATGAGCTGTTATATTCCATGAATATTGGTTCTTTCCTCACACTGAGGGATAATAATATTACCTTACAGAAGAGTTTGAGGGTGTAAGGAAGCTGTGTTGGCAATGACTGATCTAGAATAACATTTTTTTATTATAAGAATTTCCTTTTGAAATAGATTAATAGGGAACACAACCAATAAGCTTATAGGTAGGAAGACAGTACATCAAACTCTCTGTAGGCAGCTGTTATTATACACAAAGAATGGGAACTCACAGTGGAAACTTTTGAGTCTAAAGCTGGATGAGTGAAGGGAAATGTACATACCAGTGGGGTGGCCTGAAGAGAGGAAACTTGTTATACTACGGAGGCCTGAGCCCACACAGGAGTAGACAAGCCAGAGTGAACACTAAAGTCCATATACATATACAAGCAGAAGAGTGAGTCAGAATGGTGAAGAGAAGGGAGGGAATAGGAGGAGGGAAGCCGAGGTAAATACTTAATATACTTGTAAAAGTAGAAAAAAGAATTCTCCTTTTATTCAAACATAATGAGTGGTTGTCTGGTAGTTCCATATTCCATTCCTCTTTTATTTTCCAACATTAATCTGTCTTCATCTTTTTTGCTGTTTAAAATTTTAATTATATTCTTTTAATGATTTTACATGTTTTTTGTGTCATTTTCATCCATTATTACCTAATCCCAATCCCCTAATGTTCCTCACTACAAACTTTCTTCTTCCCCACTGGTCTCTCAACTGTTCTTTGCTCTCTCGCTCTCAGCTCTCTCTCTCTCTCTCTCTCTCTCTCTCTCTCTCTCTCTATATATATATATATATATATATATATATATATATATCTTTCTGACTTACTGAGTCCCATATGGGTTACTGTTAATGACATGTGTCTGGGAACTTGCTAGAGCAAGGAAAATATGCCAGTGGGCATATCACAGGGGGAATTGCTCCCCTTCTCTCCCATTCAGCCTTAGTTCCTATTAATCTCTAAGGGAGGCATGGTGCTTCTTGAGGTCTTTCTCCTTTCATAATGCAATATAGATGGGGTAAACCTTGTGCAAGTCTTGAGGAAGTTTTCTCCTTCTTTAAACCAGCCAATTTATCATCCCATTCATCTGTCAGCTGGCTACTGTCACTTGTACAACAATACATCTGTGTCAGTTATTTTCAGATGTCAACTTGATACTTTGAAAACTGATTATTTAATTGAAACAAGCTTGTAGAAAATTGTCTAGTTGCAAAATTGATATGGGAAGACCCAGCCCATAGTGTGTGTGACTATTTCCCAAGCTGGTGAATAAATGCGAGAAAGGAGAGAGAGAGAGAGAGAGAGAGAGAGAGAGAGAGAGAGAGAGAGAGAGAGAGAGAGAGAAATAGGGAACTGATAGACCAGTAAAACTATAAAACTATATTGGCCTTGCCTACTTTCCTCTCTTGCTGTGGATATATAATGATCGTTTCCCTAAGTTTCTGCTTAACCTAAAACCATGATCATAAGTAAGCCCTCCTTTATTCCCTAAATTGCTTGGGTCATGCACTTATCACAACGATATATGAAACCAAGACAGCCATCTGCCATCATTCCCCCATCCACTCACTCACTCATGCAAGTTAGAGTCCTAGAATTACATGTATCACTAAAAGAAAGATGAATGACTGAGTGTAACTGAAGTGAAATTTGGGTCTCCAGAGTAAATAAGACAGAAAATCTGGCAAAGTAATTGGTGAGCAGCCTCAGTTTCTAGCAAGAGTGAGTGTCATCTTAAGGATAGGAAAAACCTTCCAAAGCTATGCTGAAATGACTATTAGTGCTATTTTTGACACATTTGTGAGATGGGAATAGTCTGACAGTTACCAGGGAAAGGAGAACCCTCTTGATATTATTGTGTCAGAATAGAAACCTGAAGGCACAAAACGGCACAGGTAAGAAAAGTGACAGCTTTCAGTAATACAGGTATTAATCAGCAATATTGAGAGAGTACAACATGCACAGAAATGGTGAGGAATAATTTACTAGTTTATGTAGGGAGTCATAAGAGCCGAGCAATGGGCACATGGATGTCAGATTTCACTTTTTTAGAGAACAATGTGAGTTGGGTGCACATCTATCAACCATTGGCTGCCGGTATGACACAAGAATAGTCACTGAAATATGCTGTGTGTTGGCTGCCCATCTGTGGAGTAAGCAGTCTCTGCTATAAGGGATTAAATAAAATACATAGCTAGTTCCCTGATTTAGTCCTGTATTCTCTTCTATAATCTGTTTAGGGCATTGCCTATAGGGTTGCCATTGAAGTGTTCTGGGGTAGTCATAACTCCTCCCCAGTGGATTCAAAGGCAAATTAGCATAAAAGTGGAAATTCTGCATAACAGATGGAGGGAGGCATATAAAATTAACTGAAAATAAGTAACAGAACTGGCAGATCAAAAGGCCTGGGATATGATTGGTGGTTTTATAACTCCTACTAACAGTTGAACTGTGGTATAAAGAGCCAAATATAGCTCTAGGAAATTCAGAGAAGGGGTCAGAAATACCATGCGAATTAAAGGAGGAAGAAAGAAGTTGTGCACACAGCAGGCCAGTGTTGCTCTAGCTTCCTTCAAGCGATGGTGAAATTAGCTAAGATTTTGGTTATCATCCTACCTTCGGATATATGGGTAAATGAATAGATGGGATGATGAATAGATGATGAAGGACAGAAGAAAGAGAGAAAGAAGGAAGGAAGGAAGGAAGGAAGGAAGGAAGGAAGGAAGGGAGGGAGGGAGGGAGGGAGGGAGGGAGGGAGGGAGGGAGGGAGGGAGGGAGAGGGAAGGGAGGGAGAGAGGGAGGGGAGAAAGATATTTCAGTATTTCTGTGGTTCTTATGACAAAATGCCCTAACAAGATCAACTTAAGGGAGAAAGGGTCTATTCTGGCTCACAATTTAAGGTACAGTCCATCCTGGTGGGGAAGTCAAGGCAACAATAATATGAAGCATCTGACCATACTCCATCCACAGAAAGCAGCGAGTTTGAAAGCACCCATTCAGCATGTTTTCCTCATTTCGTTCAGTCCAGGATCTTCATCCCAGGGAACAGTACCAGCTGCTTTTAGGCTGAGTCTTTTCACATCAATAAATACAATACAAAATTGTAACCTAGAGCATCCCTCATAGTCATGCCAAGAGATGAAACTCCTAGGGATCAAGTTGATAATTAACATTAACCAGCACAGAAGATAGAGTGATAAAGGAAAAAAAGGAGAAAAGAAGTAATGGATGAATGCTGATGGATGCATTGGTAGATGGAAGCAGACAGAGACATGATAGAGGGAACGATGGGAAGATGGATGGATGGGAAAGTCAACAGATTTACCATGTATATGATGTACCATGCCTGATATTAACTAATTTTATCTATTATATTATTATTTATCATATAATCCATTTTATAAAGCAATCTAGTGTTGGTACCATTATTACAATCCAATGAAGAAACAGAGGTATAGAGAAGTACTGGTTCACTCAACAGAATTTAATCATATTTCACCAGTTTGTCACATATTCATTTGCACCTATATGTGTTAAAATATGGCTCTATGGAAAATAGACCACCATCAAGGACTGCAAGTAAGTAATGAGACATCTGGTTAAGCTCACAGACTTTCCTTCCCAGTCACTTGCAACTGATGGGGTTTGATCTCACCAAAAAGGGAGCATAGAGTCTGGCAGATAGAAGGTAACCATCCTGCAAATGGGAGACTGATCTCCCCTCACTGTGGTCTCCTATTCTTATTCCATCTACCTTTGAATCTACTCTTATAATAAAACTCTATTTTAACAGCTTTTTATCTCTGGCCAGAGGGTGACATCCAATACCCATCAGGATGGAGCTAAGGGTGTGCAGGAGCAGCAAAACTGAAAAAAAAATCAACAAACCATAATTCAGGACATCAGAGACTCTGATCAACCACCTGGAACCAGGCCAACCTAATCTCTCCCCATCCCAAAGTTCAGGGAAATGTGCAAAGGAGGGGGCAGGTAAAATTGTAAGAGCCTAAGATGGGGAGGAGCAATGATATGCAAGACACTCCACACAAGTTAGGCCTGAAGCAATCATAATAGGACTTTGCATGACCTGCGCAATGACCAACATGTCATTGACCCCCCCAAAGTCTAGCATGGATCATAGGCACTATGATCCTTAGAAGCAAGGGATTAACAGCCACAATAGTGTTCCTATATTAAAGGGGAACACAAAATAGAGCTCTAGGCAATGCTACTGAGTCCTTACACCTCATCAGAGAGGAGGACCCAGAGGAAAGTTTGACATGCACACTAAAGGATGTTCCAGGAACGGAGTGGGGGTGGGGGGCACTGAGAGAAAAGGAGGGAGGGAGGAAAGGAAGGGGACAAACGGGAAGGGAGCAAGGGGATCCAGGGAGGGGTGGAGGGAGAAAGGGGAATGGGGTACTTATCAACTTTGTATAAGTGAAAGAAATAAAAAAATATGGCTCTATGAAATTACTCACATGTATAAATATCATTACAATCAAGACACCGAACTTTGTAATCTGTTCACAGCTCCCTTCAACAACCACACCTGTCCCTACCAGCTTATTCTATCCATGTCTCTGAAAACCTCTGGTCTCTTTTCTGGGCTCTGAAGTGATATTACTTCACAAATGTTATATAAATAGTACCATGTCACATGGGGTATTTTCAAGTTAGCTCTTTTCCCTCAGTATCATTTCTGTGACATTCATCCCAAGTTTACATGATTCAATTGCCTATACTCTTACTTGTTTTCCCTGATATGACACACTGACTTTTAAAAAATAATGATTTGTCGATTTAATAGTAGTATGAAACAGTTTAAACATTGCTGCAAATCAACTTGACTTGAAAAAAATGTTGAAGTCCGATAAAATGTAGAAGTGGGCAGTCAGGATCAGGTGAGTGATTATCTTTTAATGCTCTTTCCCACCTAGGTAGCTAGGACCTGACCATGAGGACATACTGGAACTGGACAACAAGCAATCTCATGTGTTTCAGAGCTTGTGATACTGCGTGTGTTTCAGGCAAAGAAAGGCCCCATCCCAGCACCTTGGGGCAAGTGAATACAGGAAGCTGAATATCTAGGCATAGTATCATATAGGCACAGAGACAGATAGAAGGGTCCATGCTAGATGTCTGAACATTCTGGGCACCAGAGAACCTACTCGGGCTCTTAGAGCAAACATTAAGAAATTAAAGTCAGAAATGAATAGCCAGTCATCAGGTAAGAGGAAAAAGACATTTTGTACAATCAAGACAAACAGTATGGGTTTTAATTAAGGAAATGTTAACAAGGTTGCCTTTAAGAACAGGACTCCAGGGGATGCTATGCACAACTGACATTCTGGAAGTACAAAAAATAGCTGGTTAAGACTTTTGACAAAGTCTGTTGTCTTCAAAAGTTCTTCCTGTTACAAAGGGCATATCTTTTAAATTTTTATTTCTTTTTGGCTCAGGAGCTAACCTAGGGCTTTATACTTGTTAAGCAAATGCTCTACCTCTGAATTTCATCCTCAGCCAGTTTGTCTTTTGTTTATACTAGCAAAAGAAGTCACAGTCATAGATGCTACTGTTGTTGGGTGAAACCTGGGTCTTTGCAGGGCTCAGTAAAGATATCACACTGAGGTTACTTGTGCTCATGGCCCAGTCTGGCTTGCAAGTTAAGGCTCTTGATGCTTCTTTCTAGCCACTGAGTCTTCCTTGGTCTTTCCCCACAGTGTTTTCTGAATCCAGTTCCATTCTGTCCCTACAGCCTTGCACTATTCCAGCTCTTCACCTGGACTTTAGCAAGAGCCTTGTCCCAGACCACCACACCCACCAGGGTACACCCTGCATTCACAAGGATTCTGACCAGTCTTTCAATGCCTCTGTCTTCAGAATACACATCAAGCTTGTTATCAGAGCAATGAAAGTGCTGTTAGTCTGGCACTACTCTAACCTTGTGACCATCCTCTTCCTACCAGTATCTTAAGCTGATAAGGGATTAAACACTTGGGGAGGGACAAGAGTGGAAAATATTTATATTTATTTTAAAACAGAAAACAATTTCACCAGAGACTCTGGGGATCCATTGCTGGCTGCCTACGAAAGGCACACCTGGAAACTGGTAAGTGGTGATGTGGCAAAGAAGTTAGAATCCTCAGGAAAACAGAGGATGGCTTGAATGTTATGAAGAGCATGTTTAAATTTGAGAAGTTTAAATAAAAACACAGAAGAGAGAGAGAGAGAATATTTAGCTCTTTGCAAAACTCAAAGTTAACATGTGGCTTGAAAGATCGTATATAGGAAGGTTCACAAACTCAGCCTCATTATTAAGAAACAGGAAAAAGAGAGGACTGAGATGGGCTTTGGGAAGGAGGAGTAAGACTGACTCCTAATTCTTTGGCCTTCAGGCTAGTCGCATTCGTTGGGGCTGGGAATTCTTAACAGGAGATTGACTCAGCTGTTAACTAACTTAAGAGTGAAGACCAAGATTTCAGCTTTACCAGGGTCTTTAAAATCCCTAACAAAACCAAAGCCAACCTTAAAGAGTACTCTGCCATTCCTCTCTCACTGCATGAACTCAGAAAACCCCAAGGCTCAAAACTGGGAAAAGACAAGTTATTTCTGATTGAGAACCAGTATTCGGTTGCAGAAGGGGAGAGGTCCACAGGGTCTATAGCAGAGGGTCTACCACAACCAACTGCAGACATAATTAGAGACAGTTACAATGGCATAATTGTGACAGAGGTAACTTCTACAGTTTGTATGTGGTTTGTTTTGTTAAACTCATGCAATTTTATTTCTAAAGCCATGTATTTTTTATTAAGAGAGTGTAAACATAATGCAATACTGTGGTGTTGGTAGCAGAGATGGGGGCTTTGAAATATAGTAATGATTAACTAGGTCATTAGGTTAGATCTTCATTATTGGATTTTGGCTGCTTTGTAACAGGAAGGAAGGACAGAGATCACACACACACACACACACACACACACACACACACACACACACACACACTCACACACTCACATCCTTGTAAGTTCCCTGTCTCTTGCCACCTTACAACTTTGCCAAAAAAAGGTCATTACTATTCACAGTTGCCATGAAGGAGGAACCGCTCTGTGGATCCATGTGTCTTAGTTTCTTTCCCTGTTGCTGTGACAAAATGCTCTGATAAAAGGAACTTAAGGGAGAAAGGGTGCATTTTGACTCACAGTTCAAGAGTTCAGACCATTGTTGGATAAATAAAGGCAACTGGTTACATTTCAGGGGAAGATGAAAGAACCAAAACAAACAGGCTGAGGCATTCTGAGACAGACTCTGGAGACAGACTTGACACAGCTATGAGGACAGGTCTGTGTCTGCTGAATCGAGCATTCATCTTGAGTTTGCTACAGATTCCAGATATTTCCTGGAAAAGCTAGCACACAAAGCCTTCTGGGTAATGGTCATTGTTTGAAATGTTAAAATATGTAATACTTTGTATGGTCTCAAACTAAATGACAATTGTTCTCATATGAATGCCATGATTCATCAGCCACAATGTAATATAGCACAGCAAGCATCCTGTTTGGGTCAGTAGTTGATTATCAACCTTGAGCTAGTGATTACATCACTGACTTTGGGGAAGTAGCCACTGAGCAGGAGTGATACAAAGACACTGACTGTATAAGGACTTATGTCACACTACCTGCCAATAGCAACATGAGATGAAAGTATTTTATTATAATATTTTGTATTATAATATATATTATAATACTTGTAACTGAAATACATATGTTCATTCCACTAATCTATCTGATTCATTTGTAAGGGAAGCCTATATAACTTGAATATGAGTAATGCTCTATATAATAAACATATGATTTTAGCTGATGACATTAAAAAGGTCCAATAAACACATGAAAAGATGTTCCTCAGTCACTAAGGAAACATATCACAGCCACAGTGCAATATCAAGACACACACAAATTCACACACACACACAAAGATATATACACACACACATGCACTTACATACACACATATACAGACACAAATGGCAGATCTAGTGGTCCACACCTGTTAGACCAGTTATCGGGGAAGCCAAGAAATTAGAACCACAAATCCAAGATCTGCCTGGGTTATAAAGTGAGTATAAGACTAACTGAAGCAAGGGGTTGGGGATTTAGCTCAGTGGTAGAGCGCTTGTCTAGCAAGCGCGAGGCCCTGGGTTCGGTCCCCAGCACCAAAAAAAAAAAAAAAAAAAGACTAACTGAAGCAACTTAGTGATATGTAGTCTCCAAATAAAAGTAAAAGGAATGCTGGAAATATAACTTCATAGTAGGGCACTCAAATATCTAGCAGTAAATCCCTGCTTTGATTCCTAGAACTGGAAGAAAAAGTGATGATTCTAGATGTTGGTTGGAAGAACTATGATAGATATTTCAGTTGACAATTTGGAAGTAAGCACACACCATAAAAGTCAATATTCACACTAAAGGATGCTCCAGACAGGGAGGAGGGGGCAATGGGAGAAAGGGAGGAGGGAAAGGAAGGGGAAAGGGGGGGGAGGAAGCAAAGGGATCCGGGCAGGGGTGGAGGGGGGAGGGTACCGGGGTACCTATTAAGTTTGTATGGGTGGAAAAAATTAATTAATTAATTAAAAAGAAAAGTCAACTCCTTCACTTCTAAGTATTTACCTAAGACAAATAAAAGCACACAGAAGGATATGTGCAGATGTTCATACTAACATTGTTCCTGAAAGACAAGGAATTGGGTAACATTGAAAAAAAATGTAAAGAAACATGAGTAACTATGGCTTCATATGACACAAATGAATCTCAAAAAATATTGCGATGCAAAAGAAGATAGACATGAGAGTACATATGGCTTATGACCATTTTGCATAAAACTCTACAATGCATAAGAAGCAGGTCAAGGGTTCCCAGGGTTGGAGGTGTATCATTTGTAAATAGCAGAGAGGCTGAAGAAAGGGCAAAATAGATGCTACTAACCTGTATATGAGGATTAACACAGTGTCTACATGTTTATTAAAAATCATTAAATTCTGTCTTTAAAAGTACATATGTGAGGGCTAGAGAGATGACTCAGGATTTAAGACTCTGTCTTGCAAGCAGAAGGTCCTGAGTTTGGATCCCAGGTCCCACGTAAAAATGCCAGGCAGAAGAGCAGTGGCCTGCACATCTGGCCCTGGCAGTGAAGTCTGGAAAAATCCCAGAGTGAAGCAAGAAGACGGTAGAAGCAATCTAGGATGATTCCCGAAGTCAACCTTGGTCCTCCACAGGAACACATAGTACCCCTCTGATACACACACACACACACACACACAAAATAAAAATAAAATATTTTTTAAAATGTATGCATTTGATTCTGTGTGTATCGTCCCAAAAAATTTAATTTTTAAAACTCCCTAACATTTATTTGAAAAGTATGAGGCCACTGGTATCCCTGTAGTGTGGAGTACTGACCGACTGGTGAGAGTTAGGGGTGCTGTTTGGCCTCCATCTGTCTCCACATTTCTTAATTAGGCATCCAGGTACACTATGCTCCCACTTCATCTCAGCTTCCTGTTCCTCTCGGCAGAAAGCACTTTCCTAATAGAATTAGGTCTTCTCTGTTAGATGCCAGTGATGATCAAATAATTCCCCCTCGATTAAATCAGACCTAGTCTCATCCCAAGTTGAAATATTGATTGCTGCCAAGTTCACTTCCGTTCAGTCCCCAAAAGACACTGCTCCTGACAAGAAAATGCCACTAGCGTTTCTCTTCTGCCAGATCAGAGACAGAAACGCTTTTCTCCAAAGTTGAGGGAAATAAAGCAGTTGGAGTGCACTTTTTTGTAGCTTAAACACAGATACAGCTACTCTGATTAGACTAATCTGTCAACAACCTTAATAGGGCTGCACATGGTACTTGCCTCTGTGAGAACTTGACAATCTTATAAAGCATTTCAAGAATTGATTATTTGATACTTTACGAGTTGGGAACAAAAGACGGAACTCTCTTTTTAATCCATTGTCTGAGAAAATGTAGGAAAGAAAAGTTTTGAAACTGAAATGGACGCTTCAATCCATGATGAAATACACAATACCGTTTTCCCCAGGAAGAAAACCAAGAAAAGCATATATTCTTCATGGTAACTGGAGACCTGTTCTACTCCCCACCCTCACAGTTTCACCTCAGCCTAGAAGTAGCATCTTATCGACCCTTCTCTAAGGTTAGACCAATCTGAGCAAGGTGGGAGAAATCTAGATTTCTGGAAAAGTGAATCGACCTCTACTTCTCTTCCAAGATGGTCCACTTTTCTTCAGGAAAGAAAGGTCAGCAGAAATGTTTCAAGGCACGTGGTGTTCTTTTTTTTTTCCCCACTTCGATTCTGACTGCAAGTAGCATCATGACGTCAGTTTCCAGGTGCAGGAATTGAGCTGCTCCAGTGGGCACTTTACTTACTTGGGAAAGTACCAGTTGATGGAAGGGCATCTGGTAGACAGGAACTGTATCCTCTCACCCCACAGGATAGCTCAGAGGATGAACGGAGTGCCAGCAGTGGCCAGTGGAGAACATCTATGTTTCTACTGAATAGATTCATACTTTCAAACTGGGAAACCAAATCACCCAGCCAGTGTCCTGCTTGAACTGAGCATATTTCACTGGACAGATAGAGAAACAGGGGCTTAAAGGAGCAATGGGACAGGCAAAGGCACTGCTGAGACGCTAAGCAATAGTACTCAGCAAACATAGACCTTGAAGAGTCCGGACTACAAAGTGGTGTCTAGCTCTGCTTTAAGGAGCTGGCGGGGCAGGAAGCTACCTGGAGTGATTGATCCCAAGACCCAATCCTAGAGGCATCAAGTAGTGACCTCAGAGAAAGGACAGAAAGCCTGTGCATTCCTCTGAGTGAGTTCTCACTTCCCTTTCCCAGAGATTCTCCACTTCCCTTTCTTTTCCTTTCCCAGAGACTCTGCAGAATCTTCCTTCCTACAACCTGTTTTCCTGGACCTACTTGTCTTCTGGAAATGTTCTACACATGCCTGGAATCTCTCTGTCTCTGTCTCTGTCTCCCTCTGTCTCTGTCTCTGTCTCTCTGTCTCTGTCTGTCTCTCTCTCTCTCTCTCTAGATTGGGCTCTATCTCCTGCCTCATGCTAATCAAACTAATGGATTTCCAGTCCACGTGGTCCGTGGATTAGGTGGCAGAAGCAATCATCAGCAAATTGCCAGACAGGTTCAGTCAGGGCATTATCTCAGGTCTGATTAATTGAAGTGTGGGTGAAGCTGAATGGAGGGAAGAGGAAGGGCCCTTATGGGGAAGCATGCTGGGGAATAAGTGAAGCAGCTTGGAGATGGCCTGTCACAAATCCATGACTCGTATGTGGCTTGGTCTTCTACCCTGGCCAAGGAGGCGTGCAAGAGGTGTGAGTGAGGATATGGGATGAACAGTAAAGTGGGAAGTGCTGGTTGGCACAAAGTTAAAAGAAAGAGATGACAGGGGAAAGGAAAAGACAGAAAAAAGGACAAAAAAAGAAGGGGGGGAGAGAAAGAGAGGGAGAGAGAGAGAATCTTCCCTCCTGACCCCTAGACTTACCAGTCTCTAGTGTTGACCTAAAGCTAGCTGTACATGTAGCATAGACCTCCTCTCTGCATAGGATGAAGACACATTCTGCTTGGTCCTTCAGCAGGACAGACCCTCTCATTCTGCCTGCATTAACTCAGTCTGACACCCAAGTCTCACTGGGAGGGCCAGGGACCTCAAGTCACATGCACTGAACTAGTTAATAGAAACCAGGAGGCTTAGGATCTGATCTCGTCTCTCCCATATCCAGCTGTCCAATATTTTCTTACAGGAAAAATGCAAAAATAAAAAATGCAAAATAAACATAAATTTAAATCAATGAGTTGCATATCTGCACACTCTAATAATATACAATAGGCTTTTAATAACTTTATTTATCAGCAAGAAAGAGCTTTCAAAAGTTGGTTTTCTCCCTCTAAATGTGAGAATATAAACCCGGGTCATCAGGTTTGCAAGCAGGTTCAACTATTCAGTTCTTTTTGAGTCACTTTATCCCACATTGCCTCAAGAGCAATCACTCAAAGCAAAGAAACTGGATGATTTGAGCACAGATATTCCATAACATGAAATATTCCTTCTGCGTGGACCAGTGGCTGAAATTGTCTATTCAGTATGGAGTAAAGACTGGAACTCAAAGCTGGGTGACTCTGTGCAGGAAGGGGACCCATCTCTACAGGATGGGAACTCCCCCTGAGGATATCAGTGACACCGTTCATTGAGGGTTTGCTTCCTGTGGACTCTGGGCTCCTATTTTACAGGCTGAACTTGCTCACTGTAGACTCTGTGTTGATTTTTTTTTTTTTGCTTCTGTATTTTATTTATTTATTTTTTTATATAATACATTTTTATTATTATTTCAGCTCATACAAACTTAATAGGTACACCCGTTCCCTCCCTCCCTCCTCCTCCCACACCAAACCCCCTGCTCCCCCTCCCCTCACCCCTCCTACCCCATCCCCCCATGCCTCCTGCCCCGATTCCCAGAGTCCTTTCTTGTGCATGCCTGACTCTCCTCTGGACCTCCTCTCCGATGACGTACAAGGACCCAGTGGCATTTCCCTGAACCCCTTCCTGTTTTCCCCTTAAGCATAGAAACACTACTGTGGTTGTCAATCCCTTGCCTCCAAGGATCTTGGTGCCTTTAGCAGATGCTAGACTTTGTGAGGTCAATAGTGTGTTGGACATTGCGCCGAGCATGCAATGCCCAATTATGATTGCTTCGGCCCTAACTTGTGTGGAGTATCTTGCAAATCATTGCTCCTCCCATCCATCCTTTTGCTCTTACACTCTTACCACCTCCTCTTCCACAAATGTCCCTGAGCTTCAGGATGGGGAGAGATTAGTCTGGCCTACTTCTAGGTGGTTGATATAGAGTCTCTGAAGTTCTGGATTGTGGTTCGTTGATTTTCTTTTGCAGTTTTGTTGCTCCTGTAATGCCCTTCACTCCATCGTGATGGGCAGTGTATGTCACCCCCTGGCCAGAGACAAAAGCTGTTAAACTGGAGTCTTATTATAAGAGCACATTCAAGGGTAGATGTAATACTTACACCAATAATTGGAATCCAGGGTCATATGGCATTAGGCAATGGGAGGGGTCAATCACCCATTTGCAAAATGGTTACTTTTTAATCTGCCGGACTATATGCCCTCCCCTTCTGGTGAGTTCATACCCCCTTAGTTGTAAATGATCAGGAACGAATTGTGAACTTAACTAGGTGTCACATTACTTTCTTGCAGTCCTTGATGGAGGCCTATTTTCTCTACTGTAACATGGTCACTTCTCTCCTTGTTTCTGGTGTGGCCCTCCAACCCCATCCCTCCTGTTCATAATCCTTGCAATTACTGTACATAATACATAGATTTACCTATGAATGTCTCAAATGGGCTGGGTGGGTTTGTTATTAGGAGCCACCTATCATGGAGTACATACGGCGCTTAATTTTCTGGGTCTAGGATACTTCACTTAATATAATTGTTTCTAATGACATCCATTTCCCAGCAAATTCCAGTAATTCATCATTTTTGATGGCTGAGTAGTACTCCATTGTATAGATGTACCACTGTTTCCTTATTTACTCGTCAACTGTTGGACATTTGGGTTGATTCCATGTCTTTGCTATTGTAAACAGTGCTGCTATTAACATGGTCGTGCTTGTGCTATCGAGGTGAACCTCTGCTGTATGGGGGGTTATACCCAAAAGTGGAATCGCAGGGTCATATGGCATTTCAATCTTTAATTTCTTTAAGAATCTCCAGACGGCTCGCCAGAGTGGCTGTATGAGCCTGCACTCCCACCAGCAATGTAGGAGAGTTCCCCTCTCTCCACATCCTCTCCAGCATTTGTTGTTGTTTGTGTTGTAGATTTTTGCCATCCTGACCGGGGTGAGATGATATCTCAGGGAAGTTTTGATTTGCATTTCCCTGATGGCTAAAGAAGTGGAGCATTTTTTAAGATATGTGTTAGACATTTTAATTTCATCCCTAGTAAAGTTTCTTTTAAGTTCCAGGGCCCATTTTTTAATTGGGCCATTAGTTTCCTTGGTGTTTAGTTTTCTAAGTTCTTTGTGCACTCTGGACAGTAGAGCTCTATCAAATATGTGGTTAGTGAAGATTTTCTCCCATTCTGTGGGTTGCCTTTGAGCTCATGTTACAATCTCTTTAGATGAACAAAAGCTCTTTAATTTCACAAGATCCCAACTGTTGAGAGTTGGTAGCAGTGACTGTGCCATTGGATGTCTGTTTAGGAAATGTTGGCCTAGCCCAATCAGCTGGAGGGAGTTCCCTATCATTTCAACTATGGTTTTTATAGTCTCTGGCCTTATATCAAGGTCCTTGATCCATTTGGAATTAAGTCTTGCAGATGGTGACAAGTATGGGTCCAGCTTTAATCTTCTGCATGTGGAGATCCAGTTTTGCCAGTACCATTTGTTGAAGATGCTGTTCTTTTTCCATTGGATTCTTTGGGCCCCGTTGTCAAAGACCAAATGGCTGTAATTTTGTGGGCTTATATCTGGGTCTTCAACCCTTATCCATTGATCTGTATGTCTATTTTGGAGCCAGTACCAGGCTGTTTTTATAACTATGGATTTGTAATATAGACTTAGGTTTGGTATGGTAGTACCTCCAGCAGTGTTTTTGTTACTCGGGATTGTCTTTGCTATCCTGGGTCTTTTGTGCCTCCATATGAATTTTGAAATTGTTTGGTCACCTTCTTTAAAGAATTGCTTTGGGATTTTAATTGGTATAGCATTGAATTCGTATATTGCCTTTGGTAGGATGGTCATTTTTACGATGTTGATTCTGCCAATCCAGGAACATGGGAGGTCTTTCCACCTTCTGGTGTCTACTGCAATTTCTTTCTTCAGGGTTTTAAAGTTTTCATTGTAAAGGTCTTTTACCTCCTTGGTTAGGTTTATACCAAGGTATTTCATTTTTTTAGGGGCTGTAGTGAATGGGATGGTTTCTCTCAAGGCTTTTTCACTTCTTTCATTCTGGGCATATAGGAAGGCCTCTGATTTTTGCACATTTATTTTGTATCCTGCCACCCTGCTGAACTTCTCAATTAGTTCCAGGAGCTTCCTGGTGGAGTTTTTGGGATCACTCAGGTATAAGATCATGTCATCTGCAAATAGGGATAGTTTGACTTCTTCCTTGCCAATTTGAATCCCTCTTATGTCCCTTTCTTGTCTTATGGCTTCAGCTAAGACTGCAAGTACAATATTGAATAGAAGTGGTGAGAATGGACAGCCTTGTCTAGTTCCTGATCAAAATGGGAATGCTTCCAATTGTTCCCCATTGAGCATAATCCTTGCTCTGGGCTTGTTGTATACAGCTTTTATTATATTGATAAAGGTTCCTTCCATTCCTACTGTCTCTAGAGTTTTGATCATAAAAGGCTGTTGGATCTTGTCAAAAGCTTTTTCTGCATCTATCGAGAGTATCATGTGGTCTTGGACTTTGGACTGGTTTACATGATGAATTACATTTATTGATTTGCGTATGTTAAACCAACCTTGTGTGCCGGGGATGAAGCCTACTTGATCCCCGTGAATAATCTTTTTAATATGTTTTTGAATCCGATTTGCTAAGACTTTGTTGAGAATCTTTGTGTCTGTGTTCATCAGAGAGATCGGCCTATAGTTTTCTTTTTTAAGTGAATCTTTATTAGGTTTTGGGATTAAAACGATATTAGCTTCATAGAAGGAATTTGGTAGTGTTCCTTCCTTTGCTATTTGATGGAACAGTTTAAGGAGTATTGGTATTATTAACTCCTTAAATGTCTGGTAGAACTCTGTGCTGAATCCACCTGGTCCAGGACATTTTTTGGTGGGAAGATTTGAGATTACTTCCTCAATTTCCTTATATGTTATAGGACTATTTAAATAATTCACAACTTCCTGATTCAATTTAGGTAAGTTGTGTTTACTTAGAAATTCATCCATCTCTTTTGTTTTGTCAAACTTCACAGAGTATAAGTTTTTGAAATATGATGCTATAATTCTCTAGATTTCTTGGGTATCAGTAGTGATAACTCCATGTTCATTTCTGATTTTGTTAATTTGGGTTTTCTCTCTCCTGCCTTTGGTTAATTTAGCTAGGGGTGTATCAATCTTATTGATTTTTTCAAAGAACCAGCTTTTTGACTGGTTGATTTTTTCTATTGTTTTCTTAATCTCGATTTCAGATATTTCTTTCCTTATTTTGCTAATCTCCTCTCTTCTACTACTTTTGGGATCAGATTGTTCTAGTTTCTCTAAAGCTTTAAGCTGCATTGTTAAGTTGTTTATTTCTGATGTTTCCATGTTTTTGATGTAGGCATTAAGAGCTATGAACTTACCTCTTAGAACAGCTTTCATTGTGTCCCAGATATTTTGGTAAGTTGTATTTTCCTTATCATTCACTTTCAGGAAATCTTGAATTTCCTTTTTAATTTCTTCCTGAATCTAGTTCTCATTCAGCATCATATTGTTAAGTTTCCAGGAGTTAGTGTATTTTCTCTTGTTTGATGTGTTGTGGATGTCCAGCTTTAGACCGTGGTGGTCTGATAGGGCACAGGTTAGAATTTCAACTTTTTTGTACATGTGTAGATTCGTTTTGTGGCCCAATATGTGATCTATTTTGGAGAATGTTCCGTGTGCTTCTGAAAAAAATGTGTATTCTTTGGTACATGGGTGAAAAGTTTGATAGAGATCTGTGAGGTCCATTTCTTTCAGGGTTTGATTAAGTTCCAAAGTGTCTCTGTTAAGCTTTTGACCTGTTGATCTATCCCATGTTGAGAGGGCGATGTTGAAGTCCCCAAGAATTATCGTTTGGGGATTGATTTCTTGCTTTAGACGCTGTAGGGTTTTCTTAATGAATGTGGAGGGGCCCGTATTGGGTGCATATATGTTCAGTATTGTGAAGTCTTCCTGGTGAATTGTACCTGTGACTAAAATGTAGTATCCATCCGTGTCTCTTATAATTTTCTTTGGTTTGAAGTCCACTGTATCTGATACCATAACGGCTACCCCTGCCTGTTTTCTGCTTCCATTTGCTTGTAGAATTGTTGACCAGCCTTTTATTTTTAGAGCGTGCCTATCTTTTGTGGTGAGATGGGTTTCCTGCAGGCAGCAGATTGATGGATTGTGATTTTTAATCCAAGTTTGTAATCTGTGTCTCTTGATCGGTGAGTTAATTCCATTAATATTTAGTGTTATAATGGTGAAACTATTTTTGATTCCAGACATTATGTTTAGTAGTTTTTATAAGTATATTGCTTCGCTTTTAATGGTGTTATACTTGCCTTCTGCTCTCCTAGAAATGCCTGTTTTTTTCTTCATGCTTGAGTATCATTTCTAGCATTTTTCAAAGGCCTGGTTTAGTGGACATGTATCCCTTCAAGTTGTCTTTGTGCTGGAAAATTTTTCTTTCTCCCTCGATCATGACTCATAGTTTTGCAGGGTAAATCAGCTTGGGTTGACATTTTTGCTCATTCAATACTTGAAGTATGTCTCTCCAAGCTCTTCTTGCTTTTACTGTTTCGACTGAGAAGTCATTTGTTATTTTAATAGGTTTACCTTTAAAAGTGACTTGTTTTTTCTGCCTTGAAGCTCTCAGCACCAGTTCTTTATCTTGAATGTGGAGTGTTTTAACTATTATTTGCCATGGCTTGCTTCTGTTTTGGTCGTATCTGTTTGGGGTGCGGAATGCCTCTTGTATATGGATGGGCCTCTCATTTTTTTAGATGAGGAAAGTTTTCCTTGATGATCGTTTGAAAAATTTCCTCAGGGGTGGTATTTTGAGATTTTTGCTCCGGTATTCCATGAATACGCATGTTGGGCTTCTTCAGGGTGTCCCATATCTCTTGAATATTTCTCTCAAGTATCTTTTTGGCTTTAACAACCTCTTCCATTGAGCTGGTTAGTACTCCCACTTTATCTTCAAGGTCTGAAATTCTGTTTTCTGCTTCGTTAGTTCTGTTGATAAGACTCTCTGTGGAGTTCTGGGTTGAAGATAACTTGTCTTGTAGCTCAGTTTTAAACTCTGCTTGAATCTGTTTTAACTGCTCTATGCCAGTTTTTGTTTCTTGCACTGTTTTTCTCAACTCCTCCAAATGTCTGTTGTGTTCCTCTTCAAAGCGATTGATTCGATTATGTAATTTCTCCCGGATTTCCTCTTTCATAGTATTGAACATGGTAGTGATCATATTTTGAAAGTCATTATTATCCTGGGTCAAGCTTTCTTGGCCTTTTTCCGCGGGTTTGTTCTGGTTGGAGTCTAACATTATGGGATTAATTTCTTCAGTGGGAAATTTGTTTACTTGAGTGTTGCTTCTCATGGATTTGCACTTTGACTTTGGCATTGTCGTTTTAACTCTTAAGCTCTTTCAATTTCACTAAACTGAATTATTTGGCTTGGGGTTCTGGGGGTGGGCAGGGACAGAGCTTACCTAGGTCGCGGGTGAGGCCCGGCTGGACCACGCGTGGGTCCCGACCGGTGGAGCGGGGTGGGGTTCTGTGTTGATGTTTTATAGACTGAGCATGCTTACTGAAACCCGAAACTTTTTGAATGCCACATGTTGCTGCAAGTGGAAAATACCACATCATGAAACTATTTTGTGATGAAGAAATTACTTTTAGATTGTGAATACGAGGTATGCTTAAATTCAAAATGACTTTGTGGTGGGATTGGACACCCATCCCCATGGTGTCTCATTATATTTTTGCTAATATTACTAAATATAAAAAAATCCAAAGCACTCTAATCCTAAGCGTTTCAGATAATATATGTGTGTGTATATATATGTTTATATATGTATATATATATGTATATGTATATAGCTACCTCCTTGTTTAAGCCACACAGAGGAGAAGCAGTACCAATGATCTTTCTAGAATGCCTGTTCCCAGGCTGCTTCAGTGGAGGCGTTAGTGATTCTCATGCAACCCAAGCTGGAGAATCATGGAGGCCACCGTTGTGGGTCAGGCATCCCTGGCTTTGCTTTCTGAGCAGTTCATTCACCTATGCATTTGTCTTAAGCATGAAGGCAAGGAGCGGCCCACACTGTTTCAAGAATGATTAGTATAAAGTAAAAGACACCTGCTGTCCACCTCCTCCCCATCACATGTTTCCTATCATGATGCTCAGCCTTGACACAGACCCAGATACAATGGAGCCAAGTGACCACAGACTAGGAAATAAGCTTTCCATTCTTTAATTGCCTTTAATCAGTTTGTCATACTGACAAAACAACACACTGCTTTCCTTACTTTCCTCCTACATATGTGTGCACACACATGCATGCACACACACACACACACACACACACACACACACACACACCAGTATGCTTCTTGCCTCCTCTTAGTTGTTCCATTTATTTTAGTCCTCATGGAGCAAAATAGTATTCTAATAATTCTAATACAAGGTTGGAACAAATTAGATTATATTTGTTAACTAATAACATAACTTCTGTATTGAATCACTTAAACTAGGTTTAATTCCCCTGCTAAGCTCTTCACATATGTGACAGAGGTATCAGATTTAAAGGAGCTGCCACTTCATGGCCGCTTTCATGTGTGATCAGAGGTCACTAGGATGTCCTTAAGCTAAATGTAGGACAAATTACACTGTGCCACAGGGTTCTGCAACGATGAGACAGCCTGCCAGCCAAGGAAGAGAGTTTTGTTCCTAAAATATTTAAATAAACACTAGAGAGAAGGCTTGGAGGTTAAAACTTGGCCTCAAAGGCAGAAGGACCTGAGTTCAGATCCCAGATCTCACATCAAAATGCCAGGTGGAAATGGAAGTGGCCTGTACTTCCTGCTCTGGAAGGCAGAGCTTAGGAAATCCCAAGGGAAGCAAAAAAAGAGTAGAAGCAATCCAGAATGATTTCTGAAGTCACCCATAAACCTCCACAAGCACATACAGTACCTACTCTTAGGTATATAGTGACTAATAAGCACAGAGAAACATACACACATGCAAAAAATAAAATATGCAATCCATCTCTCTTTTTATTTTTACAACACAGGAAAATCTTCCTGTCTTTTAGGAGAAGCTGGGAACATTTGAAACTGGGAAGAAAGCTTTTTAAT
This sequence comes from Typhlomys cinereus, assembly GCA_023101885.1. Taxonomy (NCBI): domain Eukaryota; kingdom Metazoa; phylum Chordata; class Mammalia; order Rodentia; family Platacanthomyidae; genus Typhlomys; species Typhlomys cinereus. The sequence goes on from JALPQD010000011.1 coordinate 15,847,421, forward strand.
AGGTTGTAAGATAAAAATTCTGATATAGTCTCCCATCTCTTTCTCTATCTGTTCCTTAATCAGAATTGTCACATAGAATGACATCTCTAAATTACAAAGTACAGAATTCAGAAAAACATCTTTCTTTTTGAATTTTCACAGAATGAATAAATGTAGTAAGATTAGGACAGTTTTTAAAGTGGGTGGCTTACATTAATATGAGGTTTTAAGGATTTATAAGTGCGGGGGGCGGGTCTAGAAATAAAAAAGGTTTTCAGTAGAACCTGTAATATATTCTCATGGTAACTTATTTATTGTCTTATAAATTTTAAAAATTTAAAAAAATAAAAACAAAATAAAAATATAAATAAATGCTTTTCTGTCTAATTATTCTATTTTAAGTTAATAAAACAGGGTACATAAGGAAATGTGTTACTTCCAGCACTGGCTTTGAGCCTGGAGTCTGCCTAAGCCTGGTTGCACATCCTGACTCTCTTGCTGCAGCCTTCCTGAGAATCTCAAGCTGTAAAAGCACAGATAGGTTTGGTAACCTGCACAGACAAAAAAAAAAAATCCTGTAGCCGTGACGACCAGGAAGAAAGAAGGTAGCGCCCAGCCCCGTGCGCAGGACCATCAGCAGATAAGCCCTTTGAAGCTCTGTTCTCTCTCTCCCTTCACAGTTCACTGCCTGAGGTTTCTCGTGACAGGAGCGTGACTAGGAATTAGTTTAAAAACCCAGGCTCCTTTTTGATTTTGTTTTTAACTACTTAGTTCTGTGGCCTTGGGGGACAAGATTTAATCCTTCTGAGGATTTGTTTTCTCATTTGAAAATAAATTGTGGTTTCTATTTCCAACGTTCCAAGGAGCTAAAATATGACCCATGGTGCTCCCTATATCAGACTTAAAAGCTCCTGAGTTTCTGCCAGGAGTTGTAACCTTTGATAACTCAGGCACCAGGAAGCTCCTTTTGATTTTATGGACTTTTTCTGTCTCTTTCCATCACTCTCTCTCCAGTTTCTCATATGCCACCACTTCAGAAGACATAGGAGTCTCTGGACCTTTGAACTCATAGCTGTTCTGTTCCTTGATCTTTTTAACAGGAGAGTCAGGGAAACTGATAGATTAAAAAAAAAAAAAAAAACTTGCTGTCTCTTCCTTCTAACAGCAGATTTGCTGACCCTAGCTTCCTGCCCTGGCCCAATGGTTACTTTGGGAACCTCAAAATGAAAGAAGTGTGATCATTGTCTGCCACGTGAAGCACAGTTGGTCTTTCAATCTAGTAGTTACAATTTCTGTGTGTCTTTCTAGCACTCTGGTTGTTCAGCACGTTGAACTTCTAAGTTAAACAAATAGGAGAAATTACCAACCACAGGATTTTTATTTCATGGGCTGCTGGCTAAGATAATTACAGGCAGATGTGTGGGCTTTGGACTTTATTTATCTGTAAGTCTCTGCTCTTTTCCAGAGCTTCGATCCTTGATAGATTGTGCCTAACAGGCGCCTGTCTCTTTGCACATTTTGAGTTCTCATTAAAAAATATGGGCTTGAATGCAAGTTGCTGGCATGCCCTCGTTCATTTACATTTTACTTAGACAATGTTTAACTTTTGGCATTGAACTATCCTTGAGAATTGATTGAAGCAATAATTAAAGCACATATTTCACTCCTTTGTTGTGCCAGGTACTGAGATAAGTGATGGAGGGAGAGAAATAGGATGATTACTGTATCTGCTGGAGAAGGCCACCAGGGTGGGCAGCATGGGACAGGCCTGCAGACAGAGGCTCAGTATTACCTGTGGAGGAGCAAGTGCTGTGGTGGGGGGAGGGGACAGAAGAGACACTGAGGTCCAGCTGCTCTACATGTGGTCCCTGGACTAGCCCATGTGGTCTTATTAAAAATACAATCTCCTGTAAATGGATAGATGGCTCAGTGTTTAAGATGCTTGGTAAACAGGCCAAAAAGGCAAGAATTTGGACCTCCAGATCCTACATAAAATGCAGCACAGTATGAAGGTCCACTTATAATTCCAGCCCAGAGATGGAACCTGGGAATCCTTAAAGCAAGTTGGCTAGACAATGAACCCTTTAGGCAAACTATGAGTTTAATTAGAGACCCAGCCTCAGAACAATAAGGTCAAAGAGTGATTGAGGATGTTCTGAATAGCAGCTTCAGATCCTTACATACATACACGCCGATGCACACATTCATACATGCAACTATATTCACACATGTAAATTACACATTAAATCATATACACACATGAATGCACCATGTATACACAAGACAAGAAGATGGAGAAAAAGAAAAGAATGTGCCGCCTGAGCCCCAAAGACCAGTGGGTCGGAGCCTGCATCTCACAAGCTCTGTGGGTGATTCATGTGTGCATTAGAGGTTGAGAAACCCTCTCTGATCCTGCCACAAAAGAACCAAGCCTGTGATATGATTGCGGCTGACATCCCTGGGAGGTGAAGTTAGCAATGGAGACAATTAAGGAGATGTAAGCATTCACCAAGTCCAGAAAGAAGACGGTAGCATATCAGCAGAGAATGTATGGAGAATGGAAGGAGTTTGGGGCAATGGAGAAGCAACTGCTTTATGGCAGACAGCCTGGGCAAGAGAGGTGCAACGGATGCTGGTTCCAATTGGTCCTCATTGTAGCAGATGAGTCCTCAGTGTGCAGTGAGCTGCGTATGGGTAGGGCAGAAGCTTTACATCAAGACTATATGTTGTCCTGCTCTGAGACTATGGCCCACTGCACACATTTAGTTTCCTTATATCTAAAAATAGGACTCATAATGGTACCTAACCTATTAGGCAGCTCAGAGAATTCACTGAGATTGTACATGTTAATTTTGTACATGGTATGTGCTGTATATTATTAGTGATGGCTAGAGAGAGACTGGTAAGTCATGAGTATATGGGAAAGAACCCACTTTCTGACAATATTCAATCCACAGCAAATCCTGTTTGGACTGGACCCCTTGACTCCAGCCAAGACCTCCCAGAACTATACAAGTCTCTCTCAAGGTGATGTTCCAAGGTTCTCTGAGCTGCATCAGATAACAGACATGACTCCAACTCCAGATGTATCCTGAGTTATTTAGCTGAGGGACAGGGCTGTGGACAATGTAAAGTCTGTGCTGACATTCAGGGAAAACATACTGGCAGGATAGAATCCTGTAGTGTGGTAAGAAGAGGGCCAATAGGAGGAGAAACCTAGAAGGTTGAACTGCAGTAAGAAATGAAGTTTGGTTTCTATCTTACATCATGGGATGTCGCTGAAATATATGAATGATCAAACTGGAGGATTAAGTGGATCATGTTGCTTGCAGTTTTCAGAATGGATAAGACCTGAGATGTCCTGAGCAATTATATGTAATAGTCACAGCTGTCTGCACAAGACATGGCATTGGTTTGGATTAGGGTGGTAAGGTGTTGAGGGGAAGAAATGGATGGAGAGCAAGTTTGGAGAGAGAACCAGATTTATCATGGAGGGAGGGCATGAAAGACTTTGGGGTGAATGTTGATGCTGTTTGGTTAAAGGGAAATATAGAATTATATGGATTGAGTTTAATTTTGGAGGATTCTATTATCATTTGGGACACTTTTTGCATAGCAGACGTGGCATAGAAAGGTGGATGATCCTTCAGGAGGTCTGTGGCCTCCACAAGGTTGACTATGACTATGTTGATAACAGAGAATGGTTGAGTGGTCTGGGCAGGTGTGTGGGAATGAGTATCTTCTACAGTATCTGAAATGATAAAAAGGAAGTCTTGCCTAATAGGATGGGGCAATAGAGAACAAATTTCAGACTCTGCTCATGTGTCTTAGACAGCAAGATGCACCTATACAAGTCAGCTGTGTTGTGTGTTTTTGCATCTGACCCTTCATCTTTTCTTCATTATTGACAATACATGCCTTTCTTCCACTGAGCTGTCTGTTGTGGAGTATTTGTTAGTGCCCCTTGCCTAGTTGACCATCACCCTAGGAAACTGGGTTTGCTGCTCACTTTGACAGCAGAGTACTTGGGAAAGAGGCTAAATTGCTTTCCAGGCCTGAGAAACTTCCAACCCCTGTTTCTGAGAACACTGGCTCTTAGACCCCCAAGTGTGATATGAGAAGCCAACTATTGTGCTAGAAAGACTACACAGAGGGGCTTAGATGTGAGGAGGGAGAACTAGAGGGCCTTGACTAGGATTTCCCTTTGACTAGACTGGACTGTCCCCATGAAGATACCAGACAGGATATAGGAAATTACTAGGCACTATGGGCCTGTCCAACCTCCAGATAAATGCTGAAATCACATTCAGTAAATACCATGGGGAACAGAAGAGCCACTAGCCAAGCCCTGCCAAGTCCTCCTTCATAATCATGATGCACAATAGCACATTGATCATCTGATGTTATTTATTTGGATGTGGCTGTTATGTCACACAGAACCCTGGAGCCCAAAGCACAGCCGAAGGGCTGTCCCACATGAAGTGGGAACTGCACCACAGTTAATCCCTGTAATAGGAGACCTAGAGGCAAGAGTACAGCTACATGTTAGTCGCTTCTATAAGTCCTGGGCAATTCTCCATCTACCCTGAGCAGTTGTCCAGAAGATGGACAACGGAGGACTTAGCAGCAGTCTCCTAGACGCTAGGTATGGAAGCCATCGAAGAGCTCTGACTAAGCCTTGATAGAATAGCACATGCCCTGTCCCATTTTGGTATTTTTTATTTTCTCATGGTTTCCCCATTAGAGTCTGCCCTCAATAAATCTCTTCTTCAGAAACCCTATCTTTGACTCTGTTTCTAGGTACTAAAATTGCCAAATTAATTTTCACCTTTTGTTCTCCCTTGACATCACAACCACAATTCTATTAGGCTTGTTTATGAAGACCTGGCCAATAGACCATCCTATTTCTACAGCTAGTGGTGTGGGGGGAGCCTTAGACCTGTTCTGTCAAAGAGGACAAGACAGAATTCTCCTAGGCAACCTTTCAAATGTTATCTTTCTCAATAAAATGGGGCAGATCCAGCTGACCCTGACTTTCTCTTACCCTCTTCAGCTCATTTTGAATGCAATTTCAATGAAGCTACAGCAGCCCTTTTGCAGACAGTGAAGGAAGGCTCAAGAGAATACAATGAGCTTTAGCTTGGACTTTACCAAGACACTGAACCAATGTCACCCATCTTTGCCTTGTGGTGTGATGAAAAGCAACCCAGAGCATGTCACATTGCCCTGATTCATTGCATATGTTTTCTATCACTTACAGCCACATTCAGTTCAAACTAAGAAAACCCAACAAACCATAAAGGCAGTAATGAGGAAGGTTCCTCTCCTAGAAGGCAGGTTGCTTTACTGAAGCCCCCATGGTTACTGAAGAAGGGGAGCTTTGCAAGGTGACCTTCAAGATGAAATTCAAAACACTGGCTTCATTTGGGGACATTTTCCTTTTGAATCCATGTTTAGAGGTGGCATGATCCAATAGAGAAGTTACCTGTTCTACTTCCTTTAGTCATTGAGTGGAGTTTTTTCCTCCTTTTAAAATTTCTGATCTTCACTTCCACAGATGGGGCAGAATCTGGATATCATTCTGAAACATGGAAAAACCAATAAAGCTTTGCTTCTTACTGATTTATTATTCTCCATGTAATTCTGTTCTTTCTTTGTTTTGAACAAATGGATCTTTAAAAGGCCTGAAGTCAATGTTAAAATGATTCAAGCTCTATATTTCTGTAAGTGCAGGTGTTGAGCACTGAAAAATTCCTTCTTCCATGCAGTCATCAGTGAAGGAGAGAAGCTTTCCTCAGTGGCAAAAACCGGCATCAGTGGAGCCATGAACTGGTGCTTCCCTTACGTCCTTCAAGGAGGCAACAGGCTGAGTCCTGGGCAGTTCACTTCCTTGAACTTGCTATTTGTTATCTTTATACTTTTGTTTGTTTGTTTAAACATCACATTTTTGGTGGCAAATCTTCATTGTCAACTGACAAGATTTGTAATCACTTAGGAGACATACCTTAGGGCATGTCTACAAAGGTGTTTCCAGAATGGTTTTACCCAGGTGGGAAGATTCACCTGAAATATGAATAGCACAACCCCATGGGCAGGGGTATTTGACTGAATAAAAAGGAGACAGCAATTGGAGCCCCACTATATATATTCTCTCTCTTGTTCACTCTCTCCCTCTCTTTTTCTGGCTATGGTTGCAATGTAAGCAGCCACTTTGCTCATTTTCCACCAGTTTCCCACCGTGGAGAATGTATCCTCTCAAATCTTGAGCTAGAATAATTCCTTCCTTCCTGGAGATACTTTTATGAGGGTTTTTTTTTTTAGAATTAAGGCAGAATTTATTAGTGGAGAGAAAGAATGAAACTCAAGGACGTGAATTTGTGAGGGACAAGAGAGCACTCAAGAACTCATAGACTCCAGGTATAGAATCCATGAGGGACAAGAGAAAATGAAAGGAACTCACAGACATGCATTCCATGAGAGACAAAGGAACTAAATAGAATTCATGGACTATAGATGTGGAGTTCCATGAGGGGCAAGGGAGCCAAAGATGGCTACCAGAGTCAGGTATATTTATAGGGTTAGGCAGCTCTTAGGGAGGGGATGAGTTTACCTCATTGGTGAGCTCTAGTTTCTGCAAATCTGATTGGAGCCTTTGGTCCTTTATATCTCACTGGTCTGTTCATCTTGTACCCAACCTCTAGTAGGGCTTATGCACAATGAAGAATTAATCTCCATATCTTTTCATAAACAGAGGGTTAACAGATGTTGGCAACCTTATCTCTGTGGAGGATTAAAATAGAGTGTGTTCTTTCAGAGTAATTCTAGCCCTGGGGATGATCTTCAAAGACCTTCAGAGACTCTCCCAGCATGACTGATCTAAAACTGCCTAATTCCCCCCTTTATCTTTATGAAGACCTGACTGCTCAAGGGATGAGGGGCAATGATGACTGGTCTTAAATGCTTACATGTGAGCAGTCAATGGTCCTCATGTATGAGATGCTAGGATGGTCCAGAAGTCCCCACATTTGAAGTATTATGTATATTAATCTGGAGGAGACAAAACATATAAATAAAGCCTACAACATCCAAACATAAGGATTAAACCATTGTAAATAGAAAGGCAGATGGGATAAGGAAAAGGATCCTAGCAGTCTTACTATGGATAAAGGCAAGAGTTAGTAAAGAGAACCTGTTATCTTGCCTGGAATACTCACTACTTTTGTCTTTATAGAAGCAAAGAGCAGCAGCTAATGTACATACTGGAGGAGACCTCCCTTCTCTTACAACTGGAAATTTGCAAGGTCACATTTAAGGCCTATCCAAAAACACATGGATCATCTCTGAATCCTTGGGGCAGAATAGTTCAAGCTAGTTGTCCATTCCCTTCTGATTTTTGAAAGCCAAACGATATTGGCTTTCTGGGACCAAAAGAATGCAAAAGAATACATCTTTTAAATTTCAGGTTGTTGATAATCTGAATCACTTCTGCTCTAGTCTCTGATTACAGGGCATACTGTTTCCTGATACGGAAAGTTTTGTTGATCTCTGAGTATTATCTTTGCTGAGGAGACTTTTTGACTTGACCCATCTTTGGGATGAGGCCCATACCTGAAATGGTACATGTACCATTAAGTATACAAGGAACTTCAATAGTTACTTTGCTAAATCTATCATTCCCCTGATCCTAACAATTCTAGTGAAATTGGAGGTTGACAAAGGGGTAGAAAGAAAAATTAAGCACTGAAAAATTATGCTCCTGTGTCTATTAAAAGAGGAACAAATTGGCTTCTCACTCCCATATTAACCCAAAGTTCTCGAGGTATTATATCGATCTGTCATTTTATCTCTTCTTTGCTATATCAATGGCAAGTTATCCCTTTTTCCCATAAGAGGGAAGCTATGAGTCTCAGGCCTCATCATTGGTTCAGAGCAGAGGAGTTTAGCCTCTGGGCCCTGTGATTCAAGGGACAATCCTTCCTCTAATGAGACTCCCACAGTCAGGACATGGGCCATATGAGGCTGTTTGCACTTGAGATCGTTTTATTTGGAGGTTCCCAGCCTTGTTGAATTTAAGAAATTCTTTTTTCCCTCTTTCCCTGTTGGAAGGATTTTGGATTATCTGCTTGGGCTTGCCTTGATAATATTGTTATTCGTTGCTTTAGGTCAATTTCAAACTTTGATTTCTTTTTTCTGTCCCGATTCTTTCTCCCCCCTCCTTTCAATTTGAAAAACATTTATGAATTTATCTGAGTCTCAGAGAAATTCTGTAAGTCTTTTCTAATTTGGGCCAGATCTTGCAGGGGAAAGGGACATGGATCACAGTTGGCCCAAATGCACCTAGCACCTCTTGAAAAGGGCAGACTAGTGCTGGGATCTGAATTGTATGGACCCTGCTTAGTCTCAAGAGAAGAGGCTTTGGCTGAGATGGAAGGTCCTGAATGGGAGGGATGAAATTCCTCTACTGTCTTAGTTTTGAGGGCCTCTTTATTGGGAGACAAAGTTTTCTCTGGAACTTCTAGCTGGTACTCTTTACAAAGATCTCTATGGGCTCTTAGATGAAAGAAAATTTGAATGTAGGGACTCCTGTCATTTGCTTGCCTTCAGGAGAAAAATTAGTTGGAGGATGGTATTATAGTTTAAAGATACTCCTGGATCTCTCCCCATCAATTAAGATGTATTGAAGCCATGTCTGAGAACGGAATATCACAAGTTGGCTCTTTATTGTTTATCAAGTATTTTGTCACAGTATTGAGAAAATAATAAAGACACCATGTAACCCTGGCTGTTTTCAGATGCTGTGATCTTTCTGCCTCAGCCTCATAAGTGCTGGAAACACAGAGATGTGCCATTATGTCTGGCTTCTTTATCTTGCCTTTTGAGTAAATAAATCATGTGTAAACTGGAACTTATTCTTGATAGGCTTCTCCTGGAATGTGATTTTGAATTGTTTACTGAAGGCCATGTTCCCCATCATCACACACCCAAACCATCAAGAGCATATTAGGGTATTTCCTCCCTATGCTTAGAGCTATGTGTAGCCAGGTTTGTCAGTTTGCCTACACGTTGCCCGTAAATTCACAACCAGAGTTTAAGTAAGCAAAAGGATTTTATTCTTTCTTATGATTATCAGTTACAGTTCTTTGTCCAACCTGACAGAAGAGCTTACACCAGCATTAGAAGTAGAGGATATGGCCACATCATAACCAAAGATTGCTGAGAGAGGGCCAAGCTTCATTTGCCAATTCCCGCTCCGTATGGGCTGGAACCAGACAATCTCTGGGAAGCTTGCCTAGGTCTTGCTTTCACTGTTAGTTTTCCAGATGTACCCAGAACCCAGCCATCAATCATCAAGTTGACACCTATATATCTAATGCACAGTAGGTGACTCCCATGGGTGACATTTGCTCTGATTCAAGGAACAAAGGATATGGGGCTTCAGATAGTAAATAACTTGAACTGCAAAGATACAATGCACTGTCATGGCTGAAAGGCAGGCAGGGCAGAGGGCATTAGGTCAGCACTAGAAAGGTCAAGCACAGAGAAAGAAGACTTGTACAATGTTTTATATAGGGAACAGACACACAGAGAGCAGAAGGCACATATAGACATAACAGCAGCAGGCTGATGTTAACTGAGGGAGAGAATCTGTAGCATTATCTGGGTGGAAAAGAATTCAGAAGTCAGAGCCTACGGTAGAATCAAGTTATTCCCAGAGAGGAAGGAAGGGAACAGGAACTGGGCATTAGATTAGAGTCACTTTGGATGTCAGCAGTAATGATAGGGACAGAAAAACAAATGGAACTATGTTTACAAAATTCTCAGAAAAATGATTTTCAAGGAATAATTTTGTTCTTAGCCAAACTGGCAATAAACAGAAGGGTAAATACTTCACAGTACGCAGTTCTGAAGAATTATCTGCCATCTGTCCCTCACAGAAGGTTGCTGGTGGATGTGCTTAACCAGAACAAGGGGCTGCACCAAGAAACTGAGAAATGACTACAATGAGAGAGAGAGAGAGTGTGCCAATGGGTCCCCAGGATGGCAATTGTGCTCCAATCAAGAAAATGAGCACAACACAAAGACTAGGTGAGAAAGTCCCTCTATGATTAATGAACACTTTATGTGTGCAGAGCAATATCACACTGAACACACTGATATTTATAATTAATAAGTGTTAATAAAATTTAAACTATTGAAATAGAATTAGTTCAGTATTAGTTGTCTTGGATGATTTAATTAAGAGGCTTTTTGCTTCAAGGATCAGATTGTAAATAAAAAAATTTTTGATTTTGCAACCTCTTTCACAACCATTCCACTTACTCCATGGCAAAACCAACCTTTGATACTATACAGCTGTATTGCAATCAAGATGTTTGCCAAGAAGCAGGTCAGTTCTGACCTCCCAGTTCGTTGCTTGCTGAGTCTTGATTTGGATAATGAGCATGGAGTTGAGGTATGAATTATTGGTGATTTTGTAGGAACCTGAGCACACACAAAAAAATAACCAGGATAATTTTCAACTCCATAGAGACAAATTTTTCAAATTACACCACAAAAGAAGAGCCAGATAACTGTGCATATTACACGGATCACTGATGAAGGATCACAATACAATTACACTCATGTAAACATTGAATACTCCTGAATAACTCTTGAGAAACTGGAAGGTTAGAGGCCTAAAGTGGGAAGTCCAAGGATGATATTTAGAGAAGGAAACCAAGAATTCAGGACACATGCAGAGGGACAGGAGAGTGGGTGGGATATGACTGGATTGAAGAGGGAAGGGAAGGGCGAGGGAAGAGGGGGATGAACAGGTCAGGCAATGACATAAATCCATTTTGTTTGTATATGAAAAATTCTCAATGGAAAAAATTTTTAAAAATCACTGATTCATGGGAGGACCTCTCACCACTGAGCTACTTAGAAATTAAAGCGCTAGCTGAAGCAAAAGGTTAAGGAACCATCTGGAGACCTGGACAAGGACTTCCCAATATCCTCCAGGGTCTTTTAAATGTTTCCAGAGCATTCTCCTAGCTGTTACCTGCATGTATTCCTAGGGTGGAGGGTGACCAAGGTGTATAGACTGAGCTTGGATATGTGCTAGGGTGCCATTCATACATGAGCAGTGCAGAAGAAACTGGGAGCTGAAAGAAAAAGCAAGTGTCATACAGGAGGTAGGCTGAAAGAAATTGTAGCCCTTTACAATACCACTTCTAGTGTGACAATCCCCCTGACTTTAAAAGATGGATCGAGCAAGGCAAGACAAGAATCTACTTCTTCCTGCTTCATTGACTTACAAACTTTACTCAAGCAGACTTTTATCCCTGGCCTGCAGTGGTCAGCTTCACCTGTCTTCACTTGTGGGAGCCCAGTCTGTAGCCATCTACTCAGGAACAGGCCAACTGGAAATGGATCTGCTGATGCATCCATCCTTGTGCAGGCTCTTGACTGTGCTGTCTTGCCCAGGGTAGAAATCTACACCCTGACTGTCCCCTTCTTTGTACAGGTCAGAGCCTCTACTGTCTCAGAGAGAGCAGTCATGCATCTGGAGGCGACAGTGTGAGGCTGGAGAGAGCCACAAGTAAGGCTTCCCTGCAAAGACCATAGGCCCGAGGGTGGTTGGCATCATATGGGAAAGAAAACAGACATGTTCAGGGGCATCACGTATGGTGTCCATGGGCACAGGAGAGCTTGGGCCAGTAAAAACTGGGAAGGGTCTATGTAAACTCAGAGCTAGTGAGACAGTCTATTCTTTCATCAACTAGATTTCATCCTTTCAGAATGACATAGGTAGACAGAGAAGGGTGAAGAAACTTCAAAACTTTGTTAGAACAACATGACACAGGGAGGACAGTGCAAACAGAACAGATCACCATATGGTATGGACAACAAGTTGTCACAAACAGGTGATTATAGGATGTGGAGAGTGGACTGTCACATAGAAGGGGCAACTCAAATGGAGCAGAGGGATTTGAAGCCTTAGCTAATTGCTGACCACGAGCCTTATACAGCTCTGAGAGGAGTCTGGGTCTAGAAGAGTCACATCTCTGGGTTTCTGAGACTGGTCTTGAAATGCCCTTGGAGCCCTAAGTAACTGATCTCAAAGAGCATGCATGGCAGTCAGCACCCAGGACAAAGCTTCAGGTTCCTACTGGAGCCATCTCCCCAGCTGCTCCCTGAATCTCTTGAGTTCCCTCACTGGGAGCAGTGGACCTTTACTAGCTCTTCTTTCTCTTTACAGAGAGATCCGATGAGACTGACTCTCAGAGGCAAAGTTCTATTTTTATAAATTCAGGTGAGTTCTGGATTACACCACCCCTTATATGAACAAGATGCAAAGCAGAGAGTCACTCAGGAGACAGAAGGCCATCGCGACAGCCTTCCACCAGATGTGACTGTTCTCAGTTAGGTCCCATGGGCTAGGAAGGGGTATCATCAGGTGATGGCCCACACTTAGTACTCTAAGTCACATCTAGGAGTTTCCATCTACTTGTGGTCTCTGCCATCAGAGTTTAGTGACCTGTGTATCCAGAGTTATTGCAGCTACCTTTCCCAAGGTGACTTCTCCCAAAGTTGTCCTGCTGTTGCCATTGGTTGGCTTTAACCAAGGTTGGAGGTGTCTGATCCTCAGTGGTTGTAGTCATGGATGTTGAAGATTGAATGTTCTCTGTACCATCAAATGATATGTGTTCTCAATCCACTAAGAACTTTTCAGAGTTTAATAGCTGTTGATTCAGTGACAACTGTTAGCCCCTTGGCCCTTGTCAATTAGCTGTGTATTCTGTGCGTCTATCCCACTGAGTTGAGAGTTCAGGAGATAGGTCAGCTCCTGTATCTCCCTCATTCTGCATCAAAGTCCTGTGCAACCTTGTGGTTCCACAGAATTTAGATAAGAAATCTCAGAGTCAGGCTTAATAGCACAAGTCAGCAAGTGCAGTGCTTAGGATCTTGAAGCCAAAGAAGTAGGGGAGATATTTGAAGCCAGCATGAGTTGTAGAGTGAATCTGTTAGGTATTCATTCAGCAGTCCTCTCTCTCTCCTATACTTTTGTCTAAACTTCAGGTAGTTGGGGACATATGTGGTTTTTCCAGAGATTCTCACTTGTTTTCCACGTGCCCACTTACCAGTCTCTGAGCATGCCTCTCCATCAGCTGCGGGTATTCACAGTCTCCAATCTATTGTTTTCTGTTTTAAAATAAATGAAATATTCTTAACTCTTTCCCTGTTCAATAATTCATTGTTTCGAGAGAAAATAAACCAAATACCCTTAGGTGGAGAGAGAGAGAGAGAGAGATAACACTTGCTTAGGGTCAAATACTACACAGGAGCACTCTTGGTCAAGTTTGAGGTCCCATCTGCCCCCAGCAGCCTTCAGGCATCCACAAGCCTCAGTAACTCACTTGGTGACTTAAAGGCCCTGGGGACAATCAACTCTCCTTGTGGCAGTTCAGAGCAGGCTGCAGATGGAATTACCAGCTTTGGAAAAAGCCATAGGGTAGAATTGGGGAGGAAAGGCAGGAGCAGTACTTCTATTTGTACTTCCTGCCCCTCCCCGCCTTGCCTTGGCCTTCCCAGTCAGGCGCCTTGACTTCACTGGGAACTTGGATAATGTTCGTGATCAACACCCCTCCCAGAACCTCAAAGAACTCATTTACACATCTGGATCCTCTGTTATGATGCTCAGCATCACTGGGGAAATTAAATGAGGAATTTCAAGAATCTTGCTCAGATTAAAATAGACAGGGAGTAAAGAAAAGTGGATTAAGGAGAAGGTGGACCAGTGAATTCTCTTGAGCACTTCTGGAAGCCCAGGGCCCCATCTTCATGAAAGTGTGTTAACCAGTTTCCTCTGTGATTTTTGGGGACAGTAATAATAGTCAGGGACCAGAGCTTTATTCAAGTATTTCACAAGACTCTGGAGCCAAGGCATGCAGCCAAGTCATATAGTTTATGACAGCAACATCATTTTTCTAAACCATAAAGGAGACAGTGGCATCTTGCTGTGAGGGCACAGGGACTGGCAAGTGGTGCTGGTAAACTGTCTCCTACTGTTTGGGACAGTTGCCCAACAAGCTAATTTTTCCCCCAACTCCAGGCTAAGCCTGAAAAGGTCACACACGGGGTCAGTGTCTCTTGGGAGTTGGACTAACGGGAGAACTGCTGATGGTTGAGTAGCAGTCGAGGGCCCAGTGCTATTCACCTCCTGATGGGGTGGACATGACTTTCCTGGCACTGCCCAGTGCAAGGAGGGTTGTGGATCAAAGAGTCTGGGGCTGGGTCTCACAGAAAGCAGGCCTCCCCTCTCTGGGGCTTCTGGCAGCGTCCCTCCCTCACTGCCCAGAATCTGTCTGGCCCCAGAAATACATCTGTGTCACATGATGTGAAATTTTCCCCCACACTGGAAAGGCTACACAGATTAGATGTCCCTACGCTGCACTGCTGCGTGTGGTCATGGAGGCCACCTCTTTCTACTTTAAGCTTTCATTCTTGTCCAAATGCTCTCCCATCTTTAGGTCAGCCCTCTCCCCCCATACTTCTCAATTCTAATAAAGACTCTGGTATCATGGGCCTCCGCCTTCTCACCTTCTTGCCTTCATTTTAACAAATAGCCCCCATAAGCCAGTGACACGAAGGGGGGGTGGTGACTTGTTTAGTTTTCACTAATTTGTTGTCAAGTCTTAGAAGCCACTGTACAGTTCAGGCCTAGAGAGTAGGATATTAAAAAGAGTACCAACAGCATTTGATTTGATTCTTTCTTTGACATGTCCCATGCTCTTGGTCTGTGTCATGGTTTGAAATGTGTCCCCCACAGTCTCATGTGTTTGGCAAGGTCATGTCACTTTGAGAGATGGAGCCTCGCTGGAGGAAGGCAGTCACAAGGGGTGGGCCTTGAGGTGGATTAGTCCCACCCTACCTTCAGGAGAAGTCTGCCTTTACAGCAAGCAGTCTGCAGCTCTCAGCTTCCAAGATGTCTGCAGTGACTTAGCCTCCTCCAGCTTTGGCCAGCCAGCCATGCCACCTCTGCTTTGAGAGACTGTCCCTTCCCTCTGGAACCGTAAGCTGAATAAATCTCCCTTTCTCCCTTAAGTTGCTTGACTTTGGGTGCTCTCTCACAGCAATAGTTAAGAGTAACTGTTACAATCTGTTTCTGGAGTGTGTGTGTGTGTGTGTGTGTGTTTGTGTCTGTTTGTGTGTCTGTGTATATCTGTATATCTGTGTGCCTGTGTGTGTGTGCGAGTGCGTGTGTGTGTGTCCATGTATATCTGTATGTCTGTGTGTCTGCGTGTGTGTTCCTGAAAACCCAGTGTCTGTTTCCTTCTGCAGGTGGCAGCAGAGCTAATCAGGCCCCAGCCATCTGCTTTCCAGCAGGTGCACTGACTGACAAGTGAGGGACTGTGTGGAGCCGCAGGAGGCTGTGGGCGTACCTGTGTGTGTCTTCCTTACTAGTGCACTGATCAAAGCAGGGAAGGTGTGAAAAATTCATGGAAAGCAAGAAGCGTTGGGAAACGTTAGTTACTATGACGAATAGTAATTACCATAGTGGCCTACTTTAGTTTCTCCCTGTTTGCATCTCATGTCATGTTCACATCTCTTTGGTGGGGCAACCGCCTGTTTAGGGAATTAAAACTAGGCTGCATAGGAGGATGTAATTGAGAACAATTGGCAGACTGACAGCTGGTGCTGGGCTTGGGATTTCTGTATTCTGCTCCTGTGACTTCTGGATGAAAGAATGTGGGTCTAGAAGTCACCATCCTTGTTCTCCAGCTGTTTTTAGCCCCAAAGCAGTCTTTTTCTTTCAGGACAGATTGAAGCAGGTGTGTGTGTGTGTGCGTGCTTGTATGTATGTATGTAGATTCAGGACTGAATCAGAACCTCATGCATGCTATGCAAGCATTCCACCTATGAGCTGTGTCTCTATCTGTTACTTTATCTTTTAAGACATTCTTTGAAAGAATTTCTTCTAATTCCTCTTGATCAAGTATATATTATGCCCTTTATGAAGAAATTAAAGCAATGCTCCATAGGTGATCTGGAGAATGCTATATTCTGAATACTTTAAAAAAGGTGAGTTAAAAAACAGTAATTAGGCAAGAGGTCCCTGGCCCATGGCTTTTTGGGAATCTCTTTAAGATAGAAGGTTCAGAACTAGCATTGTTCAGTAGATTACTTGAATCTCTTTGCCAGCTACATTTTATTAAATCCTAGAATAAACTCCAAAGATTAGCAGGTACATTAGTGACTTTTATATTACTGTGACCAGAGTGTTTTACAAAACAAATTCAGGGAGAGAGGATTTATTTCCATTCAAGGTTTTAGAAAGTTCACTTCATGGCTCTTTGGTGTCATGTATGTGCTCAGGCAGAACACTGTCATGGTAGAAGCTAGCAGAGGCCGATTTTCATGTCTTGGCAGACAGGAAGCAGAGTATAACCGGAACTGTCCAGAGATAATGTACCCCAATGATCATGCTCTCAGCCAGTCCCTATCTTCCAACACAGTATTATGGGCTGGAGACCAAGCATTAAAAACCACGATCCTATGATGGATATTTCAAATTCAAACCAAAACATCTGTTATGGTTCTAACTTTGGTAAGAAGTGTATTCTTCACATGCATGAATTCATACTAGATTCCTCCTGCTGGTATGCCAGGAACAAAGAGTGGAGACTGGGCTATGAATTGTTTCTATATTAAGCATCATGACCCTTTTGGTGACTTTAGATCACACCTTTATCAGGCTCATCATTTCTCTTTAACCTTGGCTTGATGAACTATTGGCTAACAATGTGCTCTTTAACAGGACTCAGAGACTTTCTCTCTTTGTGTCTGCTCAGCAGCAAGGTTACCTTAAGGGTTTTCCAACATTAGGGGCACCACCAACCTCAGGGTAGCAGCATTAAAGGTGACATAAAGGTGACAAGTATTGCTCTGCACTGAAAAAAAAAATTCCACCATTAGCTTTGTACCATGCATCTCTCTCCAAACTGGCAGTAGACAGTTCCTTTTTTGGGTCCACGTGGGATGGGTGGAATGCCCTTCCTGCTTCCTATGACCCACACTTTATCGTGGAGGAAAAAATGATTTGGCAAGGGGTCTTTTGGATGAGTACTGTGGAATTTACCTTCAGAATGCACTTTTAGGAAATGAGGCCTTTTGGTCCATGACTGTGACCCCCCCAAGCTTGGCTCTTGGGCCTTCTCATATGGTGCTAGTTTTATTTCTGTCGCTGTCATAAAATAACCTGACACATGCAAATGAGTTGATTCTGATCAGCAAATCCACGGTACACTTCCCATCTCTTACTTCTAGTTCTTCCCAGTAAACCCGAGGTGCTCACGTCAGTGCCCCCAAGACAGAGCTGTGGACACTGGTTCCCTCATCTTCCACCAAGAGCTTGGTAAGGAATTTTTTTACTTTCTTTCATTACTGCTTTGAAATAGACTGTTAAGATATACTGGTAAGATGCACTGACCCCAGCCCGATGACCACCCCAATGCTAATTTTCTTCTCTGCCTGGAGGCTTCTCTAGTACACAGAAGTTTGCCTAGCTCAGGGCTTGAAACCATGGTTTTTACACCCCAACAGACTCTCTTAATGGATGAGGGACAAGTGTCTTGGATAAATGAATTCTGGGAGGCAATTCTGAGGTGCCGTGGATGGGGTCTTCACAGATCTCAGTGGAGCAGACTCAGCTGACCACAGCAGCAGTGAGATCAGCAAAATGGCCCTTCTGTTACCTTCCTTGCCCCTCACTCACTCATGCTTCCAAGACTCCCTCTAGAGGGACTATCTATACACACACCATCAGACTTTGGGGGCTCCAATTAAAGAAATGCTACGGTTTGGATATGATTTTTCTTCACCAAAATTCATGTTGGGATCTGATTCCAATGCTAAGTAGTGGGATCTTTAAGTAATAATTATATGGGGAGAAGAACCCGCTTCCATGTCCGCCTTCTCAAAAGACTGGATATATGGAATGGGTCCTTCAGGACTAGATTTATTACCACAAGAGTTGTCATACAGCGAGGTCATCCTGAGTTAAATAAACTTCTTTTCCTTACAATAGTCCATGTCTCAGATATTCTGTTACAACAACAGAAAAGAGACTAAGACATTTACTATCAAAAAACCTGATCTGTTCACTCTAAAATTGTTTGTGGCTTTTTTTTTCTCCATATGTTAAATACATCTAAATAACCAATTATTATGGATCTGATGTGAAAAGGGACATTTTTGTGTAAAAGACTCTATGGTCTTCCTTTAATTTAGCATCAATGAGCTAGAACCCTGATGGAACATAACTTGATTTAGGGGTATCTACTCTTGTCCAAGTTTCCTATCTCTGTGGAATATAGTGATATCGATAAGCAAGCACTGAAAATCGCACACTCAAATTACGCTTATTGCCTTCAACTTTTAGGTGCTCTTGGAGTACCTTGCTCCAGTTGACTTTCCTGACTTTTGTCCACTACCTGGTGCTCAGGTAAGTAAACTGTGATCCAGGTTGGAGAACTTGTCCATACAAGCTGGTCAGCAAGTTGCTGGGGTTTAGTCATCTTTCCACACCACATCCTGGCCTTATGACTCCTCTTCCCAGGCTCTTGAGATAAATGATACTGTGTTTTCCTTGATAGAAGTTTATTACATTGTATTGATTGTGAGGCATAAACGTGTTCTGGGCCCAGCTCCCCCATTCAGCATGCATTTGCAGCTCCTGGGCAGCACCTGTCTCAGCCACTCCTGCCACAAAGGCTTCATTTTCTCGTTATTACAGCGCCGCCCACATCCTTGCCTTCTCCCCAGTTAATGTGACAAGCGTGTGCTGCACCAAGTCTTGTTCAATTACGCAGCTCTTAGCTCTGCTCAAGTGTATTTGTGGGGTATTTTCTTTTCCATCCTCCCTTCACCCTCCATATTTTCTGCTCTTCTGGGGCCATAATTTTTAATTTCAAACCAACTTAGTCTCTGTTATTTATAACCCAACTACCTGGCGCCTAGCCAGAATTTTCAGGATGAGTTTTCCTTGCGATTGTGAGAGCCAGACTAGTCTTTGTGAAGCCTCACTTATCATTTAGTTTTCAACTGTCTCAGATTTTTTTCCCCTCTGAATACTTCCATTCTCCAAGCACATGGGTCCATTAACTGATCTTTTAAAACAAAGATGACTTTAAAGGATAAATCACTAATTATATTAGCATCTCTTGTCATTGTTGCCATGTTTCTTGCTTTTCCTTGATCTTTTTAAAATATGTGTTATGGTTGCATTTTGGGGTCAACTTGATGGTTGCTGACTGTTTGGGGGTTAATGGTTGGAATAGGCCCTGAACAAGTCTGCAGGTACTTGATTGATAGCTGTGAAAAACCCAGCCCATAATGGGTGGTACTTTCCAGTGGTGGACCAGATAATAAGAGGTGCAAGGAGAAGGGACTTGCTCTTCCCCTGTTTTGAGTCAATTTGCTATGGAGTCCACTCTGTGAGCATCACGCACTTTTAGAACCTCGTGGCCCTCTTTGTTGCTGCTGCTACTGCCTCAGTCCTTGGCTGACTTGAAGCTTCGTTTTTCCATCATGGTTGTTGCTGTTCCCACTGCCTTTGAAGCCTGGTCTCTAGGCCTTGCTGCTGTTCACTATTCATTGCTGACATCAGATCCCAGCAGTTTTTCACTGACATTGGAGCCCAGAGTCTTCAACCCTCCAAAGAAATGAAGGCTTGAGACTTCGGGATCTTTTGGCTTTGTGGAACATTCTGGTAAAAACTGAGATGGTTGCAGGTGGCTACTTTGAAGGATGCTATTTTTTTTATTATGAGTTATATTAATAAACTTATTTATACATATTACATTCTATGGATTCTTTTTCTTCAGAGAACCCTGACTAATACGATATGTGTACAAGTTTGTTTTTCTTTTTAAAAAATATTTAATTAATTAATTATTTGAGAAAGAGAGGGAACACAAAGGGACCAGAGAACAACTTTCAGAAGTCAATTCTCTCCTCTACCATGTGTGCTTCAGGGAAACGAACTCAAGCTGCCAGCTGTTTGAGCAGGAGCTTTACCCACTGAGCTAACTCACCAGATTTAGACTTGATTTTCATGAGACATGCATATATTACAGATGACAGTTAGAAGAGATACTCCCAAGAGAAACCTAGTAAGGCCTGGTGAGCCTGCTCACACACAGCATGGTCCCACAGAACTCACATCTGGGAGAAGGCAAGGACAGGGGTGAGCAATGTCATCTGAAGTTGAGGAGGGCAGAGCTTGGAGAATATGAGACAGTATTTACACACGGGGAACATTCACTGGAGAGCCCAGATGTGGCTCCAGGTCCCTATTTCATACCTAGTGATTCAATGTCTGTGGAAGTTTGGTCCACAGAGCTACTACAGCTAAGATGTTAAACATCCTCTGAAGGCCTGGTGCTAAAGCCGAATCTCCACATATACAAGAAAGTTGAAATTATATCCTGTGCCCTATCAGACCACCACAGCCTAAAGCTGGACATCCACAACACAACAAACAACAGAAAAGACACTAACTCCCGGAAACTTAACACTATGATACTGAATGAGAACTAGATTCAGGAAGAAATTAAAAAGGAAATTCAAAATTTCCTGAAAGCGAATGATAATGAAAATACAACTTACCAAAATCTCTGGAACACAATGAAAGCTGTCCTAAGAGATAAGTTCATAGCTCTTAATGCCTACATCAAATGGAAACATCAGAAATAAATAACTTAACAATGCAGCTTAAAGGTTTAGAGAAACTAGAGCAATCTGATCCCAAAAGCAGTAGAATAGAGGAGATTAGCAAAATAAGGGGAGAAATATCTGAAATCGAGATTAGGAAAACGATAGAAAAAATCAACCAGTCAAAAAGCTGGTTCTTTGAAAAAATCAATAAGATTGATACACCCCTAGCTAAATTAACCAAATGCAAGAGAGAGAAAACCCAAATTAACAAAATTAGAAATGAACATGGAGTTATCACTACTGATACCCAAGAAATCCAGAGAATTATAACATCATATTTCAAAAACTTATACTCTGTGAAGTTTGACAACACAAAAGAGATGGATTAATTCCTAAGTAAACACAACTTACCTAAATTGAATTAGGAAGTTGTGAATTATTTAAATAGTCCTATAACATATGAAGAAATTGAGGAAGTAATCTCGAATCTTCCTACCAAAAAATGTCCTGGACCAGATGGATTCAGCACAGAGTTCTACCAGACATTTAAGGAGTTAATAACACCAATACTCCTTAACCTGTTCCATCAAATAGCAAAGGAAGGAACACTACCAAATTCCTTCTATGAAGCTAATATCATCTTAATCCCACAACCTAATAAAGATACACTTAAAAAAGAAAACTGTAGGCCAATCTCCCTGATGAACACAGACGCAAAGATTCTCAACAAAGTCTTAGCAAATCGGATTCAAAAACATATTAAAAAGATCATTCATGGGGACCAAGTAGGCTTCATCCCCGGCACACAAGGTTGGTTCAACATATGCAAATCAATAAATGTAATTCATCATATAAACCATTCCAAAGTCCAAGACCACATGATATTCTCTATAGATGCAGAAAAAGCTTTTGACAAGATCCAACAGCCCTTTATGATCAAAACGCTAGAGTCAGTTGGAATGGAAGGAACCTTTATCAATATAATAAAAGCTGTGTACAACAAGCCTACAGCAAGGATTATACTTAATGGGGAAAAACTTGAAGCATTTCCACTTCAATCAGGAACTAGACAAGGCTATCCACTCTTACTACTTCTGTTCAATATTGTACTTGAAGTACATAGCTGAAGCCATAAGACAAGAAAGGGACATAAGAGGGATTCAAATCAGCAAGGAAGAAGTCAAGCTATCCCTACTTGCAGATGGCATGATCTTATACCTGAGTGATCCCAAAAACTCCACCAGTAAGCTCCTGGAACTAATACAGAAGTTCAGCAGGGTGGCAGGATACAAAATAAATGTACGAAAATCAGTGGCCTTCCTATATGCCCAGAATGAAAGAAGTGAAAAAGCCCTGAGAGAAACAATTCCATTTACTATAGCCCCTGAAAAAATGAAATACCTTGGTATAAACCTAAGGAAGTAAGAGACCTTTACAATGAAAACTTTAAAACCCTAAAAAAAGAAATTGCAGAAGACACCAGAAGGTGCAAAGTCCTCCCTACCTCTCATGCAGCTGTTGGGAGTATGTGACCTTTAGGAGATGAGTCCTGGTGATGGTAAAGGAATTCTGGAAACCAAGCCTTCTTCTTTCTCTTTGTTTCCTAGTTTTCAGGAAGGCTGAGGCTTCCCCTGTGCCATGCTCCCAAGGCTGCCTTGTCACAGGTCTAAAGGCCAGGGGACAAAGTGATGATGGAAAAAATGAGGCAGAGGAAGTGCCCTCCTTCCAAATCGGTTACTTTGTAATAGGAATGGAAACATGACTAACACCAGGGATAGATCATGCTGTCTTAGAGCCAGGAAATTAGGAATTTTTCCCACATCATGAATTCTTGCAACCTTCTTAGAATTCATGAACCAAGAAGCTAGTCAATCGACTGATGCTCTAATCTCTCTAAGTGGTCTTAGACCTTCAATGTGTTGGAATCACATTGTCAGAGGAACAACTGACACTGAGAATTAACCTAGTGGTAGTGATGAATATTTAGAAAGGAATGTTATAGTTTGGATTCACATGTTTGTCTTTCAATGTGTTGGAAACTTGGTCTCCAGCATGGCTGTGAGATCTTTAAGATCTTAGAAGTGGTGAGTTCTTTAAGAAATGAGACCTAGTGAGAGACTTCTTTTGCTTGTCTCTGGCTTCCCATTTCACCATGCAATCTTTACCACATACCACCCGGAGTGCCACTGTGATAGCATCTACATGAGGTTCTCACCAAACCTGAGCCAATTGCAGAGCCAGGCCTTTGACTGAACCAAAGCAATGAGCTAAATATACCTCTTTTCATGATAACAGCAAAAAAATGGACTAATAGAGATCGACTCGTCCTCTGCCAAAATCAGAGAAGGACCACGTCATGGGTTGATTGTGGGTAGGAGTTCAGGAAGAGGGTTTGGGCTAAGATGACTTATTCCCTGGACATCTTATCTCCTTGACTTCTCAGAGTTGGAGATGATGTCTGGAAATTAATTGAGCCTGGTTAGAAGCAGATTAAGGTAAAAAAATAAATATTTATACATCAAAGAGAGATCTGAATAAGGAAAGACAAAGTAATGAATAGATAGCTTTGGGGGACCAGCTTTCATTGGGGGTGACTCTAATCTGTAACACTGTAATGATTTCTTCTAAATCCCACATTGTGAGGATTAATGTTTATAATCAAAGGTAGAGATTTTCTTGAAGCAGAAGGAATACAACATCAGGGAATGAAAAGTACTTCTGGATTATTAATTCAAATGTACTGCAGTCTGGGTAAAAGAAAAGCCCTGGAATTGTTTTGTTGTCTGCTTTGACAGAGTCTCCCTGTGCACCCCAAACTAGTCTTAAATTTGCAATCCTCCTGCCCAGCTTCCCAAGTTCTGGGACTATAGCTGTGTCCCATTGTATCCAGCTGCCCTGAAGCTTTTGATGAAGAGAAAACAACAACAACAATAACAACAACAAAATAACAAGCAACCAGATACCACAGTGGCATCTCAAACAGTTGTGCATGAAGCCCGCAGACAGAGGGAAGCCAGAAAAAGATTTTTCAAAAAGTAATACCTTGGTTTGATAACTTCTTAATTGGAACCATGGTGAGTGAGAACATGTCCTGATTTTTTTCCTTTTTCCTTTTGTTTATGGTGATAAATGTAAATATATTTGGCTTCTTTTCTCAAAAGAATGACATTTCAAATAGTTTTGTTTTCATTTGTTTTGCCTTTGGAAATTTACATTCCCACATTGCTTGATATTTAATTGGAAAAAGATAATGTCAGGTGTTAAAAGATCAAATGTGTAGAAGATAGTAACAATGAAAGTAAGAATATTGTCTGGGTGAGTCATTCACCTTTGTTAACTGGACTTTGAGGTAGTCACTTCCTGCAGAAGGAGGGAAAGATGGACCGCTCACTTTGAAACAGTGGGGACATCATGATAACAGCATGACAGGGCAAGGAACCTGTGGTGATACATATCTGTGCTCGCAAAACTTTTGGTCTACTGAGGAAGGAGATCAGTATGGGTTGCATGGTGAGATTCTGACTCAAAAGTAAATAATTAGATAGGCAAAAAAGGAGAGAATCAGACCATACATCCGTGTTCATCAAAACCAAACATTCAAGTCAAAGCACTGAAGCCCCAGTCCCTCCTGCAGGGTCCTTCCCTCCCTACCCGATGATTCTGAGCATGCACTAACAATGGCTTCTCTTCTGCTGTGCTGAAGCCTGAAGGTGACTCCTGGACTACTTCATCTGACCCCACAGTCATCATGGGGAACAGCTCCTGTCACACACAGCTTTGTTTTTGGTCCATACAGCACCTATTTCCCATATGTACTCTGCTATCTGCTTCGTTTTTTCCATAACCCATGTTTCTTAGGAACTTATCCAGATTTCCTGGGACTCATTTAGTGGACCAGCTAAGTTATTCCTGTCTCTCAACTCTAACCATCATCTACAACCACACCTGGACTACTGTGCTGAATGATTTCTTCCCAAGAGTAATTCAACATGAGTCAAATTCTTAGCCATCTAGAGTCTTTTGTTAATAGTTCAAATCTGAATGCATCTTAGTTCATGAAACCAGCTGTCATAGTTAGGCACAGGTGTCAACTTGACAGTTGAGGGTTTGAGCTCTGGGTACATTTGTAGAGAATCAGTGGTTGAGTTAGGCCCAGAGCAAACCTGCAGGAGATTATCTAGCTGATGGGGAAGGCCCAGCCCATGGTGGGTGGGACTAAGCCCTGGAATAAAATACAGATATCTGGTTGACAGAGTTGGCATCCTTTTGTACACTTCGCCAGACATGCTGGTCTGGCAAGTAAGGATCGTTCCTCTCTCAGCCTTTATGTAGAAATGGTGTAGTCAGTTCCCTCAGCCTGGTATTGGTACATGCTCTCCCATCAAGCTGGACTGTAGAGTATCAGTACTATCAGGACTATCAGTAAGAAAATAAACCCCTTGTTCCCTTAAGTCATTTATCAGCAACCATGCAGGTGAACTGCAACACCAGCCATCTGGCTCCAATGTATCCCTGTCACCCTGATGTAGCAATGCATTACAGAACATCACGGGAATTGTGTTACTATGAAGTTTGTAAAGGAAACTCCACCTTTTATTATAATTAATAGTCTGTGATGCCTTGGAAAAAGATAAGGAGAGAACAGATGCATTCTCACAGTGTCACCTGATCTAAGATGATAAGAAAACCCCCTAACTGTTCTAGATCACTTGCCAATAGCTCTAGTGCCATAGTCACAGCCCCTTTTCATGGGAACAAACATAGCTGCTTGAAGACTTCAGCTGGATCCTCTAATAATTATGTTGCCTCAGATATATTTCAACTCTCAGCCTTACTTCTTACGCCAGCTACTGTGTAAGGGTTGCTGTAAGATGCTCACTAGGCTAGCAGCACATACAAATGAAGAGTGCTGAGAAATGTTCCAGCTGTCAAATTATTACCTCCAAACATCATTTTAAAGGGCCATATCGATTAGCTATTTTTCAGAGTGGGATAAGCAGATAGCTCATTTCTGTTCCTCTCAATTTAACTGGTATGCTTTCCTCACAGGGATAGAAGATGGTGTTATTTGTTGAGCAGGGTTTCAGCCGGGGATTTTTTTTCCAAAACATTGGCACATGGCCTCTCCATTCTTAGTTAAACTTCCTGACAGCATGGCAGCAAGGTTCTGATGGAACAAGAAAAGTGCCAAGTAGAAAGATGAGCTAGAGAGAGGTGAGCCAAAGTTATGGCACAGAAGTTAAAGCCTTTGCCTCACAAGCAAAAGGACCTGAGTTCAGATCCACAGATCCCATGTGAAAATGCCAGGCAGAAATGGCTGCAGCTTGTATGTTTGGCTCTGGAAAGTCAGAGCCTGGGAAACCCCAGAGCGGAGTAAAGTAATAGGGAAGTAGAGTAATCCATGGTAATATCACCCTTGGGCTTCCATAGTCACTCATACTCAAGTGCCATCTGGAACATGCACACATGTTCACACACACACACACACACACACACACATACACACACACACACGATAGAAAGAGGCAGAGACTGACAATTAAAGGAAGCCATATCACATTGCATGAGTGTCCACAGTCAGGCAACATCATTTCTATTGCTTTCAATATGGATAAGAACAGCTGCAAAAGCCCATCTAGTTTTCTTGTTTAGGTTAAGTGCCAGGAAACTTACCCACCTTCCTTTAAAGCAGGAATAAATACTCCGCCCCTTGCATGGGGTGAGGCAAGATGATGAAGAGCAAATGAACCTGGACATTTTACTATGACCACTTTTGTAAAGAATGATCGAACACAGGAAAGCTAATATCTCATGAAGCAGCCCTTGATTGAAGAACAAAGTCACACTAAGTGTTCCCTTTATTTTCCTGGGGGGGCCTTCCTGAAAAGAGAAGAAGCACTATTCACCTATAATAGTAACCAAGGACATAAGAGATCATGGCATTGATTTCCCATTCCCCACTTAGTACCTCTGCCATCTGTATCCAAAGATCCAAAGCTTCGATGAACTTTATCTCAGATATCACTCTCTAGAGAGCATTAAGAACTGTTCATAGCTTATTGGGTCAGCTTACTTTTGGTACAAGTTGACATCCATCAGAAAGGCCACTCTATCCCCTGGGATTGATTGGCATGGGGGACAGAAGGAGGGAGAGCAAAGGATTCATTGTCTGTAACAGATACACAGTATAAGGAGACAGTAACAGTGACTTGTCACTGACTCCCGTAGCTTTTTGAAACTGAGTTGGGAA
Organism: Typhlomys cinereus; assembly: GCA_023101885.1. Taxonomy (NCBI): domain Eukaryota; kingdom Metazoa; phylum Chordata; class Mammalia; order Rodentia; family Platacanthomyidae; genus Typhlomys; species Typhlomys cinereus. The sequence continues at coordinate 15,874,350 of JALPQD010000011.1, forward strand.
CCTCAGAAAAAAATTAGTCTCTAACAGGTTCGTTGTCAACTCCAGGCGTTCTGAAAAGCCTGTGGCATAATATATCATGTATGGTGTACATCCCTTTTTTTCCTTTGGGTTAAAGGGCAGAATGAGAGCCTAATATGAGAAATAAGAGCTTTTTGAATGGTCCTGGGAGTCTGATGTGAATCCTTCATGCTGGCAGATACAGACCCAGTGGCTCTGTCATAAGAGAGCAACCTTCCTTGTTACTCAGTACAAAGGGAAGATTTCTCAGTGTTGGGTTCTCATCCATGAATCAGCATCCATGTTCATCCTAGGATCCTGATGCCAGTCCCAGCTCCCTGATAGAGCTCTTGGCCCTGGCCAGAGAGGCCTGAACCAGGCTCTTCTTTAGGTCAACCTGGACTGTTTTGATGTGTGCATTTAAACCTCTCAAAGAACAGAAGATAAATCTCCTTAGGAGATATTCCTCCCATATGCATTGCCTGTTCTGAGGATCCCGCTGTGGATGCTGTGTACCATGCCATTTCCATGAGAAGGGAGGGTTTTTCTTAGCACATGTTGCAGTTTGCCTTCACATTGCCTATAAAATGACAGCCGAGCAGCTTATGGGGAACAAAGTTGCTTTTATTTTGGCTTATGATTGTCCAGTTATAGTTCTTAATCCAGCTTGGCAAAGCTTAAACCAACACCAGGGGCCAAAGGAATTGGCCACATCACATCCACAAGATTGTTCGGAGAGGGGCAAATCTCACTTGCTAGACAGCATGTGTGTCTGAGCATGCTGAAGGATGCCAACTTCTTCAGATGATTTCCTGCTGGCTTGCTCAAGGCTTAGCCTGACTGCTATTCTTCACAACTGTGCCCAGAGCTCAGGCCTTCGATTGTCAAGTTGACACCTGTATCTAACTATGACAGCAGGTGTTCTTCTTTAGAGATCAGTAATCAGACCTTGAAGCCTGAGTCTGTGTTACTAAGCTCTGTTCTTTTCCCACTCTGCAGACTTTTGAGCAGTGGATAGAGCATGATTATGAAACTGCATAGCACAGGCTGAAACTTCAATAACAGAAACACAAAGAACATGAGGTGGGACTCAAACTTGCAAGGAAATTGCATTCCCATTCTGGGAACTGACCGGGATGCAAAAGAACTTATGCGCTATGGGGTTTCATGGAGCTGAAATGAGAAGCATTCTGGATCCTGAGGCTGAATGTTTTCCATGGGACATTAACTTGGTCTTCTCCTAGGAGTTTGGCTCTGCTTCTGGTCCCGGAGGTCATAAAAGGGGAGGAGATAAAGTAGGTTCTATACTTAGGAGCACTATTGGAGGCTACAATAAAGGAATGGAAGTATAACAGGGCAGAGAGAGCTATGATAGAGCTGATACTTAGGGACAAAGACTTTGGTTGTGCTCAGAGTTGAGCTGGGGTCCTTAGAGGCAAAGGATTTAGCCTCACACATATATATAGTCCAGAACAATTTGACACTTCAGTGCCCTGGATTTCACCTTTCTAGAATGGATTAACATAGTGTATCATTGACACCATGAGCCATTCTGATGCTAAATCAATGATGCTCTCAGTTCTAATATTAATGCATTACTGTAAGCCAATTATCAATACACTAGCAGAGGGACAGGCCATCCAGAGCAAGTTTCCTACCATCTGCAGTGGATTACAGGTGCATAATACTTGGGTTGTAGATAGCAGGTGACATATACTTGTTTTGCAGAGTGATGGGATCATGGTGGGGAGTGTCCTAATCCCTTCTTGCCAGAGATCTCTAGAACACATGGGTGTGCATATGTCTTCATGCACATATTTTTCATTCTTTTGATTTTGTTCATTCTGATAAAAATTGACAAAGGAAACTAAAAGTTTAAAAACTTCTGTGATGTCCCAGAATACCTGTAGGAGCTCGTGAGATCTGTCTCATGGTCATAAAATCGGGTCCCACTTGTGCATCAGCATAGTTCTCCAAACAGACCCATCCCTTGAAACCAATTGAATCCTCAGAAGCCAGGGCAACAGGATGGGTGTTAGAATGTCCATTTTGCAGACGCAGTCATGGGCCATAGCACAAGAGTCTACTTTGCAGATGTAGTCATGGGTCACAGCACAGAAAAAGACAGACTTAGCCCTCACCCCAGCCTTCCAGGCAGCACAGATTCTTCTTAGTCTCCAAATTCCTTTGTGCCCAAGCAAGTCTTATCTCCAAAAACAGGCAAACCTGTGTAAAATTTGCTCTTAATTATTGCTGTGAGAGAGCATTCAAAGTCAAATAATATAAGAGAGAAGAGGAGATTTATTCAGCTTACAATTCTAAAGGGGAGAAACAGACTTTCATGGTGGAGGAGACATGGCTGGTAGAGGAAGCTGGCAGGCTAAGTCACTCCCATCCACATGGCTGAAAGCTGGAGGATTCCTGGGGAGTCTGTCTTCTTCCCAGTCTCCTGTTCTATGATTCCTTTTATCTGGCCCACTACTGGGAGGGTCCAATGATATCTAGGGAGGTTCCAATGGGATCTAGAGCTGGTCTTTGTATTGTAAATGAATTGATCCACATAATCTTTTCAGGTGGTCTCAACTGATCTAAGTTAATGACAGGTGTATCAAGTTGACACCCAGGATTAACTATCACAACTAGTATGTAGGCATTTTCTTTTTCTACTCTGAGCTCACCTAACCCAAGAATCTCATGTCAGAATGGTTCCTGTTCAGTGACTGCCAGGACTCAAGTCCTCTGCCCATCATCTGGCTTTAATCTTCCAGTTGCATTTGCAGTTGAGTGTTGAAAGAGGCACTTAGAAGTTGACATTTGCTAAAAAGCATTAACTCCTTGCTTGGACCCATGAAGTATCTAAGGCAGGATAAAAGTCTGGTTTCTGCAATGTTGTAGTTTGCCTGCATGTTGCTGATAAGTTCATAACCAAACAACTTAGGGAATTAAGAGCTTAATCCTTGCTTGTAATTCTGGTTACAGTTCATAGTCCAGCTTCTTTGGAGGGTTCCTAACAACATCAGGAACAGAGGAAATCAACCACACCACAATCCATAGTAATTGCTGAGAGAGGGGCATATTTTCTTACTTGGCCAAGCTGATAGTCGTCCAGAATATTCCAAAAGTATCCCAAACTATTGAACCAACTCTCCCCATCTATTACAATTTGCCTGAATGTTGCTGATAAGTTCATGACCAAATAGCTTAGGGGATCAAGGAAGTTCCGTTCTTTCTGGGTATTCTCAGTTAGAATTCTTAGTCCTCTTGACAGGAAAGTTATATCAACACCACAAGTTGAGGGAACTACCACGCCACATCCATAGGGATTGCTGAGGGAGGAGCAAACCTCACTTGCCAAACTGTCTGCATGCCAATGTGCAGAAATGTGCCAACTTAGTGGCAACCAGTTTCTTCCATCATATCTACCTGCCCAGTAAATGACTCCACCAATCATGGACTAGGGTTTCAATTGTCAAGTTGACACCCATATCTCACTAGCACACCATGTTATCCACCTCCCCAGGGAATCGTCCCACCCCCACTGTAGGCTGACTTTTCCTTATCAGACAATTTCCCATAGACTTGCTCAGAGTTTCCTCACTAATTTTTCACAGATGTGTCCAATACTCAGCCTTCAGTTGTTGAGCTGATACCTTTGTCTAACTGGCACACACATCTTCATTTTTGTCTTTCTGTTTCCCTTATTTTGATTGTGGTCACAAGGTAAGCCATTGTCTTCAACATTTCTTCTTGAGTCTCCTGAGATTCCTGGAACAGGAGACTCTCACAGGAACATATGAATGCACGTATACACGTACACACGTACAGAGAGAGAGAGAGAGAGAGAGAGAGAGAGCGCACTTATCCATGAGAAAAAGATCACACCTTGAGCAGAATCACTGCGCAGGAACCAGATGGATTTCTTCAAGTGAGGACAGTGTTAAGAACTTAAGACCACCTTGCAAAATCAAAGCTAAGGCAGGGCATCAACCAAACTGTGACTGCTGAATTATATCCATTATATAATTACTCCTCAGCCTCATTTCTGCCTATGTTAATGCCCTAAAGGCCAGCTTAAGGTCACTAATTCCCTTTTTCTGCTCCTCTTCCCAGTGTGGCTGCATTCAATGTGAACACTGGACAAGTCTTTTCTCTCCTTTTTACTATTAGCCTCTCCTTCATTGGTGTATGATAACAGGAGACCAACTCTATCTTGTTGGGGCTTCTAGAGTCCTGTCTTCTTCCTCAAAATTTTGGTTTCAAGATATGGGAGGAGATATTCCCTGCTGAATTCTATGTGTTCACCTGCTTCCCACCTGTGTGGACCCCTAGACTTTGTCTTTGGTACCCTATGTCTCTCATCTTTTCTCCTCCTCATGTCATTCTGTAATACCCTTTCTTTATTTTTAAACAATACTAATGGAAACATGCCACAAATATTTGGGGGTAAGTTTAGTGAGTTAGACTATCTGCAAATGGGAAAAAATACATTAACATAAAGAACAGATACAATCATTATTTTTCTCATTGCAACTGAAGGGAGAAAGAGCTTAATTTAGCTCATGGTTTAAGGAGATGGTTGTGACAGGAAGACATGATGGAGAGACCAGAATCTGTCTGTGGTGGAAGTTGCTTGCTCACACCTTCATGGAAGAGGAAAGACAGAAAGGAGACTAATGTTCATTGAATTTTTCCCTTTCGTCCTTTTGATACAGTTCTATGCTCCATCCTGTGGGACTGCGGGTCTCACCCACATCCAGGGCAGGTTTTTTCCCTTCATTAAACCTCCCTGGTGAAAACAGACACATCAATAAGTGTGCTTCACCTGTGCCCTAAGGCATTCCATATCCACCAAAGATTAAGAGTTATAATGAAGAGTCACTCGTGTGAATCCTCGTTCTTGAAGTCACATGACAATTCCCAGAAGTTAACCTTTCGAAGAAGCAAGATATTCACTTTTAAAATAAGTTATCTTTTAACTTAAAGATAAAAATCTTAAAGAGTTTACCAAATTTAAAACTATAAGTCCTTTTCTTCAGGTTAGTAGAGATTATAATTTTACCCACTGAAAAGACCTCATCCCCAAAAGTTTCATTCCACGGATTTAAATATTCTGCACCACAATTGTAGGATTCCAAAATTAAGTCATGCACAAATCATTTGTGTTCTCATCCCTGAATCTGTTCGCCCAGGCAAGGCTCAGATGCTCAGTCCTGCTGCTTCTGCCACCTTCTGAATATTAGGAGGACAGTAGTGGGTGACCACACCCATACCCAGCTCCCGGGGAGTGGGCTTCCATCCACACCCTGCACTCAAGATGTGTTTTCTGGGTGCCGTACCCCCTCCTCTTTCTGAAGTTGTCATCTACCTCCCTCTGTAACCCTTTTTCTACCTGGTTGGAAATCCTTTTTCAAGCTGATAAGATTTTTCACAGAGAATTACCTCTTGGTGCCCATTCTTTCTCCTCCCTGTGCCCACATGCTCTTTCCTGTGACAGCCTCAAAAAGCCTCTGTGGGGTTCTCTAAATGTCAGGAGGAACCCTGCAATCCTAAGAAGGTCACATTACAGGCATTTTCCAGCACCAGATTCAGTCTTTCTGGAGCTTCTTGGTTCCTCCCAGTACTCCAGTGTACCTCATCTAGGTATGAACTAGCTCCCCATTATGCATGAAAACTCTTTCTTCTCCTTCCCACATAGTCTTATGGGGTCTCACTTTGCTTACCTTGTCAGGCCTTAGGAGTCTCTCTGACTAGGACCCTGTGGTTTTGTTTGGTTCTTTTCAGCTCCTGCAGGCAGGTGCACGGTATTTTGCTTGGATGCTCAGTCAGATGTGGACACCCCCAGCCGGGTTCAGTGAGACTGTTCACTGAAACCTGAGTAGAGAGCTCATCTCCAAAACACAGCGTGCGATACTTATTGCACATTATTTCTCTGTGAGCCACTAATGGCCATCTTTTGGAGGTATTGGCAAGAGTTTTGACCTGTTTTCCTTATTCTTGGTAGGGGTCCATACTGTATAGTGCGCTCTTTGGACGCTTAAAATAGCAAAACGTTCCCATTCACAGAACTGAAGTATGCTTCTCATCCACAGAACACATATCCAATTCAGAAAAGCAATAGGTAATGTTCTTTTGGGAAAATATGAAAGTCCCCAAAGCAAAATACACACTTTAATCCTTATCTGTGACTGTCACCCTGTTCTCCATAACCCAAATTCATAATGTTGGGCAGCGATAACCTAAAAGGCATGGCCATATGTGTTTTCTGTCTTAGGACAATGCAAAAAAAAAATTATGTGACTTAGTTAAATAAAATTGAGTTGAGGTCTGAGGAGATGGCTCAGGGGTTAAAACCTCTGCCTCAGAAGCAAAAAGATCTGAGTTTGGATTCCTAGATCCCAAGTAAATATGTCAAGCATAAATGGTGGTGGCCTGCAATACTGGCCCTGGAAGGTAGAGTCTGAGAAATTCCAGAGCAAAGCAATAAAGAGGCAGAGCAGTCCAGAATGATTTGAAGTATCATCTTCATACTCCACAGGTACACACTGAAGTAGCCTCTTCTACACACACGCACACACACACACACACACACACACACACACACACACACAAACAATAAAATAAAATAAAATAAAATAAAATAAAATAAAATAAAAAAGGAGTTGAGATTTCCTTCATAATGTAATTCTGAGTACCACATATATTCAAGGAAAGCAAAGTATAATATGGTCATGAAGTCCCCAAGAATGTAGCTTCACTTCAAAGGACACTACTTGTCACCAAAGGGACTTCTCCTTTTATTGCAATGAACTAGGATCACATCTATGTATTCATGTGCCCTAGTTGTCCAAAAGCACAAGGAACAAATCTCCTTCTTTTCTTTTCCATCTCCAACGGGAATAAGAATGATGTATTCTATTGATTATTATTTTGTAGCAATAATTGGGAACATGGGATTGGGGGCACCTTAACCAAACGTTAAGGATAGTGTTATCGTCAAAGCCACAGAGAGTTCTACCACATTGCTTATCTTTCTGGAAGGGTTCTTCAAGATGTTAAGAAAAGAGCTGATCAATACAGCTAACCAGGTGTTATGTCCTGAAGGAATGGATAGAATAGGTCACCGGAGGTTTAAGTGTGGTTTGGGTTCTGCACTACAGAGCCTATGAACAGGAGGAAGTTTCAGTAGAGATGAAAAGTATGTTAAGACAGAATAGTTATGACCTATATATAAGGCAAATTGAGACAGGACCCAGTGCAGCTGGAGGAAGTTGTGGTTACTCCGTGCTTTCACAGCTGCTCATTTGTGCAACTCCTTTGGGAATTTCTGGGGATAGCTACCACTCCATTCCATCCTGGAAACTTCTGGTGTCCATGGCAGTCGGGGAATGGTTGGACCTGGCATTGCAGGCCTGTGGTCTGCTTGTATTCCTCAAAATTCACGGGTTAGGAACCTGATCTTCTCCGATACTGTGGTATTGAAAATTGAATCCTAAACACTCCACTCTGATGCTGTTGCTGAATGTTGAAATCTGGTGGGCCCTCTTCGTCTTCTGTCCCAGAACAAGAAATTGTGCAGGAACACACAGATAATAACAAAACAGATATAATTTATTGAGAAATTATATACTTTCAAAGAGAGAAAAGTGGCATCAGAAGACCAGTGGTGTTGTGCCCGAAGGGTTGTGGCCTTTCACAGATCATTTTATATAGTGTCAGCCCCTCCCTCCCAGCTGTAATTGAGCCAAATCTGGAAAACGTTTCTAGTCTTCCTCTCTAACAAATGTTTTTTTTTTTTCCATATGCTAATAACACAGCCCTCTTGCACCTTACTGCCCACACTACTGTTCATCCTTTCTTTTAAGTAGATTAACACTTTCACAAAAGGGCTGGCAGGTATAGATTTGCTACCTTCTGCGCTTTTGCCATGAGAACACAGTGTTCATCCCTGATATGTTATTTTTACTGGGGATAGATAAAGAGGTAATGATTTGTCCCAGATAAGGCATCAAGAGACTGAAAAAAACCAAAACAAAACAATTCCATCCAAGTTCAGGCTGGTGAACCAGTTTTGTTATTGTTTTTTGTTGGATTTTTTTTTTTTTTTTTTTTTGGTGGAGAGAGACAACTCGCTTCCAGCAGCATGCATCATCAAAAATATCCTGACACCCAGTCTTAGATATCATAGATACTCTTGCACTCCCTGAGACTGACGCTGCGGGTAAAGTGCAGATTTCCTGAGCCTGTGCCTCTTTTAGGAGAGAGTGTTAATTGTTCCATTTCTATCCCATACCTAATCGTCACTGTATTGCTCTGCCTATTTCACTGTTGTCTCTGCTGCACCAAGATATTCTGTGCATCACCTGCTCTGTAACAGCCATGTTCATGTCACGTCTGTAGAAATAGTTCCTTCCACCTTAAATCACAGGATGATACCACAAGGCAGTCCCTCTCAGACATGAGCACCTTGTTCTTAACACGTGAAGTCTCCAGAACATTGAGACAATAAGCATCTGTTCTTAATAAGCAAGTTATCCAGGCTTGGGTATTCTGTTATAGCCCATATGTTTTACTTAATTTTTAAACAAAAATTCTAAGCTTGATGTAAGTTCTACTCATCCTTAGTAAAGTATATCCTTTGAAGAATGCAACTTAGAAAGCAAAATGATCATATATATAAGCTGTTTTTCAGTCTAAAAAACATACTCTCCACTATGCTGATAATCTCACTAACTTTGCCTCACTGTGACCTCTCCCCTCTCCCACCATGGCATAGTTATAAAGGATCTGGCTCAATCTGGGTGGTGGTCCCCCAGAAGGAGGAGACTCCCTGGGCTGCAGTAGTGTTGGGATGTGTCTCTCCAGTGTCCCTAGCACAATGAGAACTAAAAGGATTTTGATTCCAGTGGAATCATTAGAGCTAGTATACCAAAGGCAAAATTTAAAAACAGCTTTTAGCTACTTAGAAGATTAAAGCTAATGGTATCTACTTAAGGTGGCTGGATATAAGCCAAAGTTAAAGTAGCACAGACCATTTCCCAATAGTCATTCAAAACATAGATGGCAAAGCATTACTTTAATATTCCCAGTCTAATATTTGGGACTCCAAATGAGCTAATCTTCTCATGGTGCCTGAAAATTAGCAAGGAGCTTAGAGAAAGACAAGAGAGATGGGAGAGGGAAAGAAAGGAGAGAGAGAGGCAGAATTAAAGATGAACCAATTAAAGAAGTACTTCTTTAGAAAACTTTGTTCATTGAGTTTATATGAAGTCTTGGAAATACTTCTAATACAGCAATAGTGAGGATTTCCAGTTGCCATTTGCTTTGCTAACACATCATCTCCTCCCAAATGATTTGGCAAGTGCGTGCAAAAGATGCTCATTTGGCTTTCAATTAGAAAGCTATCCTATGAATGATTACAATTATTTTCTGGGGCAATTGTGTAATAAGCAACTCGGAAATCCAGCAGCCTAAAGCTAGAGTTATTGGTTATTGCTGAGTCCATGGGGGGCAGCTGGAGTTTGACTGATCCAGGCTACACTTTGATGGAGTGACTTTGCATAAGACTTTAGATCTTGGCTTTCTTTGTACTGGGGATCATTCAACCTGGCCCTTCCTCACCTGTTTGTGTTTCTTGTTCTTTTTGGATCTTTTTTGGTTTAAGCACATTCTCAGATAATACAGAGTCATGGCACAAGATAGGTAATTCTACCAACCTCTCATTGGTTAAAGTGAATCACATGGTGAACAGGCATACCCCACCTCCCATTAGGTGAAGAGAGCCCAGTGAATGGACTCAAGTGCAAGAGCAAGAAGTAAGGTCTGTCTCTTTAGCAAGAGGAAGCTTAGTGTCAATATGATAAAGGGCATTGATAGAAGTACAAATCAGAGGCAACAGCACAATCATTTAATGAGATTCTTTGTGCTACTCATTCTTCTAGTATCTTCTGATATAAACCCCAGGAAACCATCATATACACTTTCCCTGGAATTCACCATCTATCTCAGCCTCAGTTTATTCATTATTGATCCATTTTATGGAACTCAGGGCTTTCCCCTTTTGTCATGATTTGAATGTGAATTGTCATAGATTCATGTGTTTGATCCTTAGTTGATGACTGAAAAAGTGGTGGCAACTTTAGGAAGCAGAGCCTTGCTGGAGGAAGGTAAATCGCAGGGCCTTGAGATTGGTTAACCCTGCCCTGCTTCTGCTAGTAGTCTGCTCTTGCAGTTTGTTCTCTTGGACTCCATGAAGTCTGTGGCAACCTGAGATCCTCCTCCAGCTTCTGCTATCTGCCATGCCCTTCCTGCCATTATGGACTGTATCTTTCTTCTGGAACCTTAAGCCAAATAAATCTCCCAATAAGTTATTAGTTGTTTGAGTGTTGTCTCACAGCAAGTAACTGGCACAGAAATTGGTACCAAAAATGGGATGTTGTGTGAGACTAAGAGAATTTGGTCCTAAAAAGTGAAGTGTTGCACTAAGGTTGAGATAAATTGGTACCAAAAAATGTGGCCATTGTTGTGATTGGTCGTGTGTTCTTTTGTAACTCTTCGTTGGGAGAACTTTGAGACTTTGGGCTAGGATCCTTTGTGTCTTGGAGACAAAACTTAAAGGGTCATTCTAGTGAAAGCTTGGCAGAGAGTAATGCAGACAATGATGCAAACAGTGGAAGCCCAACTTGTGATGGGAAAGAGACTTGTCCAAAGAGACTTGTAACAGGGAAAAAGAGACTGTATTGGGAACTGGATGAGGGGCAAATTAAGTGATTCTTTGGTAGAGAGTTTAATCAAGTTTTGTCTTCATCCTGAAACATGCTGGAATTAAATTTGAGTACTTCACAGAGAAAGTTTTAAGACAATGTAAGAATGGTATGGCTACTTTTTAGAACTCTTTTTCCAAGTTATGATGAAAAAGAAGCAGGGGTTAGGCTTAAAGAAATTAAAACTGTGAAGTTTGATAAGGAAAAATGTGCTAGGAAACTTGAAGAACTGAAGAAGAATATGAAGACAACAAAATTGCAGCTACTTATGATGAGATTAGCACCATAAGTGAACCAAAACCTGCTCTTTTATTTGGACGTTTCATTCATTTGGCCAATAAAAGAGGCTGCATCCTGAGGATAAAACCCTCAGGGAAAGTTCCCACCCATAAGAATGAAAATTCCTGGGGCTGGAGAGGTGGCTCAGGGGTTAAGCCTCCGCCTTGCAGGCGGAAGGTCCTGAGTTCGGATCCCAGATCCCACGTATAGACGCCAGGCGGAAGCGGGGCAGCCTGCGCTTCTGGTCCTGGTAGGGCGGAGCTTGTGAATCCCGGGGCAGAAGGAGGTGGAGGCGTCCATGGCGGTTCGCGAATTCGTCCGTGGTTCTACACATACACGGGCACACGCACACACACACACACGCACGCACATACACACGCACATGCACACAGTTGAATAAATAATAATAATAAAAAAATTAAAAAAAAAAAGAATGAAAATTCCTTTGGAAGGAAAGCGCTAAAGGGCAAGTTTCATAGGAACAGCCTATTCCTCCTCTAAAGCAAAGGCCCAGGAGAGATTCTGCCCAGCATCGGCACAAAGAAGTTGAACCAGCCATGATTCAAAAGGAGAAATCTCTACCTAAAGGTCATAACAGAATCTGGAGAAGTCATTTATGTGGTCCTGATTTTAGAGACATTAAAGATGCAAGAGTGAGGCGGAAAACTGGACTCCTCTTCCAAGATTTCACAGAGATGCTAAAGCCAGGCATTGTGTGGTGGTATTAGAAAACCTGCAAAGAAACTCAAAAATGGCATTTCATGATGTGGAGTTAAATCCTGGTTTCCTGTTGAAATATAAAGATGTAAGAGATGCCAGAGCTAACATGGGGCATTTGCCAAGAAAAACTGCAGCATGGGAGAAGTCAGATCATGAAAGTGCATGGGAGGAGCCAGCCAAGAGAGTGATGTGTTCTGAGGAAATTTTCACCAGTGGGATAGAACCAAAACCCTTTGGAACAGTGATGATTCTAACAGGAGGTTCATATGCTGGATTTGGAGCTGCAGGATTTGAGATTTGTCCTGTAGGTTTTAGACCTTGTTATAGACAGATCTTTCCTGAATATGTCCCCATTCCTCCCATTTGGAATGGGAATATTTACTCCATGCCATTTTATGTTGAAAGTTTGTAAATTGTATTTTTATTTACAAGAAGCTTTAGGCTTTGGATTTCTGAACTGGGTTGAGACTACTGATGTAGTCTATGTGGCTTTTTAAGTTTGACAGAGGACAGAGTATAGTTTTCATCATGAGGTGGCCATGAGCTATGGAAGTCAAAGTTGGAGTGTCACTCAAGCATTTTAATCTTTAGGTGGTACTTGGAAAGATTGTGGCAACTTTAGGAGGTAGAGTCTTGCTGGAGGTCTGTTTCAGGGGGCAAGTCTTGAGTCAGCCAGCCCCACCTTGCTTCTGCTAGTAATCAGCTCTTACAGTTAATTCTCTCAGCTTCCATGGTATCTGTGGTAACCTGAACCTCCTTTGGCTTCTGCCATCAGTCATGCCTTTCCTGTCATCATGGACTGTACACTCCTCTGGAACAATAAGCCAAATAAATTTCCTTTTCTCCCCATAAATTGCTGATTGTTTGAGAGTTGTTTCACAGCAGCAGACGGTGTAACTGTGACATTGTGATGCCTCTGAGGTGGTTCTTTTCACAAACATCCTTTGCAAGCTACTCTGACATCTGTCACCCAAGGAACTGGCAGCTTCACAAAGTTACTTCCACGCTTAGCTGTGGAGTCAAGGCCTCCGCTAGCCTCCTGTCTTGAAAATTGCAGGAGTGAGCCTATCAGAACAGGCATTATATTGCAGCCAGCAAAGCAGGATCGTGTCACCTGATGTCATCCATAGAACATGAATCACAGCATCATTGCAGATGGGTTTATTTCATGTCCTCCTACTTTTGATAGTTCTGTGGAGTTTTTAACTGGATGTGGAAATCATACAAAGAGATTCTGTTTCAGAGCTGAGGTGTTCAGGCCATCCACTGACACAGGCATTGTCGTGAGGCTTCCTGTTGCAGTTTAGCCTGCATGGTTGCTGATAAATGACCATCAAATGGCTTAAGGGAACAAGGGGTTTATTCTCTTACGATTTCTGGTTACAGTTCTCAGTCCAGCTTGATGGGAGAACATGCACCAACACCAGGGTCGAGGGAACTGACCACATCATCACTGCATAATGGCTGACAGATGGACAATCCTTACTTGCCAGACCAGCATGTCTGGCCAAGTATATAGAAGGATGCCCACTCTCTCAACCAGCTGTCTGTATTTTATTCCAAGGTCTAATCCCACACACCATGGACTGGGCCTTCCCCATCAGCTAGACAATCTCCTTCAGGTTCACTTTTGGTTTAACTCAACTACTAATTCTCTACAAATGTGCCCAGAGCTCAAACCCTCAATGGTCAAGTTGACACCTGTGCCTTACCATGACACTCCCTGACTGCCAACTTAACTTCCTGTCTCATCTCCATTTGCCTGTTTTTTGTCCTCGGATTTTGGTTGATGTTGAGCGAAGCAGAACTCCCATGGGCTAGCAATTTTCTAAACAGAATGCATTCCACCATATCAGTAGGTTAAATATTACCTGACAAGGATGTGGAAAGGAAGGTTTTTATCTAGAATTCTCAGACTCCTTGGAGAGGGAAGAAAGAGTTGTATGGTGTAACCTGGTTATGACCTCTGGCCCTGACTCAAATTCCTGTGTTTTACTACCCTAACTCTAGTCCTATCCTAAATACACAGCTTTTCTCTAAACATCCTACTCCAGCTACAATACCTTGACTACTCCCTGTCAGTAGTGGATAAGGGCAAATCTTGGGATTCTGGATATCTGAAATGTGGTATAAATCCTTTGAATGAATGCATGAGTTTCATTACTCAGAGGGAGAGGCAGTGTCCCTGGTGATGCAGGACAGTCCCTTTGTGGATCCTTTCCTGGTTGCCAAATGTTGCAGGGACAGTCTTTCCTCTGTTCATACGTCCCTTCCAGGTTACCAAATTTTACAGGATAGTCCCATCTGGAGTGTCAAATGTTATGGGAACAGTCTTGCCAAATATAACAAGGTCAAAATGGCCAAATGTCACCTGAAACAATGTCTCAATATTGCAGGGTTCTTGTGTTCTGGAGTCGAAGATTGAAACCAGAACATGTGTAGAGGATTAAGGCAGAGTTTAGTAGAGAAGAGAAAGGCTGAAACTCATGGACTCCAGAGGTGGAGTGCCATGAAGGGCTAGGGTGCCAGAAAACTCATGGACTCCATGAGAGGCTAGGAGCTGAAAAAGAATTCATGGCACTCTGAGTGCCATGAGGGGCTAGGGTGCCAAAGATGGCTGCCAGGGCCAGGCATATTTATGCACCTAAGCAAGCCCAGGAAACTGGCTTTTTCTCATTGGTTAACTCCCATTGGGCCCAACCCAGTTGCTCCTGGGCCCACCTGGGGCTAGAGGACAAGTTGTTTGTTGGATGTGGAAGGCTCATCTCCATAATCCTTTCATAGGGAAGTTGGCCATCTTATCTCTGGGAGGATTGGAGTCAGCTCCTCAGCAGGGTGTTCCTTCAGGGAGATCCCAGCAGTGGAGGATGACCTTCCGGAATTCCAAAGACCTTAGAGATCTCAGAGACTTATCCCAGCATAACAGCTCTAATCTTGCCTTACTGGGGCCTTTGTGTCATGGACTCCAGGGCAACACTTTGTGCCTAGGGACAAGTCCCACCAACCATGGGCTGGGTTTCCCCATGAATTAGACAATATTTCAAACAAAAATGTGAACCAGTTACAATCATGTCCCAGCCTCAATGGGACACCTATATATAATGATGTTGTAGCTCACTGCCCTTCTCCTGAAGCCTTCTGTCCCTTAGGAGAAAACAGTGGAGCTCTAATTCCCACTTAAGAAACTATCATAGTGACATTTCACAGCAAGAGCCCCAGATCTAGATCCCAATAACAGAAGGTCTGGCTGTTGCTGTATTTAAGGATAGGACTGATACCCAGTCTACTGCACTTCAAAGTCCACTGGGAAAGCCTGGGTACAGTGGTCTCTTTCCTCCTTGAGGTCTATGCAGCAGTGACTAAAAGACAATATTAATGTAGTTGTCCACCTTCCCCCTAGTACTACCCATAGGAAAGCTAAACAAAGAGCGGTCTTCAGTTGATCATTTTTGTAGATATTTTTTGTCATAGATGCAGGTGTTCAGATACAGGTGTCCATTTGACAACTGGTTGACACTGGGCACATTTTTGTTTTCTATGATTCCTCAAATTAACCCAAGACAGACAAATGCACAAAGCAGTCATTTTCTGTGCTCCCATGGATACACACCATGCATTATCTCACCCTTAA
This sequence comes from Typhlomys cinereus, assembly GCA_023101885.1. Classification (NCBI taxonomy): domain Eukaryota; kingdom Metazoa; phylum Chordata; class Mammalia; order Rodentia; family Platacanthomyidae; genus Typhlomys; species Typhlomys cinereus. The sequence goes on from JALPQD010000011.1 coordinate 15,889,737, forward strand.
AAGCTAGCCCAGGCTGTATTCTCTAAGAAGCAGCCCTGCCCAGACACGAAGCAAGTCTAACAGTATATAGGAAGTTCACTCTGCTCCCGTCAGAAGATCTCAAACAACTCTTTTGATTTCTGACACTTGCACTATCCTTAAAGTTCAGGAATGTAATTGAATTTACAGATGTTCTTACTACCTACAACCTCACGCATGGCACATGGCACTCACTCCAGATCTGGAAGTGGACATTAGGTCTAGAAGGGCAATCAGTAGCTTTTCTTAGGAATACACAGAAGCAGCAAGAGTTTTTTGTTTGTTTCGTTTTGTTTTTTTTTCCGGTTACAGTCTACACCCTGAGCAAAGCAGGGAACAGTTGATAAATCAGCCCACCTGGATGGAAGAAGCTAACTTGGTCCATGAGCAAAGGAGAGAAATCCACAGAGTGAGGAGGTGGGATGCTGCATGGAAGACATCTTATTTTGCCTGGAAAAATGAAAGCAGGAAAGGGAGCTATTTTTCACCCTGACATTTCCCCAGGATATATTCCTGGCCCTGCATTGTTTTATTTCAGAGATTGCCAGAATAGAAAACAAACAAAGAAATTATTCCTGACTCAACAAAAGAAAACAAGAAAAAGGACTGAATAGGAAAAGAAATAGATCCAGGACTCAGATATAAGATCTCCCCATAAGGCAGGATTAGAGCAGCCATGCTGGGATGGGTCTCTAAGGTCTTTGAAGGTCTTTGGAATTCTGGAAGGCCATCTCCCACTGCTGGAATCTCCTTGAAAGAACACCCCTGCAGAGGAGCTGACTCCAATCCTCCCAGAGATAAGATGGTCAACTTCCCTATGAAAGGATTATGGAGATGAGCTCTCCATATCTAACAAACAGCTTGATCTCTAGCCCCATAGTGAGCTCAGGAGCAACTGGGTTGTGCCCCAGTGGGAGTTAACCAATGAGAAAAAGCCAGTTTCCTGAGCTTGCCTAGGTGTATAAATATGCCTGGCCCTGGCAACCATCTCTGGCACCCTAGACCTTCATGGTACGTGGAGTGCCATGAGTTCTTTGTAGCTCCATGCCTGCTTCTCATGGATTCCATGAGTTCTTTCTAGCTGCCCACTTCTCATGAGTTCTCCAGGGCACCCTTGCCCCTCATGACACTCTACTTCTGGAGTCCATGAGTTCCAGCCTTTCTCTCTTTTTATAAACTCTACTTTAATCCTCTACATATGTTCTGGTTTCAATCTTCAATGCCTGAACACAAGAACCCCGCATCATTGGACAGTCATTCCTGTACCATTTGGCACCTGAACAGGGACCCTGTATCATTTGGCGACCCAGATGGGACTGTCCTATAATATTTGGTAACCCAGAAGGGACATTTGAACAGAGGAAATACGACTGTTCCTGCATCACCCAGGCATGCCCCGTGGCCTGTTTTTTGGTATCTTGACTCCACTCTGGATGAAGTGCCAAGCGGAGGCCCAGCAGCTGGTCTGAGTATTGAAATGGTCTCCAAAGCTTTGTCTTGTCATTGACCTACTGAGTGCCTGTGGTAATTAGTATTGATTGTTAACCTGAAGTTGTAAGACGGCTCAGCAGGTAAAGGCTCTTGCATGCAAACCTGGTAACTTGAGTTCAGTCCCAGGAGTTCACAGAATTGAAGGGCTGACTAGTTCAGAGATTTAACATGGAGGCAATCTGGCATGTAATAAAGTACGTCCTTCTCTCAGTTATTTATGTGGACATGATGTGGCCATTCCCTGGGCTACTGATGTCAGTATGGACTCTCATGCAACAGTGATGAAGTATAGCTAAGAATGGTAGGCAGAAAAGAAACCCTTTTTCTCCAAGTTGTTTATGTAATGCGTTTGTATCAGTAATAGAAGAGAAACTGGAACAAGTGTTGATAGTGTTTAGAATTTAGGGATTTTTAAAACCAAACTGAAGGCATTTTGCATGGAGATGGCTGATCATAAGCCTACAAAGTCTGGGGTGGAATGTTACAGTTTGGGCAAAATACCCTCCTCCTCTCCACACACATACGCACAGTAGGTTCTCAAGACTGAAAATTTGGTCCCTTACTGGTTTATTGTTTTTAGGAGGTTGCGGAACATTTGAAAGTGGAATCTAACTGGAAGAAGTGGATCTTTAGAAGGTGGGCCTTGATGCCTGGCCCCATTTCCTGTCCCATCTCTGCTTCCTGGTCCACCTAGCTATGAACAAGCAGTCTCATTTTCCTACTGCCACAGCTAACAACCATTGCCTTTGATCTGAATGGTTTTCCCAAGTAGCTAAGTAGCTCTCAGCGCATCTAGCGATGGCAGAGTTTGCAGTTGCCTATTTCCGGGCTTGAGACAGAGACTCAGATATAAGAGGACAAAGCAAAATTGGGAGAGAAGACCAGGATGCAAGATCTGTATGTCTGCTGCATTCAGGGCAGATTGTGGAGTCTGCTATAGCCTAGACGGGCACAAAAATATTAACTGATTCATTGGTTGAACAAATAAGTACCACTTTCATTACAACATCTTAAAAACGAAAAAGAGGAGAAATGAACTTCAGTAGCAAAACTCTTGACTGTAAGTCATAAATCCAATGTCATCTAATAGCAAAATTCCAATGGGTATCTTCAGGACTTTCTAAAACTCCTCAGACCCCATTGCATGACACCATCTCTGTCTCCCCTCTCCTGCTTCCCTATCCCACCTAATCATTTCTCAGACTTCCCAGAATGATGCTTCATTGCTCCAGCCTTTGCCTTTAGGTCTACACTCCATAAAGAGCAATTCTCCTGGGGCAGAGGTTAGGGAACAAGGATTCTGTGGTGGGGAGCAGGGACTGGTCAGCTGTAGTGACTCCGTTGCTTTCATTTCTGGGTATCTTCCAGCCCTGGAGAGATAATAGCAGTCTTCAGCCAAGCAAGAGTCTGCATTTCTTATTTTGGGATGAAAGGGAAACAAAAGAAGCAGGGCTAAGCACACAGCACAAAGCGCCTGGGGGATCACACCTCCAGTGTATTGGGAGCTTTTATTTGGAAACTGCAGGGATTCAAGGGCATAAAACTGATTCCTTTCCCACTGAGGTTTCTACCTTCTTGATGCCTAAAGCAAAATGCTTTGCTTCTCTGAGCTGCTTGTTAGTCTGCCTTTAGGCTTGATGGGCTCCTTTCCTGGTGGTTTCTCTCTGCTCTGCTCTCCAGAGAGATTTGGCTGATCCTCCCCTCGCTCTGCCTCCATCCCTTGACTTACCTTCCAGCCTTTCTTTCCTGCCCCTCTACCATGATACAGCTGTGGGCAAAACGTGCGCTCCACAGCCACATCCTAATCTCATTTCTTCCTTAGCCAAGAACCTGAAACTCTCTGCCTCAGTTTTCCTGGTCCATAATGGATCTATGCACTCCATAGAGACAGAGGCCGGTATGCTGGGAAATGCTTTCTTCTCCAAGCCCACTGTGCTGTCTTTCAGATTGTGTTGGGCAGAGCCTCACAGCTCTTGGGAAACAAACTCATAAGTCCTCAGATTTTTGTTTTTTGCCCCTGGAAGTTGAATCATACTTTCTGTTACTACAAAAGCCGGTCAGCAAAGAGAAAGCTTCTAGATCATTTTCAAGTTGTTTTCTCTCCATGTACGCAGTGTTTAGGAATACGGTCTTACTATCACATTCTGGGATACAACCAAGAGCAATCGCAAAAAGCCTACATTGTTTTGGGGGTCTTTGACATCTCTCTGACCAACACTTATTAGTGTTGGCTGAGTACCTGATTTGGAATATTTGTTTAGTTACCCATGACTTATAGCAGGTGCATCGTAAGCCAATTTCTGTTCCCTCCCTCCCCTATGTAAGGTATATTGGTTAACATTTCTTATTTGTGTGTGTGCGTGTGTGCATGTGTGCATGTGTTCCAGAGGCACTTAAGTGTAAGTGCTCTTGTCTATTTATTACTCTTTCTGTAATCTTGCTATATAATTTCAACTTCATTTTCTTTATCAAGGTAGTTTCAGTTTAGTTTTTTAAGTAAAATTTCCCTACTTTTCTATATAAAATTTAGACAATATTATCTATGCACATACAAATATCCCTGCGATTTTTGTGAGAATAATGTCAAATTTGTATATCAATTTGAGGATAATGGATGTTTTAATTTTGTTGAGTCTTTTACACGGATGAAGTGTCTCCCCATTCATTTAGGTTTTTATTTCCTTCATTGGTATTGTGCTATTTTCAGGTCCTGTACATGTTCTGTTAAATTTACATCTATGGTTTTATTTTCCTAAACAATTAAAAGTAGCACAGAATTTTAAATTTTTGTCTTCAGGGGCTGGAGAGGTGGCAAGCCTCTGTCTTGCAGGCAGAAGGTCCTGAGTTTGGATCCTAGGCCCATGTATAGACACTGGGCGGAAGCAGGGGCAGCCTGCGTTTCTGGTCCTGGTAGGGTGGAGCCTGTGAATCCAGGGCAGAGTAAACGAGGAGGTGGAGGCGGTCCATGGTGGTTCCCGAATTCGTCCGTGGTTCTACACACACACATACATATACACGTGCACGCACACATGCGCACACACACACACACACACACACACATACACACATGCATGCACAATTGAATAAATAATAAAAAAATTTTTTTAAAATTTAAAAATTTTTGTCTTCATTGACAATTAAAATAAAATTGTTGTTTATGTGTTTGTCTTATGCCATATGGACTTATTTTTAGTTGTGGGAGTCTGAATCATTTTCATTATAGATAATTCTGTCAATTGCAATCGGAAAGAAAGTGTTTTATTTCATTCTCTCTGGTGAATACACTTTTATTCCCCTATTTGCCTAATGATCCCAGCAAGAACTTCAACTCTGTGTTGAACATGAAGAATGAAAGGAAAAGTTCATACCTCTAAGTCACTTGATCCTAAACAGAGCACTTAGGCTCCTGCCACCCAGCAAAACCCTGTCTGTAAGGTGTGCAGAGGCTCTTTGTGAAGTTCAAATACTTTCTATTCTTACCTAAGCCTTGAGTTTTATCATGGACAGTTGTTGAATTTCATGAATGATTTACTTTTTATCAGTTTATAAATTACACATTTCTTATTTTTACTGGTTAGTATGACAAATTGTATAATTTAACTTTGGATATTTACCAACCTTACTTTTGTGGAATAGACCTTATTTGGCCACGATATATAATTATTTTGTGTTGCTGTGTCTGGGTCCACAAACCAACATAAACCCAGACTTACATGCAGGAAACAGAAGTGGGAGTGGTAGGAATTGATCAGGCATCAGGTTAGAGGGAGCCAAGGATGTCCTCCATCATCTAAGCCAATTTTATGGTAGCATACATGAGTATTTATAGGAAAATATTAAAGAAGAGCAAGGCCATATTCTTTATAGGATTATGTTAAATGTATACATTGTGGCTAACAAAGAAAAGGCAGGATTGACCTCTACTTGCTGTGTGGGACCAGACATGATGGCTCCATGTAGAGTTAAAAGCAGGCATTTGAAATGTAGTTGCTAAAAAGGACATGAGCCCTCAAAGCAGAGTTACGTGGTTATTGTGATATGTGCATAATCTTGTGATCTATGCATTACTAATGTCTCAACCGCACAAGAAAGAAACTGCTGGGGGAAGTTTTAACCTCTTCGGTTCTGAGAAGAACAAAAGAGATCTAAGAACAGACAGGAGGTAAACGCAACTCCCAGAAGGAGGAATTCACCTACCTTTGTCTATACAGACAAAAGGTAAAACTCAACTTCCAGAAGGAGGAATCCAGCCTAACAACTGTCCATTCCAGATGCTAATGCATCAATTCTCTAGAAAGCAGATTTGAGCTTGAAGATCCCCACATTACTGAGCTTTTATTTTCTAATAGTTTGGTAAGAACTTTTAGTGTATGTTTATGAGGGATATAAGAATGTATTTTTCTTTCTTTTTGAGTGGTGGTCATTTTTGATGTTGTTTTTACATCACGGTAATATTGGTTTCATTCAGTGGGCTAAGAAATATTCACTGGTCTTAATATTTTCTGTAAGAGACAGTGGAGAACTGATATTGATTCTCTTATAAACAGCAGATAAAATTCTTCAGCAAAACCATGTAGACAGAGGAGGTTTAAATTATGAATTCAACTTTCTTAACTGTGGAACGAAGCAAATTATTTTCTATTGATTAGTTAAATTTTTTATTTTATTTTTTATGTGTGGGTATGTGGGTGTGTGTATGAGAGAGAGAGAGAGAGAGAGAGAGAGAGAGAGAGAGAGAGAGAGAGAGAGAGAGAGGACAATATGTGTGCTTGTAAAGGACCAAAGGTGACTTTGGGAATCATCCTGCACTGCTTCTACCTCCTTCTTGCTTCTCGCTCTGGGATTTCCCAGGCGCTGCCCACCAGGACCAGAAGTGGAGGCTTGCCTGGTGTTTTTATGTAGGATCTGGGATCTAAACTCAGGACCTTCTGCTTGGAAGGCAGAGAGAGGCTTAACCCCTGAGCCATCTCTCCAGCCCTGGTTAGTTAAAAATTTTGCTTCACAAGGAATTGGTTTCTTCTGGTTATCAAATTTATGTATGTATGTGTAACTATTACTATCTTTTGGATGCTTCCAAAGTCTGTAATGACAATCCTATTTCATTCCTTTTATTGACAAATCTTGTTTCCCTCTTTTTTAATCTTTTCATTCTGGCTGCAGAAACATCAAATTTACCCATCTTTTCAAATACTTTCATTGATTTTTCTCTACTGTTTATTGTGTTTCTGTTTCTGTATTCACCTGTCTCTGCCTTTGCCTTGATTCTTTGATTTCTATCACTTGATATTGCTTTCTTATATTTGATTTGGGAGGTGAATTGTTGACTTACATTCTTTTACTTTTTCAGTATATGCATTTTAGTTCTAGAAATCTTCTTTCTATCTGTGCTGTGCCATTTATCACTAGTGCTGGTAGGTTTTATTTTTTCTTTTGGTTTAATTCAGTGTTTACTTTGGGACCTGCTCTTTGTCACTGAATGTATTTAGGTATATAGTGTCTAGATTTGAGTATTGAAACATTTTCTATCATCTTTCTGCTATTCATGATTAATTTGATTTCACTGCGGTCCAAGAATAATATATGCTTTGAGAGCTTAATCATTTTCAATTCATATGGGTTGGTTTATGGCTCAAGATGAGTCTCTTTTTGTTTATGAACCCCAAGCTCCTGGAAAGAATGCTCCTCACAGCTATTTGAGTGGAGCTTGTCATTCATATTGCTCAGTACCATTTCTTAATATGCTTATGAACTGTTCTAAATTTTTTTTTAGTGTACCCATTGCTACCCAAGAGATGCTGGCTTGGCGGACTTGTCTCTTTCCCCTTTCGTGTATATCAGCTTTATTTCACCTTCATTGTATTTTCATGGCTTGGTCTGAAACACACCTTCAAGATCACTGTTCTGTGGAAAGATAATCCTGTTCATGATGATATTGAGTTTATCTCTAATGCTAATAATATTTTCCTTTCCAAACTAGATTTGATTTATAGATAACAAGTTACTTTCTTTTCTTTGATTACTGTTTGCATGATATCTTTTTTGGCTGTTCAGTTTGATTTTCCATTTTATATTACAAGTGAGTTTTTCTCGGAAGCACAATCTGCTTGTAGAACTTTGCTTAGCTATTCTTGCTATTTTTTTAAAAGCTTTTTTTGGAGACAGGGTGTTGCTATATATCTCAAGATGACTTCAAATTCTCAATTCTTCTGCCTCAGATACTCAACTGCTATGGTCACCATTTTCTTAGGGCTGATCCTGAAACAAATTCATTATCCAACTTTTATCTTAGAATTTTGATTTGTCCTTCATTTCTGGAGCAGATATTAATTTCTAAAGTGTTTAAGCACTAAAAAGCGGTATTACTTAAGTGGCCCAACAACTCAGGACACTGAAACAGAAATAATCACAGGAGCTCAAGGATAGTCTTGGAAAACTAACTAACTAACAACTAACTAACTAACTAAATAAATAAATAAATAAAAATACAACAAAAAAACCCAAAAATTGCATTTTGATTGTTGATGAGATTGCTTCTTTGAAGAAATATACTGTCATTCCAATCATTTTGCTTTTATTGCTTTCCTGATTCTATAGTTTCCAGAAATTCAATTCTAGTGAGTCTTTGTTTCTTTGGGTTAGTCCCATTTCGGTTTTCTTATCTTCATTATCTTTTGCAAAGTTGGGTTATTATTTCTTTGAGTGCTTTCTCATCTCTGTCATTTACTCTATTTTTTTTTTTCTTTTCCTGCTGGAAGATTGAGAATGTCAGATTAAGATCTTTTGTTGTTGTAGTCCTGTAGGTTTTTGAAGCTCAGGGTGTTTTGAATTTTTTAAATTTTCGCTTGTTTTCAGTCCTTTTCACTTGTGCTGCTTGCATTGGCTATATGTCTTTGTGTTCTCTCATCCAGTTCATAAATCATGCTGTTGAACACTTTTAATTGCACTCTTTAGATCTAAAATTCTCCTGGTCTTTTCGTTTGTTTGCTGTAAGTTGTTGGTTTTGGTTTTTCTTTCTAAATCATTTCCTTTCCTTCAAATAGTTTAATAAATTTTATATCTATTTATCTATAAGGAAGTATGAGCATGCATGCCACAGTGTGTGTGTGTGTGTGTGTGTGTGTGTGTGTGTGTGTGTGCATGTGTGTGTGTGTTTTCTACCATGAGGATTCCAGAGATCCATCTCAGACTTTCAGACTAGATAGCAAGTGCCTTTACCTACTGAATAGTCTTCATATTCCTATTTTGATTTTGTTCAAGTACATTTGCCCTTACTGGTTGAAGCAATTTTACAATTGTACTCTGTCGATTGATTCTAACAGTGCTATCAAATTGGTGTCAGCATGTATTAACTGTATTTTTGGAAAGCTTAAAATCATTTGTAGTATAGTGGGCAACTTTATTTGAAACCTGGATGATATGCTACTACTTTTTGAAATTTCATGTCTTATTTAACTCTTTGTTTAGCTAGCTTTCTCCAGCACTATTCTACATGGAAATGGAGATGTACCTTCATTCTTGCTGGGCATTTGGGTCTGGTTTATGGGAGGAATGTAGAAGAGGTTAGCACCATAGGTTAGAGATGTCCTCAGTGCTCAAGCCAAAATGAGTGGGCCATTCATATAGGAGTTCAGCAGATCAGAATGCCAAGACAGATGTAGACAGTGGATACCCAGCTCAAGAGATTTCAATGGGGATGAAAAACTCTATCAAGAAATGGATTATTAACCAACCATGTGCCAAAAAATCTAGTGATATTCACTCTGAATCATGAACATTCGAGTGAGAGGACAATCTCTAACTTTAAGATTAACACCACTAAAGAGAAATCTTACATTCTTCATTGGAACAACAGGAAAGGTGTTAAATACTGTCATAGTTAGGCACAGGTGTCAACTTCACAGTTGAGGGTTTGAGCTCCGGGCACATTTGTAGAGAATTAGTGGTTGAATTAGACCCAAAGCAGACCTGCAAGAGATTATCTAGCTGATGGGGAAGGCCCAGTCCATGGTGGGTGGGATTAGACCCTGGAATAAAATACAGAGAGCTGGTTGAAAGAATAGGCATCCTTCTATACACTTGGCCAGACATGCTGGTCTGGCAAATAAGGATCGTCCCTCTCTCAGCCATTATGTAGAGATGGTGTGGCCAGTTCCCTGGGCCCTGGTATTGGTGCGTGCTCTCCCATCAAGCTGGACTGAGAACTGTAACTAGAAAGTCGTAAGAGAGAATAAAACCCTGTTTGGTTAAGCCTTTTGATGGTAATTTATCAGCAACCATGCAGGTGAACTGCAACAAATACCAACTGCAGATTCATTTGAAAAGAGAGGGTCTGATATGAGAATGCAATTGAAGAGGTTGCCTGCTAGAAAACAACCCCCTAGGGTTATGCTTTATCAGGTTCAGCAGCAGAAGTGCACAAAAGCCTATGTAGTTGAATAAGAAGAGGACTGGACTACATCTGAACTGGCAGAACTTGGCAGTGTCATCCATGTGGTACTGGTTTTGCAAGCATGCAAAATGCAAGAATGAGTGGTCATGGAGGCTTACACGGAAGCTCCAGAAAGCCACTGAAGACGCACAAGTTGCGGTTAGGTTAAGTTCACTGCAAGGAGACCCTAAGAAGCCATTGCATAAAGCTGAGAAGGTGAAGGCTAAGTTGTAAAGAAGACCCCAGGGTGTTGGCAATAACAGGATAGTGGGACAACTGCCAAAGGAAGCTGCAGACACTCGGTAATATCTGCCTAAGAGAGAAATTATGTGTGCTGCAGAAGATGGAGTTGAATGGGTGGGGCTGATTATGGCTATTAGAGTCCAGATGATTTCCTCATCATCTCTAGATGCCTGTTATAAAGCTGAAGGGTTTGGTGTTGGTCCTGCTGGATTTCGGTGTCTTGCCTTTCTGTCTTCTCATGGAAATATCTTTTCTATGCAACATGTATTGAAACCATGTAATTTGCTTTTTAGCTTATAATAGCTCACAGTTAAGAGTTTACTTTGAATTTCAGAACAAATCTTGAATGTTAAACAGCACTGGGAACTATTAAAGACTCTAGAGATTTTTAGAGATAAACTAAATGAATTTTGAACTGTGAGATGAACATGAGACTTTAGGAGCCAGACATTACCATGCAATGTGATGTGTTTGAGTGCCAAGTTGATAAGGGCTAGAATAGTGATGGTTAATCTTCATTGTCAACTTAACTATATTTGGGATCCTGGATAAACACCCGAGGACCTTCTGTCAGAGTATTTCTAGAAAGAAGGAAAGAAGACCCACCCTGATGGTTGATGGTACCATTCCATGAACTGGGAGCTCAGAGTGAATTAAATGGATAAAAGGAGAAAGTCTGATTAGCATCAGACCACATCTCAGTTTACCCATGCATCCAAGCAGGAGCAGGAGTCTTATGTCCTCTTCACCTCACTAATGAGCCGATCCTACCATTTGGCTCAAACTCCAAGATGAATTGCAGTCTCAAGCAATGAGCCAAAATATAACCTTCCCTTGTTAATTTGCTTCCTATTGGCTATTTGTTTATAGTAGAAAGAAAAGTAATGAATATGTAACTCAAAGGATTTTCTGCTTTCATTATTTACCAATTATTTTATTTGCTAATATTATCTGTTAGCTGTCTCACAGTCCTACCGTGTGTGTTGAATTTGAAACCACTCAAACAAATGTTGGATGGGATGACCTTCAGAATGACCAGAGGATAAATACTTTCAAGATTCTCCCAGACGATTTAATATCATAAATTTTATTCACTTTTAAATACTTCATAATATTTAAATACTTCATCTCTCCACCCCCACAAAAAATCTATTACTTATCTTTAGGAACAGTATTAGGACTCCCTAAAGATTAGAACTTTTATGCCTATTTCTCACTCAACTTACAAAGTCCATGGGTAAAATAATCAGAAACTGGCCACTTTGCTGATTAAGAACCTATGGTGACCTGGCACAGATCTTTTTGGAGCTCAGTGAAATTTACTCTAAGTGAAGAACTCTTGTATTTAAACCGCAGTAAATAACAATGAACTTTGAATTTTATAGTTTTCCAAAAAACTCACATGGTTTTTGAAAGAAGAAAGATTCCTCAACTGAAAAAGATAATTTCTGAGGACACTATACAGTTCCTTGAGATATTACTGAACCAGAAAAATTCATCCATCTTCTTGGGTGGATTGTTAAAACTGCAAAGCAACAGGCTTTATAGAGGCTCAAATAAATAAATGTCTGACTCCAAGGGAAAGATGAAAATAAAATGAAATCCTAACAGCTTTTCTTGCTTTGTTTCTCCTTCAAACATAAATAAATGAGTAAAGGCAAAATCTAGAGTGGCTTAGCCTGCATTCCTTCTAGGCCAATGTGAACTATCCCTCTGTCTAACCTTATATGAGATGGCAGCTACCAGGAGTCTAGCACTTGATGTCAAGTTCTAGATCACTCAGAGACCCAGAATTTAATAAGACTCTCTTCAGAGCTTTGCTCTGATATATGGAAGCATCTCTTAAGTGTTCTGTATAGATGCCAACCAAATGGCCGAGTCTGAGCTAAGATCTCAGCAACTTATGAATCCATTTGAGGTATATATTGTGATATGATAGGCAGCGCCTTAATGTCCACCTTTCTAACAACCATCTTATTGTGCTTTGCAGTTTTTTGGGTCAGAATTTCACACAGCGTTCAGCTAAGAACCACTGCTGTATGCAAGTGGTTGAGGCATTCAATAGCACTTATGTGGTCAACTGGCTAGTCTCAAAGATACAAATAAGCTTATTCATAAATCTACCTCTTTGGTGTACATGTCTGGGAAGCCCAGCTCAGCTGAGCCTCTCTATTCAAAACATCCTAAGGCCTCTTAAGATACCTTCTAGCAGAAAGATTGAATCTCTTCAGACATATAAAAATATCCTAGGAAATGTAAGCAGAAACTTCACAGTTTCTCATGATCGATACAGAATTACAGAACATTTCTTCTGATGCATGCAAGCATTCAAATGACTAAGTCCTTCACAACCAGCTTGCATCTAAGAGCATAGAAACTGGACCTCAATTTCTAAAAAGAGACGTAATAGACTCTGTGACTCTCAATATCATGGCCTCATTTTCACCAACCTCAAGTAGCCTATTATTTCTGATTTTTAAAATGTAATTATTAGTAAAGATTTCTACATGACACAAGAAATCAAATACAGCCTGGGTTCTTAAATAAAACCCCAGGAACCTTCAAATTTGATTAGAACTACCTAATAAAAGCATTCATTTAGAGATAACATTCAGTACAGGATTAGTATAAGGCATTTGTCTTAGTTTCTTTTCTTGTTGCTGTGATAAAATTTTCTGAAGTAACTAAAGGGATAAAGGGTTTATTTTGGATGACAGTTCCAGAAGAATAGAATCCATTATGGTAGCGAAGTCTCTCTCTCTCTCTCTCTCTCTCTCTCTCTCTCTCTCTCTCTCTCTCTCACACACACACACACACACACACACACACACACACACACACACACACGCGCACATACACACATACACACAAATAAACTTAAAAAATTATTTAAAAAAAAGACTTGACTTACATCTATGAAGAGCAACTGAGTCTTGAGTGTGGTTCAGAAGTGGTATAACACTTGCCTAACATGCACAGTACCCTCAGGTCCACCCCTAGCTCCTCACAAAAAAAGGTAGTTCTCCAAACTCTGTGTTGCTGGTCATTTGAAATCAGTGAGGAGGCTGCTGAAGAGGCTTCTCAGCCCCTACACTCTTGCGTGCGCAGCCTAGAACACAGCTGTCCACCTACGAAATAAAACATTTATTACCCTCATGGTGAAGGCTAAGGAAGCACACAGAACTAGAGGAAGTAATTTCAGAGAAACCTTGAACTTAACTTCAGATCACCTGAATGAGTCGAGCAGGGTTATTCACTCCTCTGATGACCCCGAAGTCACGGAGCCCAGAACTCCACAACTACATTTTATGAAACCTTAAAAACCTCCAGTTTCTTCATTAACCTAAGTTTGATTTTGAAAATGTCAATGCTATCCTAAGGTAAACCGGAACAAAATTTGTCTTCCTTGAAATTGAATTTTTGTGCAATAGACAAGTTTTTATTGATGCTGCAGCCTGCAAGGAAGTGAGAGTTTATGAGGGCTGGATGGTGATGAAAGCAGAGACAGAAGGAATGAGCAGGGGCCAGGATAGATGTGCTCCCTGGCAGCTAATGCCAAGACAGGAAGACAAATGAGCAAGGAGCCAGAGTTTCTGCTGAGGCTTCCTCAGAAGGTTTACAGCCGTAAGTTAACAAGGCTGTCAACTGGAGAGACTCTCATGGAACCTGGGGCTGGAAGTACATGTGCCAGCCAACTCTATTGCAGATACAGAGCTTGGGAGACTTCTGGAGAGAGTCTGGGGCACATGGAGAAGTAAAGTTGCAGACTGAAGCCCAACCTTCAAGAAGGCACCAGTTGTTGATACTTTATCCTCAGTACTTACCTGGTGCTCTTGGATACCATCCCAGATGCTCAGTTCCTTCTATTAGAAATGATGCTTCTCTGGGGTTGCCATGCTCCTACCCACCTATAAACTGCCTTGCACACAACAGATTGGAAGGATATATGTCCAATAAAAATAAAACCTTATTTTCTAATGACTAAAATCTATACTCCAACCTTGAGAGGTCTTCACATGTCATCTCTTTGTTTGGGATATGATCTATGCTTATAGCATCAGCACCAGTTGCCAACATTTCTCAATGCCTGGCTCATGGTCAATAACTGTAAGTAGCAAATGTCAATACAGGTGACAGAGAGTGTCTATGTCTCTTATGAACTGAAGCTAACAATAAATCAATAAATTAATTGATAACTAGAACCAATATATATTTAAAAAGGCCCTGAGGCAGGGGAAGTTTTGAACCTCCGCAATACAAATAAAGGACCTGGAGGTTATAAATGTATATGCTAAGTAGCCCCAACTTCCCAAGGCTTATATATGATTTTTATGCCAGTAATAATTAACTCAATCACTTTTTTAAAATTTTTACATGAAAGTGCATGAGATGGTGTGTGTGGGTGTGCACATGTACACACATGTGTGTGCGCGAGCGTGAATGCCAGAAGGCACTGTGTGTCCCTGTGGAGAACCAAAGGTAACTTTGAGAATCATCCTGGATTGCTTCTATCTCCTCTTTGCTTTACTCTGGGATTTCCCAGGTTCCTCCTTCCAGAGCCCGAAGTGCAGGCCACAACCATTTCTGCCTGGTGTTTTTACATAGGGATCCAGAATCCAAACTCAAGTTCTTCTACTTGTGAGGCAGAGGCTTAACCCTTGAGCCATCTCTTCAATCTGTCAATCAATTTCTTTTATTTACTGAGCAAAGCGTCAGCAACCATGATGCTTAGATTCTGTGTGTGTTTGTGTATTCCTGGGACTTCAAATTGGAAAGCAGACAAGCAGCATTTTATTTTTAGCTCATCTTCTGACTTTTCCTGACTGTAGCTACATGTTCCTTCTTTTTGGAATCTTCTGTAAGATGAATGGTGTGGTCTGTATGTACATGAGCACATACATGTGCTTACATATGATAGCTAGAAAGTTAATGTAGGTGAACCAATGCCACTTGTGACTTAAGAAACTTTTAGTTTGCTGCCTAGATTCAAAATATGACATGCTGGTTGCTCATGTTAATTCCTTTGATATAGGTATTCCTTCAGAACCGTTCTGTACATTTGTCAATTCTTATTGTTCACTAGTTGTAATCTAAATGTCACCCCCCCAAAATATCTTTATCATCAACCAATCAAGTCAAGACTTGTCCAAAGTCATGTCAGAATCACCAGCGAGTTGTCACCCTATTCCCTGGTGCTGGAGCAACTTGTATTCATAAGACACCAAATTGGGCATGTACTGGTGGGAATTAAAATGTATTGCTATATCCATAGAAATAACTTAGGTTGATTGAGTCACCATTTCTTCTTTTGAGGATATCAGTAACCTCTTGTCTTCTAGCTCTAAGTGAATTTCAAATGTGTCAGCCATGGTGACTTCTAAAATTTTTATTTCTATCTCTGTCCCTGTTGTTTTTCTTTCTCTCCCCCTCCTGTGTATGCTTTGCATATGAGTGTGTGTTAACTTGCATGTTCCTGTATGCGTGTGAATACAAGAAGTGCACATGGAAGTCAGCGGTCAACAGCAGGTATCTTAATACTTTCCATGTTACATTTTTGCCTTTTTTATATGTTTGAACAGTATGTTCACATGTGTATTCATGTTTTCATGGGGATGGGCACATATGTGTGTGCAAGTGTATATGCATGTGTGTGTGCATAATGGAGGCCAAAGGTGATAACAGAAATCATTTTCATTCACTTTTCCACCTCATTGTTTTGGTCCTGGGTCTCTAATCCTCCAGGCATGCTGTTAGCATTAGTCTGGCTAGCCAACCTGCTCTGGCGATTCCCAGGCTTTGCCTTCCAGGGTTGGGATTATAGACCAGCGGCGTAACCTAGCATTTTGCGTGGGATCTAGGAATCTGAACTCTCATCCTTTTGCTTGCACTGTGATTGCTTTAACCATTGAGCTATCTTCCCAGCCTTCATCTTACTTTTTGAGAAAAGGTCTTTCTCTGAACCTGGGTCTCATCGATTTGACTAACTAGCCAATGAGTTTCAGGGATCCACCTGTCTCTCCTCCCAACATTAGGAATTCAGCTGCTTCCACTTTGTCTGGCTTTTATGTGGGCCTTAGGGATCCAAACTCAGGCCCTTATGCTTGTGCGGCAGGCAATTTACCCACTTAAACATTTCCTTAGCCCCTTCCTGAATGTGTCGGTCAGAATGTACAAATCTAAATGTATAAACCTTATCATTATTAATTACTTCCCTAATTAACTTTTTGAAGGATTCCTATCATACTTGTACCAAAATCCTGACTCTTTACTATGTACTTACTTGGATCAGATTGCATTTCCAAAAATGGTGAGGCCATATATTTATCACCTCTCACAAGCTTTCACAGTAGCACTGACTCTAACTTTTTCTCTCTTAAGGGATGGTCTGGCTCTGAGGCCTGGGATCTGATTAGGAGAATACAAAACTACATTGCTATACTCCAGAGATATAGCAAATGTTCTTCCTCCAGAGTCTTTTTTTCCTTTTCCCTCTGTCCTTCTATCCCTCTCACTCTCCTCACATTTAGAGCTCACATTGTAAGCAACTGAGATGCCCAAAAGGCATCCTGCACAAGCTTCTGTCTACATGAAAGGAGCCCCCCTCATAGTGGATCCTCAGAATTAGTGAAGCCCTTAAGTGAAGGACAGCCTAGCTGACCCCAAACCAGAACTGCACAGCTGAGCCGCTTTCTGGCCATTAACTGACAGAATTCATGAGCCATCATAAGTTACTAGTACTATTCATTAGTCCACTGGGTATGGGCCTGTCTGCAGGCAGCATTCAAAATCTGCAGTTACTTAACTCTGCTGTAACAAACTTGTGCTACCAAACAGTGAAAACCTATCTCTGCCTCAAGAATTTTGTATATCATGTTTTATTTTCCTAAGTAAAATATTTCTTTCTTCAGTCAGCACAGTTACCTTCTCTGCCTCATTAAAATGCCTCTTTGAATGATAGATGCCAGGAGAGCTCCTCTTAGCACCCAAAAAAAATTGCCCCTTTTTATCTCCAGTCCTTCCTAACCTGCTGACTCACATTCTCTTTATTGTGTATTTACCGTAGTTGGGTTTATAGTGTGGTTACATACATGGTATCCCTCTCTCACTAGAATAGAAACTCTCTTGGGGCAGGGTAGAAAGACAGGACAAATTAAGGAGTCATGGGAAGAAAACAAAGGGCTTTGCTTTACCATCTATTGCAATCTCTTCCTGGCTGAGAGGACAGAATCCCAGCACAACTAACAAAAGTCTGCAGTAAAAATTGCTTTCATATGAACAATATTCTATTTATATAGTGATATTTGAAATGAGGATGTTAGGGTTGGAGAGATGGTTCAGGGGTTAAGACTCTGCTTCCCAAGCAAAAGGTCTTGAGTTCGATTCCCAGGTCCATGTAAAAACATCAGATGGAAACAGCAGCAGCCTGCACTTCCAACCCTGGTGAGCGGAGCCTGAGAAGTAGAAGCAATCCAGGATGATTCGCCAAGTGACCCTTAGTCCTCCACAGGGACATACACTGCCCTCTGATACACACACACACACACACACACATGCGCACACATACACATACACACACATACAATAAATAAAAGTTCTTTTAAAAAAAAAAAGAAACAAGGATGTTAAAATAGCAATGAAGCATACTTAAGGAATAAGCATGTGTGACCATACAGTTTAGCCTTACTCCTTTCAAAGTTATGAACCTATAATTTTATAAGAATTTCACAAACAAGATTATAAACTTTGTTTGCTGTCAAAAATATGTCTTAGCTGACCCTTGACATGGACAGTGAAGATTTCTGCAACCCCCTATCACCCTATCAACCTGCTCTCCTGGCATCTTCCCAGTGCTCCTCAGAAACCACCCTGCAACATGATTTAATCAAATGAAAATTTCTTAGAAACCTTTTGACCAAGGTAACTCCAGAAGCCACCAAAACTACATATATGATTTTTTTTCTCTAAGACATTTACTGTGTGGCTCTTTTGAGAAACTCTCCTCTAAACTTGGGTATGTACTATTCTTTTCAAAAGTGTACCTCTCTTTCCTTAAATACCCTTGCTTAGTTTACATATTAAAATCTCTTTTAGTAAACTCAGACTTTATCCTTACTCATCATGAAATCCCAGCTTCATTTTGGATCTCTGAAATAAATTCCTCAGGATGTTAAAGGCAGCGGTGCAGCGCTGTACCTTCTGCTGTTCCTGCCCATGATATCGTGAAGGCAGAGCTTTACAAATCTCATTCAACATCAGCTCTCTAGGACCTAAAGCACTGCGTGGGACATGTCTAAGAAAACACCATAAAACTTGATTAGTGCATATTAAATAGATATAACTCAACCTTTCATTATTTCTTTTCACCGCAAATTAAATCAAATTTTTCTACAGAATATATGACATGGCAAGTAGGATCATCTACCAAACTTAGAGTTTAACTTTCGGACTTGGGCTGTGCTCTACAAAGGAACCAGGATTTTTACATGTTAGCCAGGAGACAACGGGAGCATTGTTGCTTTGGAAAACAAGTAGTAGATCGGGCAGGATCCAAAGCCTTCACATCCCTTTGGGACCTCTTCTGCCAGCAACTACATCCTATGCCCTTCTCTTTGACTCTGGTTGGGAATAGTACATAAGTGACAACACATAAGTGTGGCTTCCGGTCTTAGGGAACTGACAGTTTCTATTCCTCATCTCTGAGAACATTCTTGGACACCTGAATCTCCTTCCAGAAAGCCTAACAATCCCTCCATTGGATTCTAGATGACCAGAGACAGATTAAAGGCCAGTCTGTACCTAAGCTCTCAATCTCTCCACCCACCTGTTCCACGGTACCAAGTACCTTGCAGGAGTACACACACCCTCTAACCTCTGCAGGTCAATTCAGATGTCAGTTGACCACCACTGACCACCCAGTAATCCAGTTATTTTGCATGCGATGATGAAATACTTGACAAAACAACATAACATAGCAAAGATCTATTCTGGCTGATGATTTCAGAGGGCTCAGTCCATGATCATTTGCCTGTTTTGTACTTGGACAGGGGAGTATGACAGAAGAGAACTGTTCACTTCGTGTTTAAGCAGGAAGCCAAGAGCGAAACAGGGAATGGACAAAATAATATGTTCTAGTGACCCACATCCTATGACCTACTTCCTCTAATTAAGCCCCATCTAAAATTTGTACAACTTCCCAAAGCAGTCTACAAGATTGAGAACAGGGACTCAATGCATGAATCTGTGGAGGCTATTTCATATTTGTTCCGTTATAGCTGATAAATAGCAGACAGGGCAGAGTACTACCCAGTCACTATTGAGTGGCCAACAGAACACTTGTTATTTTTTGTCTCCAGATTACAGGGCTGTTTTTAACAATACAAGAAACAGGGGATTCAGGAAGAAAGAGCTTCAGTTTGTTCCTTGGCTAAGATCAGTGCTTGGTGTGAGGAACCTAACATATTTTAGGGACTTGATAGTTCCCTTACTGAAGACAACCCTGGGAATCCTCACAGAAGCTATTGCTTGCTTTTTCTGCCTTGGAAAAAAGGATACATCAAGAAATAATTAAAGTCACACTCCTAATTCTTAACTTCTTTTAATTGAGATCATCAAAGAGAAATAGATTTCATTACAAGCACAGCAGGAGAGTTGCATTCTCTGGAGTTCATACTTTATTCATTTAAATGGCTACATTTCACTGTGTGTTTTGTTGCAAATAAGTGACTTAAATTGGAAAAAAAGAGAAAAGAGAATGATTCAGAATGAAAAGTAAAATCTAATACTTGGATGATTGTTCTCTCAAGAGTGGAACTCTAAAACTAAATCTTTAATGAGTGATGTAAATTTTTAATATAGTATGTGTACCTCTGGAGAGGTGAGATATTTAATTAAAATTGGACAACCAAGGCAACAGCATTTGCTGAAGAGACACACAACTTTCCAAACACATATATGAAGTAAGTTTTCTCCTCTCTAATTTTTAAGGAATCTCTTCCCTTTGATTTTAAAGAACATATCACTTTAAAATTTTACTATACTTTTGACAATTTTATTGTTAGAAATGTTGGAGACTAAAATGATAAAGAAATTGAGATAGAGCTATAATGTAGTATAAGCTACAATTAACGTTTTTTCTTCTTGTATTTTTATAGTTATATATCCCTTCTCCCCTTTTTAAAGAACAAAGGATTATACATCATCTCTTATGCATAGTACACACTATTGGCTTTTACTGTGATTTTTTCCTACTAATGAAATATTTATTTATTTATTTATTTATTTATTTATTTATTTATTTATTTATTTATTCCATTATAAGTAAAGTTAGTCAAGGTTGGTTTTCAACCATAGATTGATGTTTCTCGAGATAGTATACATTATCCTGCCTGGACTGAGATAACCAGCTGGCATGAGCTGAGCATGGATCTGTATAATCAATAATGGCCATTTGGATATGCATTCTTGGGAAGTACACAGATGTATATGTGCACACATGAGTTCTGGCTGTTTCTGTTAAAAGCCTTGAGAGTCAATGATAAACTACAGACAATAGGAGGATTTATCTTAATATGATCAATGCAGTAATAAAACTATGTCCTAGTTAACAAAAGGATTGGTGAGGGATTGTTTACTGCCCTTGGCACTGTTTGAATCAAAGCAACCTGACTAAATGATGTTAATTATCTGTAATTAAATGGATTGAAGCTAGAAAACCAATAATTCTTAGATAAAAGAACACATCAAAGAGTAAATGTTAACCAGAGGTCGTGGTATTATACAAAGAACACACTGCTATGTTCTCTTCCAGTTGCAAATAAATCTATTCCATTCTGCTTTTATCAATCATATATTATCATCAGCTCTTACATGATATGCACAAACCAGAGAGAAATCATTTTTCCCAGGTATTACATAGAAACATTTTAGTATATATAACATATGCAATATGTTATATATGCGTATGTGTATATATATATATTATTGATGCCAGATGAAGTGGTACACATCTTTAATCCTAGTATTTGGAATACTAAGGTAGGTGTACCGAAAGTTTGATGTCAGCTTGGGATATGTAATGAAATCCTGTCTCCAAAGCAAAACTCTCAACCCATGTGAAGATTTGAATTGTGTTTTTTATTTTGCTATCATGTTATTTAAAATTGAAATGCAAATTGATATATCAAATTCAAGGCAGGGACTTCAAAGATGAAGTGAATTTGTGCATAACAAGCTTGACTCATGATGAGATTTTGGGGTTTTTTTTGGTTTGCTTTATTGCTACCTACCTTTGTTAGATTTCTTGTGGGTAGATCTCATCACATAGTCGAGACTAGCCCTGGAATCACAATCCTTCCACCTTAACCTCTAGAGTGTTAGATTGCAACTTGTTTAACAACTCCTAAACAAGTTCTTTAGAAATTATACATGATCTTTGGCTGAGTCAGAAAGCATCTGACTTGGGAATGCTATGGTTGGGTTAGCAACCTTGAAAGTATGCACTAGTTTTTTTTCTCTCTCTTAGCTGTCTCACTGATCAAAGGGGGTCAGTTCTCTCACAAGATTTCTCTGAAAGTGAGAAATGTAAAGTACCCGGGCATCACACTTGAAACAATATCCCATAAGCATCTTGTCCCCTACCACAGGATCTTAGCCCACTCTCTGTTGTTATGACAAAACACTGCAGACTGGCTAAATCAAAGACTAGAAATTTATCTGGCTCACAATTCTGAGATTGGAGGTCTCATAACAAGGCTATGTCTGCTCAGCATCTAGGGAGAGCCTCATCCTACATTACAGTATGGTAAAAGGTTTCCCGTGAGAAGACAGCAGTGCAGTGTGCTAGCTCAGCTCCATCTTCCTCCTTTATTGAAACTTTAACTGCCTTCACTGGGACCCTATCCTCATGGCTCTTTTAATTCTCATTACCTCTCAAAAGACCCACTTTAAAGTGACATAAATATACAACTTTGGGGATTAAATTTCCAAATATGACTCTTGGAGGACTCATTCAAGCCATGTAAAGCACTGTCAACCCAGGCTGTGCCTGAAAGTTCAGAGTTGTCAGGAGTTCCCCACGGAAACTTCTGCATGGCCAGGATAGACTAGATGGACTGCCAGTAGATCCTCTTGGGTGTGTACTTCCTGCCTTGGGAAACAATTTCTCTTGCATCTGCCAAGCTTCCATTCCCAGCTTCTATTCCTGAAGAGGCATCGCCTCCATTTCTTTTCTTAGATTATAGAGAAACCACTTTTACAAATAGCCCCTCATACTCAATCTTCAAAATTTCATGCATTTGATTTAGAACAAGGGAATACATGTCAGCATCATTAGCTCAAGGACAGTTCCCAAGAGGGTCATGGGAAGCTGAGACTTGGTATTAGATCTGAAGTCTCAGAGGTCCACCCTTAGTATTCTTTTCTGTTGCTGCCTCAGTGACAGAGCATTGGGCTCACCAGGAGCCCCAATCACACCACTGTAGAGCCCTAAATGATGTTGGATCCCACCTCAGGTGTCTTCCTGCATTACTTCTGTAGATTGGTTTTGGATCATTTCATTTGAGCTGATTCAAGTTCCTGTAAGCTCACAGCCCCTGACATCCCTATCCCTGATGGCTGGCTGAAACAGAAGCATAAAATCTCTCCCTAGCTTCAAGATGCGATAAACAAATCTAGATCATAATTTACCCAAAGATCAAGACAAAGCTTTGTCTCTGCTTGAATCTGTACTTTCCCTAGGCACCTTGCCTCATTGCCAACTTCCCATGGCAACGTGTCCTTAATAAATCACAGTTGGACTCTTAGCTTAGGACTAGCTTCCAGGAGAACACAGGTCTGCTCTAAGATAATCAGGCTGACTCCCACAGGCATAGTATCCAGTTCTAAGATTTTTCCTGAAAACCTATACTTTCTTTCCTCTTTTCTTTACCCCTAGCCTTCACTCTCAAGCAGGCATATACTATTTTCAATACTTACTCTCATTTCCTGGCCTCAGCTAATGGTTAATGCACAGGCAAATGAAGACATCACTTTTTTTTAGTTCCCATTTGAGTTGTATCATTAAGTCATGTAATCTCAGAGCTGAACGTGCTAAGCAATAAAATAAGACAATGATATATCTGCTATCTTTAAATATAGAACTATATGCTTCATGCTTGCCAAATTTAGAAATTCAAGGAATATTTATCAAATTTCCATGTGTTCAATATACCATCACTATTGGGAATTTAGAGCAACTTCCTGTAAAATCCCAAAGTGGAAGATTGTGGGCACTGAAAACAGCCAGACCTGGGTGTTTCCTGAATGTTCCAAGGTTACCATGAAGAACAGACCCAGGTTATTAACTTACGACAGTGCAAGTTCCATGAAGGGTAGTTGTACTTCCTTCTTTTCACTACCACACTGCACTGGGGGAAATGACTTTCCAACATAATAGAATGATGATCACAGGAAAGGTGTTGAGACCTCAGACCATGTGAAATGTGAGGCTTCTATTCTCACCGATAGGATTGGCCCAAACAACATGCTTATGGAGAGTGAAATCTAAGTGTTCCTCACAGATATTTCTGCTGTTGATACTTCATCCAAAAGAAAAAAATGAAACAATTTGGCTTTAATATACCAAATTAGGCAGCTGCATAAGATATTTAGTGGCAAAGAATTGTTATAGATGCTGCAAATTGAATTTGTCAAGGAAAATAAACAATTTAGTAGTAGTTCCATGAGCTAATACATGTCGACACTTCAACATGAGCTCTGCCTTGTTACAATTATTCAGCTCTTATTGTATAATCTAGCTTTCCCACAGGGAAAAAAGATTGATAAGACTTGTTCAATAATCATACCCATATTATAGGTAGAGAAACTGAGGCATAAGTCATATAACCTGCTGAAAAGATACAAATAATATATGTAGAGCCAGGCTATGAGATGGGTAATCTTAAAGATTAAGGAAAAACATGACTGCACGAAGACACTCATTTAAACTGCCATGTGAATGACAAGTCCATTGTATACCTATCTGGAAACTATAGGTGACTCTAAATGTGACTGAAAATACTGCTCTCTCCTATTCTCAAGAAATATAATTCTTTGTCTTAGATGAAGGTATTAACTTGACGGTTGATGGTTTGAGCTCTGGGCACATTTGTAGAGAATTAGTAATTGAGTTAGGACCAAAGCAAACCTGCAGGAATTGTCTAGTGGATGGGGGAAGGCCCAACACATGGAGGACTAGTCGCTGGGCAAGTGAATAAAACAGAGGAAAGCTGTTTGAGAAAAGTGGCACCCTTGTGTATACTTGGCCAGATATGTTGTTCTTCCGAGTAAGGATCATTCCTATCAGCTGTTATATGGAGATGCTGTGGCCAGTTCCCCTGGTCCTACTGTTGGTGTGAGCTCTTTCGCCAAGCTGGACTAATAGCTGTAACCGGACTATCATAAGAGAATAAACTCCTTGTTCTCTTAAGCTGTTTGATGGTGATTTTATCATCAAAAATGCAGGTAAACCACAACATTCTTATTAGGAATTAAGCATGCATGTGTACTAACAAATTCCACAGACAGGTCTAAAGTTGGTAGCATGGATCCAATCAGTAGCAGCCTTGATAGAAGACACAAGTCTTTAGAACAAAAGGAACTTGTAGAGAATGACTCTAATGCAAGCAGCAAAGCCATAATATAAGCAGATTATGGACCAACAAAGCAAGACAAAGGATGTGACTATGGGCAAATTCCTGTCTGCCTCAAAGCCAGAAGGACTTGCCTATAAGCAAATGCCTGCCTGCCTTGTTTCTCCAGATAAAAGTTGTTTATGTTTGGTTGATCTTCCTACAGAATACATTGAATGCTGTATAGAAATTCACAGCCTCTTCATTCCCATGTCCTTGCAGTCTGTTAATGATTATTATTTAGCTTGTCTACAAAATAAATATGCTTGAACCAAATGGTTGATGCTAAGTCTCCATCTGAACCAGCTTTCCTGTATGTGTCTTTGCCTTTTCTTCATTCCTGTGTTACCCCATCAGAACAACACCATGCAGACTGTGGCAGGAACATTTTTCAACAGAATAAACCTTGTTTTCATATCCAGTTGTAGTTTGAAAGATAGCCCAATCATTCATTTTGCTGCAAAAACTTACGTTTTTGAATCACGAATCGAAACATCACTCAGAAAAATTTTGGGCCCTAAACAAACGCCAACATATACTTTTGGTTTGTTAAAATGTACTTTTGCATAGAATCTGTTGAGAAACATCTCTGTAATGTGTTAGTAACAGAGCCGTTATTATGTTGATTCTGTCCAAAGGATGCTAAAGGGATACTTCCTGTACTGAATGTGGGGTATTCTCAATATCTTACCCACTGTGGCATTGTTCACATTAGATCATCTCTTTCCTGTTTTTCTTCAGCAATAAAATAAATAAAACATTATTGCAAGATGCCAGCAGTCTTCCTTGTCAGTTTGGATGGATTTAGAATCACCAAAAAGTTGCACCTCTAGATATGTCTTTGAGGTAGTTTTCAAAAAAGTTTAACTGAGAAGGTCTGATCTACTCTGATTGTAAACAGCACCCATTCCATGGTTTGGAATCCCAGACTGAATGAAAAGAGAAAAATTAAAGCACTAA
This sequence comes from Typhlomys cinereus, assembly GCA_023101885.1. Lineage (NCBI taxonomy): Eukaryota > Metazoa > Chordata > Mammalia > Rodentia > Platacanthomyidae > Typhlomys > Typhlomys cinereus. Next base: position 15,915,543 of record JALPQD010000011.1, read on the forward strand.
CTGAGCACTAGAATTCCCTGTTTCTGTGTCTTGAGAAAATCAGCCATCTCAAAAGTTCCGTGGCCCAGAGCCATTCCTGACACTATGTCTCATGATGGACTAGATTACTCTGAACTGTGAGCCACAACGACCTTCTGCTCCTTTACGTTGCTTTTGCTTGGTATTTGGTAGCAGCAACAAGAACAAGAAAACAGTCACTGAAGTTGTGCATCATACTATAGGAACCAATAAAGGAAACGACAGAAGGAGAGATGAGTTAGATCAAAAACCAACGTCTGAATATCTCAGAGGCAAGGGCAGATGGTCACCAAGGAAAGAGGGATTTTATTTGTTGTTTTAAAAACTAATCAACTTCACCGAAGTAATAATGCTTCTGGCGAGTGTTGCCTTTCATGATTCCATATTTAAGAATATTGCTTTGGAAGTTATAAATTGCCAGTTATCATTTGATTATCTCAGCTTGGAGCTTGGTGCATAATGACTTCCTCAGTGGGATGCTGAGCTGCTAATTCATAACCTCCTTCTGAAAACGCTTTTCAGGAAATTTGTAACAAATCCATTAAATTAAGATGAAATTGTGTTGTGTGGAGAAGGAACTGAACCATATGGGGCCAATCCAAGTGATAATCTTTTTTTTTTTTTTTCTGCCACTCAAAGAACATTCCATGTGCTTCACTTGGGTGAGGGGCATGCACTATTCTTTAGTGGTCGGGACTCCTATGATTGTACAGGGAAAGACAAAATCTCTTCATGAGATGCATTTAAAAGATATTTTAAAAGGCTGAGGAGATGGCTGAAGGGATAAAGTCTTTGCTATGCAAACTAAAGCATCTAAATTCAGTTTCCCCAGAGTCCAAGTAAAAAATGCCATGCAGAAATGGTAATGGCCTCCTTCCAGCCCTGGAGGGCAGAGACTGGTAGAACAATTCAGAATGATTCCAGAAGTCACCCTTGAGCCTCCACAAACATACTCAAGTGCCTTCTGGCATACACACACACACACACACACACACACACACACACACACACTTTAAAAAAGTATATTTTATAGAGATACTTGCCCAGTAACAGTCTGCTAAACAATGTAAAAAGTGAAAGCTCCAAAACATTTATGATTTGCAGTTTCCTCTTAGAGAACATTGATATAGGATCCTCATTGTACCTGGGGATTTTTTTTTTTTCAGTTGTTTTTGTTTGTTTGTTTTCTTTCTTGCTTGTTGTTTTGATGCTAAGGAAAAGTGCTCAAATCCTTACTCACACCAAGCAACTGCTTTGCTACTCAGCTAAAACCTAGCCCTGGAAGCTTTTAAAACTCTACATGTCTAGGCCACATACCAGAGCAATTGAATCAGGGCCTCTAGTGGGGTACTCAAGTATTAGCACATTTTGAATTTCATCAGGAAGTTCACAAATTATAGTGATTTTCAACTTCAGTTTATATCAGTATTATCTGCAGGACTTGATGAAATACAGACTACTTCAGTAAGGATAGGGTGGGCCCCAAAATTTCTTATTGGCATGAGGATCTCACTTCTGAGAGGCAAGACTGTAGGATCATTCAGAAAGTCTAAATCCCAGCACCTAAAACCACAAGGGTTTCATTTTTAATGCCTGCAAAATGAACCCTAGGGGTATTTTTTTTAAAAATATTTTATTTGTCAATTTGAGAGCGAGCAAGAGAGATTGCACATGAATACCATGACACACAGATGGAAGTAGTGGACAATTTTCAGAACTCAGTTCTCTCCTTCCATTTTGTGGATTCCAGGAACCAAACTCTGGACATCAGGCTTGCATATCAAGCACATTTACCCACTGAGTCATCTCACTACCTCAAGTACAAACCCCTAACACACAATATTCAACACAATAATATCATGACCTCAGTGAAAATATAAATGTGTCATTTATCAGATTTTCTTCTTGATTTCATGTTGTAACTTATAAAAAAAAATTCATTGGGATTGATGAAGAACAAACAAGAATTAGGTTGTCAAGATGCCAAGATCTGTGGGGGGGGAGATACAAGGGGACTGGGGAGGGGATAGAGGGACGGAGAGGATCGGAGTACCTATTAAGCTTGTATGATTGGGAAAAAAATAAATAAATATAATTATAAAAAACATTCCACTTGAGGAGAATCAAATGTTAAAGTATATGATTATTGACAAGTATTAAAAAAGAGAAAATATTCCCCCCCCAAAAAGATCTTCTGGGAGGACAATACAGAATCTTACTGTAGGATGGCATTGAATTGGAAAATTTACTGTAACTGAAACTGTACCTTGATTAAATAAATGTGATGTCTCTGTACAAAAATAAATAAATAAATTGAAAAGTAAGCAAATTGCAAAATAAAAAAGATGCCAAGATCATTTATGCATAGATATAAAGACTAGTCAGTATTTTAGGCACTAAAATGCAATGTTAGGGGGAAAGATATATATTATTTGAAAAATCTTCCCATAGACTAGCAGTGAACACTGCCTCTCCAGTGGTGTGTGTAGGGAGGCTTGTACTGGTCTTGAAAATAGACATTTATCATAATGGACACAAATACTTATGTCACCATCAGCCCTTTACAAGGTCATGTCTATTTCTCTGGAATTGTAACACAGCCTGACCAATGAACCTCATTGTCTTTAGAAATGGAACTCATTCATCAGAAAACAGCAACAAACCTATTACCTTTTCCAAATGGTATCTTATATATATCCAAAGAAAATTAAATTGCTACATCAAAAAGATACCTGCCACTCCTTGATCATTGCAGCACTATTTACAATAATCAAGGTATGGATTTCCATATTCTGTGTGCTCACTATATATCTCTATCAACACTGAGTAAGAATGCCAATCTCTGCACTTTTTCACCTTCATAAATCCTATGTCTATCTGGTAGACATTACTTCTACTTGCAAATCAAAGATATTTCTCATGACATCTCATTTATCTATTTCTTAATCTAAATTACAAAAAAATCATAAATTAGAGTTTTCTTTAGTTTTGTCCATTTGTTTTAATTTTCCTGTAAAAATTTCTTCTATCAGTATTAATTTCTTATTTATTTTTGGTTCCATTATCTTTGTACAGTTTGTTGCTTAAATGATTACTTGCTTCATGGGTCTCATAATAGATAGAAATTCTTAACTTTCACTGAATCATTCTTTACTGTTTAGCACCTTCTGCGGTTTTTAAAATGAAAGCTTTCCTGACTCCCAAATCTTAAGTATATTCTATACCTTTCTCCTACAAGTGTTTTAAATTTGCCCTAAGCATTTACATCATTTGCCTATCACTTACTTTTTGTATTATATAAAATGGAGCATGATTGACTTCTGTCCTCTCTAAGGGTATTTTTCTTCGTGTAACTGAGAATAGTCCCTCTTGGCTAATTGGCACTGCCATTTCTGTCTTGTATGACATTTCCATACATGAATATGCATCTGAGCTTTCTGTGCATATACTGATTCCACGATGCTTTAATTAGCATAACATTATAACAATTCCTGATAATTGTTAGGTACCATTTTTCACCATTTTTTCACTTTAAGTTTTATTTAAGTCTCAAACTTGTACACAATGAATTATGATCATATTCTTGTCCCTCACTACTTTCTCTCATCCCTTCTCACTCCTGCTCTCCTCTCTCTAATTAGCCCTGTGCCTAACTTCCTGTCTCTCCGTATATTTTTTTGTGCAAGTCTTCTGTAAGTGGAAGCTTCACCATATCTAATTGCTGAATACTGGTGTGCAGAAATGCAATAGGAGTATTCTATATCCATCATACTTAATTATTTCAATAATTACTAGCTATTGTAAAATGCTATGTTTATAATTTTTTCATTGAGTCACTTTTCTTCTTTTCTAGTTTTAAACTTATGTTTATTATTGCATCTGTGCAAATGTTAGCAACTTTTAGTTAGCAAATGTTAGTTACTTTCTCAGCAATGCATCAAAATTTGCTCCACTGAATCTGAAGTTTATTGGAGGTTTTTTTAAAAAATTTTTTATTATTATTAATTCAACTGTGTGCATGTGCGTGTGTATGTGTGCGCGCGTGTGTGTCTGTGTATGTGTAGAACCACGGACGAATTCGTGAACCACCATGGACGCCCCGGGATTCACAGGCTCCGCCCTACCAGGACCAGAAACGCAGGCCGCCCCCACTTCCGCCTGGCGTCTATACGTGGGATCTGGGATCCGAACTCAGGACCTTCCGCCTGCAAGGTGGAGGCTTAACCCCTGAGCCACCTGTCCAGCCCCATATTGGAGGCTTTTTAGGAGCCACTTTCTTTTTAAAAATCAGCTACAGGATCTTTCTGGTGTGTGTATGTGTGCGTGCAAATGTGCATGCATTCCTGCTTTTCAACTGGTGAGAGTTTTCATCATAAAGCAATGAAAATCTCCTCCAATATGTTAATAATGTAGTGATTTCATTTGTTCATTTCTACATTAACTTCTTATAATTTTAGAATAAGTTTCAACTTAGTTGTGATAGGCTATCTTCATAAAAAGTTTCTCTACTTGGGTTATGTGTTATTTAGTGGGTATTTTTCCTATGCTCATGATGATGCTTAACCAATCTTTTGTGCAATGATGTATTTATTTTCCTGAGACAGGATTTCATGTAATCATTCTGATCACAGACTTATGTGGCAGAGCTAGCCTTGAGTTTCTGATCTTCCTGCTTCTACCTCCCAAGTGCTGGGTCTGCAGGCATGTGCCATCATCCTTGGCTAACCAGCCATATATACTTTCATTTCAAGATTTCAGTAACAAGGTTCCCATTGTTCAGGAGTAATCTCTATTTGTCTCTCTGGAGAGTTTTCTTCATATTAGAAATGACATGTTTTTTGAAACTTTAGTTTAACTTCTGTGTAAAATATTCTTATGTTTTCTATGACAGGAAAGTTTTGAAATATTGAATAAATTTTTGTTTCATTGTGTCATGGTTAGGCACAGGTGTCAACTTGACAGTTGAGGGTTTGAGCTCTGGGCACATTTGTGGAGAATTAGTGGTTGGGTTAAACACAGAGCAAACCTGCAGGAGATTGTCTAGCTGATGGGAAAGGCCCAGCCCATGGTGAGTGAAATTAGACCCTGGAATAAAATACAGACAGCTGGTTGAGAGAATTGGCATCCTTTTGTACAGTTGGCCAGACATTCTGGTCTGGCAAGTAAGGATCATCCCTCTCTCAGCCATTATGTAGATATGATGTAGCCAGTTCTCTCAGCCTTGGTGTTGGTGTGAGCTCTTCTGTCAAGCTGGACTAAGAACTGTAGCCAGATAGTCATAAGAGACAATAAACCCCTTGTTCCCTTAAGCTGTTTAATGGTGATTTATCAGCAACCATGCAGGCGAACTACAGCACATTGAAAACATTTTTAAAGTTTTATTTATTTTTGAATTTCTTTTGGAAAGCTTGTCTACATTTTTTTCCATTTGATCTAAATTTTATTGATAGTGGAAATTATATTTTAATTATTTTTATTATCTTTACACTTTCTGCTACCTACATTATGTGATAGTTAATCTTCATTGTAAACTCACCAGGATTTAGAGACGACTTAGAGACATCCCTTTGTTTGTGTCTTTGAGAGTTTCCAGAGAGTTTTAACTAAGGAAGGAAAACACATTCTAAATGTGGGGCAACACTATTTTGCAACCTTCTTGGCAAGAGTGCAAATATTCTATTCTAAATAGACATTTGTGTTCCTCCCTTTGGCTATCAGACTATTGAAACAATGACCACCAAGAACTGAAATTCCCCCCTTCCCCCAGGAATCATGCTGAGTGAGTGAGAGTCTATCTCCTGGAAAGAGATTTCCCATAGGTCTCACCACTTGTCAGATCACTTTACAGGAGAGACTTGATCCTAGGTTATATGCAGGACTATATGTTGACTGGAATTGCTTAGCCATAAATACCTCTTCCCTTCTACCTAAACCCAAACCTCATGTTAAGACTCTAACGGTGGATTTGGGTAGTTATTGGATCTCTTACCAATGTAGCCACATTGAGTAAGTCTCCTTTTTCACTATTACTACATCACTTTAATCGATCTATTGAGAATGGGTGGACAAACCTAGCCTAATACGGCTGTCAGAATACAGACTCGCACAACGTTGGTAGCAATCTATTCTATTAGTTTTCTAGAGAAATATGAACACATGTCTATTCAACACAAATGAGACACAGACAATAGACTGAAGTAAAGATTCCACCCAAGTCTAATTTAGTGAAATAGTAAGTTTATTGGATTAACCTGTGAGAACATGGGTATAGAGCTGCTTACAGGAGTCTGGGTGACCTCCCCAACAGCTGTGTCCCTATGAAGTCTGATCCCATCAAGATGATGATCTCATGGAAGCTTTATTGTGGAGTCCCACCTCTAATTGACTTTTCTTTCCTATGTATTTCCCAAGATCACTTGCAACTGGAGGAGACAAGAGGGAATAATGGCTGGAATCCTAGATGAGGGTATTGTGGGAGTATTACCATAAACCTACCTCCTGCAGTATTTTTCTGCTCCTTTGATCATCATGGTTATCTTGCAAAATTATTTATACGTCAAAATAGCAATGTCAATACCCACAGGAACAAAAAAAGCTTTACTACAATACCTTCCCCTGGGCTAGAGCCGATATAAAGAGAAAAGAAAAAACAAGACACTGCACCAGCATTTATTTCTCTCTGCTTCCCAACTGCCTGCACTGTGTACTTGGCCACCTCACACTTCCAATGTCATGCCTTCTCTGCCGTGATGGATTGTCTCCCCTCAAACCATGAACCATAATAAATCCTTCTTTCTTGAATCTGCTTTGGCCATTTACTTTGTCACAGATGCAAAAAAAAAAACTAATATACATTATTATGCTGCCTTTTCATGCTTACATTTTTCAAAAAATTTATGAAATGAAGAATTTTTATTATATGTAGCTGCAATTAATTTGAGAGTTTCATTTTTAGTTCTTCTTGGCTTCATGGATTATAAAGCATGTTATATAATTACCAAGATTATAGCATTTCATTTCTCATTTTATAATTGATTTCTAATGGAATTGCTTTATGGTCAGACAATGACCATGAGAAATATTCTTTGAAAATCATTTTGTGTGCCTGTAATCTAATTGATGCTTAATTAAAATATGATCTGTAAGTACTTAAAAGTAGTATTTATCCTCTATCCCTCAACTCAATAGTTCAGTTGTATAGTTTAAATCTTCTAGATCCTTACTAATTCTGCCTAGTTGACCTCTTAAATAATTAACAAACACAATCAATATTTCACACTATATTAGTAATTTGTGCTTTTACTGTCTGGACACTTGCTAAATACATGAAAATACAATAATACCTCTTACATGTGTACAAAATTTATTACTTATTTCTTTAAAAAATATTGTCTATATTTGATATCACATTGTAGGGAAAATCTTTTTTGTCAGTGATTTGATAGTGACATCAGCTCTTCTTAGGTTACTATTGCCTGAAACATCCTTTCCTATTCTTCCTGTGCCCTGATCAGAAATACCAGTTCAGAAAGTTTTAGAAATTCTATCTGCTGAAATTTAGCTCATGCTTCTTTTCCTGGCTATTTAGAAGTTATTTACTTTTTCCAGGAAGATTACAGAGAGGAAAAGTGACATCCAATGCAGCACATCAAGCAAGTGTGTGTTGTCACCATGACATGTCACTCTTGTGACATGTCACTCATGTCACTGATGTGACTGAGGTGCTGTCAGTCAAGTTTCTGCAGTGCAAGCTGTTCTTCCATTTTCTACATGGTATGATTGGGAAAGAATCTGTTCTGTGTGCTCACTCTTAAGGAATCAAGCTTCAAGCTCCAGCTCTTCCAGAGCTGGAATTGCTACAATGGGCTCTTAGGAGTTCTTCTGCCTTGGAAACGCAAATTTGTGGCAATTCTTCTTCCTGTTCCTCTCTTGTCCTGGGAGGACAGCTGTGTAGAGCCATGCCCTGGTAGGTGTGTTCTGTTTTAGGTCAGGCATCTTTTGTTCAACATGATGATATGGAGTCTTTCTGTTATCACTATGTGTAAATAGCCCATTTTGGTTTATTAGTAAGTAGAATTCCATCGTGTAAGCTAACCAAAATTTTTATGAGCATTTAGGTTATTTCTAATTTTGAGATATTATAAAGTTTTTTATCAATGTTATTAGCAAATTTATTGTGAATAGTAATATAATTTTATATTACAGAATAATTTTGAAATGAATTGTTGGATAATAAAATAGGTATTATTTAACTTTTATTCCCAATGATGTTATTGATGTGACTAAGATAATTCAGTTCAACTAGCTAAATTTATTATGAAATTGAATACATTTGTAGTCAATCATCATCAACTTTATCTCCTTCCAGAAATTTTCATGCATGAATAGACTACATAGCTATTAGCAGTACCTTAACCCTAGATAATAGTCTATTAGCTTCACCTTTTCTAGTCATTTATTTCAGAAAAAGTCATGGAATATATTATCCTTAGGGATTATATTCTTTTATTTACCATGTTTCCAATGTTCACCCATATATAAGACTACATTAGTACTGATTCTACTTCTACACTAAACCATATTCCATGTATTTATCTTTCGATTATCTGACTTGCTTCCACTTTTTGATTGTTATGGGTTTTTGCACTGGTAATTATTTTTATTCCTCTGGGATTTATACCTAGGAATGAAAATGCTGATCATATGGTAACTGTCTGTATAATAACATGAGGAATGGTCAAACTTGTCTTGATTTCAACTATACAATTTTACATTCCCACCAATAATATGAAAGGGTCTCATTTTCCTTCATATTCATGTCAACACTTGCTACTACCCATTATATTTATTTCAACCTTCCTAGTGGATGTGAAGTTGTATCAGCTGATTTAGGTCAGCTTTTGCTGATGCATGGGATGATGATGCAAGTGTCTTTCTCTATGTTTATTGGCCATTAGTTTGCTTTCTGGTAAGAAATGGTTCTTAAAATTCTTTACCCATTTTATTGGTTTTATGTCTTTTATTGTCAAATTATAAGTTATGTATATATTTTGGATATTATACTACTCATCCAATTTGGCCAAAACTCATTATTTATTTTTGTTTTGCTTTTTGAGACAAGGTCTTATGTATTTCAAGATGGTGTCAAACTTGCTATGTAATAGAAGATGACCTTGAACTTTTGATTCCCTTGCTTTCACATTCCAAGTGTTGCTTTATAGGCCTGCATCACCCTGCTGGTGCTAAGATGAACTCAGAGCTTCCTGAACGCTGGGTAAGCACTCCACCAACTGAGCCACATCCCCAACTTCATTATTTACAGGTTTGCCTTTGCGAACATGTTTCCTTGCTAGATTTGTCTGTAACTCCAGAATAACCTTACAATGCTTTCAAAGCTAGTCACAGATGCAGATAAAGTAGCAACAAGTTTGAGTTGATTTGTGTATTGCAAGTTCATCAACAAAGTTTGTTTCAGCTTTCAGCTACCAAGTGTACTCTTCACCCTGCATTTGGTAGCAAGGTTTCTCCATGTTTATGTCTATATTAGAGATGCCTACCTTTAACAGCCTCCAATTCTGATGTTGTTGTACTACTTTATGTGCAAGAAGGCTGGGAAATATTTGATAAATTTCATTCATGTATGAATTTATTGCTACTGAGTAAGAGTTCTATAGTGTCAAGAAGTCAACAATATATGCTAAATAAGGCATCTCTAAATGGAAACATCCATAAAACAAGGTTAGATGCTGAGTGGCTGATAAAGGGAGGTATAACAGAGCCTCACAGACTTCTAACCTTGCATTTCCTCTATGGGTAATGGTTCCATCTGTGTTTATTCTGTCTTATGGAGGTTTTATAGCATGAAATGCCTATGAGCAATGATGAACTGATCTTAGATGACTAGAGATATTTTCTGACCTCCTGTGGGCTGTCTTTTCACATCTTTCATGCTTTGACATATAGATGCTTCAGATTTTAACAAAATTCAATTTATTATTGCTTTTTTGTTGTTGATTATTGTTTTTCATCTTAAGACTTTTTCTAAGCTAAGGTCTTGAGACTTAGATTGGCTCCTTGCTTCTAGTGTTCCATATTCCTCTGATAAATCTATGGCTTAGTAATATTTAGCCTATGTGTTTGAAACTAATTTCTGTGTAAACTATGAGGCCTTGGGTCTGACAGACATACACAGTCCTGCTCCACCATTTCCACCTGTGGTATTTAAGTAGCTTATGGATACTGATTGCTCAGGGGTCATGTGACTAGTTTTCTATGTGTGGTTTGAGATAAGAATTACCCTTCTAACAAATCTCACCACATATTCTAAGTAAAAGACTGGCCAAAAATTCTTCAAGCTAATGGAACAAGAAAACAAGCAGGGGTAGCAATTATGGTATCTGACGAGGTGGACTTCAAACCAAAGAAAATCATAACAGATACAGAAAGATACTACATATTAGTCACAGGAACAATTCACCAAGAAGAATTCACAATACTGAACAATATATGCACCTAATATAGGCTCCTCCGTATTCATTAAACAAATACTACAATATCTAAAAACAGAAATCAATCCCAAAATAATAATAGTTGGGGATTTCAATATTCCACTCTAAACACTGGATAGATCAACAGGCCAAAAACTCAACACCGACACATTTGAATTAAATCAGCCCTTATTGAAATGGACCTAACAGACCTCTACCAAACCTTCCATCCAAGCACCAAGGAATACACGTTCTTCTCAGAAGAGAGGGAGGGAGGGAGGGGTATAAGGAAAGGGGGAAGCGGGTAGAGTGGAATGGGCGACAATGGGGGAAGGAAGAGGGAGGGGGAGGACAGGGGTACCTATTGAGCTTGTATGATTAGGAAAAAATAAAATTTGGGGAAAAAAAGAATTATCCTACTATACTTTGTTTTGTTTGTTTTCAGAGGTGGGGGTCTCACTGTGCAACCCAAACCAATTTCACACTTAGAGGTCTCCCCTTTAGCATCCCAGGAGCTGCATTTATAGCTATGTAGCACAACTGCTTTCTTCATTTTTTTTTCAATGTGGGTTAATAAGAACCAGTTGTTGAAAAGACCATGATTTTCCACTATCATATTGCTTTAAACTTTTGTTGAAAACTAAATTACCATAAATTAGAAGTGTATTTTATTCTCTTAATGTAATAAACAAATATATATATATGTATTTCAATGTAATAGACCAACAGAACCAGTTGGAATGATTAATTTTGTGTCAATCTGGAAGATATTTGTGGAAGAGGCCAATATTTAGGTTAATAAATTATGAGGCAAAAGATTTCTTTTTCTAATTCAACTCGTAGGCGGCATGCGAGGAGCAAGCAGATCAGTCTTGTTGAGGTAGAAGGAAGTTTCCAGAACATCATCAGATCTCATCTAACCCAGCAGTTCCTTCCTGCTGCCCTTTAGACTAGATCTGCAATATCAGCTCAAGAATGTCAAGCCTGCCAGTCTACACTGCAGATTTTGGATTTACCAACCTCCCCAATCATCCTCCCCAATCATGTGGGTTTTCCTTATAATAAACTTTCTATACAGACAAACTTCTGTTGAGTCTCTTAGTCCGGAGGCCTATAAGAATAATAGCAAATTTTGCATCAAGATTAGTAATCTTAAAGATGAATTTCCTGAATTGGTTCTAGAATTTCTGAAAACGAATCTCCAACCTGACTAAAGTCACTGATGTCTCTATTTCCAGTCATGAATAGAGCACTTAGAATGCAGAGCGTAATATGGCAATAGACTAAAACAATATCGCCATTAGATATTCCTTGTCAAACACTGGCAGAAAGCAAGGATCTGCATGACTATGCATATGGTTCATGCAAACAGTTTTTTCAAGCTAACAAGTACAATGGGCTTTATTGATTGCTTCTAGTGTTCCTGGACTATGGGGGAAAGTAAAGGATATATCCAACTTAACGGTAAGTACCTGCAAGGCTAGAAACTTAATTTCTGCTATAAATCAGCCACCCACAATAGTTTAGGTTAAGAGTTTAGGTTACTTTGCTTGTTTTTAAAATCAGTCCTACAGTTTCAGGAGATAAACTGTTAGGACAGGCATAGAAACTTTTAGATCGTTTATGCACTTCTTGAGCTAGAACTTTGAATCCCTTAAGCCATGGAACAATCCTGAAGCTGTTTCCCTAATTCTATAATGTATGCAAACAATGTACAGAGTCTGCAGTTAGCAGAATCCCCACATCAAAGTGAGATCTAATATATTAGGAAAATCCGTGTCAAACTCACTAGAATGTTATCTACCCAAGAAAATGGTAAGCTAACATAAGACTGCTTTCTAGAGAAATTGGGAGGATTAATATCACCATCAGACCATGACTGGCTGACCGATGTATATCTCTTACTCACCTATTTGGCGTGTGCAGAAGACAGATGGAGCCTGGTGAATGACAGTGGAATATTATAAGCTTAATTAGATGGAGACTCCAATTACAACTGCTGTACCAGATGTGTTTTCATAGCTAGAAGAAATTAACACATCCCCCGATACCAGTGCATAGCTGTTGACTGGGCAAAAGCATTTTCTTCCATCTTTCTTAATAAAGACCATCAGCAGTTTGTGGACTAGAGAGATGGCTCCACAGATAAAGTATTTGTCATGCAAACTTCTTAATATTAAACATGATCCCTGGGACCTAAGTAAGCATATAAGGTAAGAACCAACACCATAAAGATGTCCTCTGAACTCAACACACGCACTGTGGCACACACACACACACACACACACACACACATACAATTAATAAATAAAATAGAAATTGAAATAAAACATTAAAAAAGAAATTTTCTCTAAGTTGAGCATACCAAAATTAAAAATCACTGTTCCTTTCTCAAAACTATATGTGTCTCCCTACATCATAACTTAGAGACCTTAATCACTTGCCCTTTATAAGCTATAACATTGGTCCATTCCATAGATATCATTATTCTGATTGGTACCAATTAACAAAAGTAATAACTGTTCTATATTTATTTGCATGCTAGACTCTAACAGAAATTCAAAGGGCTTTTAAGGAGAAAACTAGGTCATAAGGGGCAGACCTTCAAAGAGGATGCTGCAAACCGTTTACTCTCTCTCCCTTCTTTCTTCCCAGCGTCAATGAAATGAGAAGCTTCTTATGCCACTTGCTCCCATCATGATGTGCTGCCTTAAAGGTCCAAAATCAACAGGGCAAACCACCAGTGGACTGAAGCTAGGAGTCAAGATAAACCTTTTCTCCTTCTAACAGAGTTGATGAAAAGTTTACACAGTGGCTCATAGTATTACTATGCCCTGTGAATATATGAATGAAGAACTATAATTTGTAACTTACCATTCCAAATAGCTCAGATCCTTAAGGAATGAATATTTGAGTTACTCTATCAAGCAAAGAATTACAAACACTGAAGTAAATTGACTAAAGCAAAGGACATGTGAGATGGGTAATTAAAGAAGGTTATAAATACCAGTATGGCCACATTATTTATTTCAGAAGTATAATTAATTTTCACTTGTATTTCCTTCCCACTCAATCATGAATATATTTACATATATACATATGTGTATATGTATGTAGCACATGTATGTATGGAACATAGAAATGTGTATAAATATACACTATGCAAAAATTTCCAACACTCTCTTCTACAGTTACATTATCATGTAACAATTGATTTTCTACATAGAATTAAAATTCAACATTATGACATAGCATTTGAGTTATGAGCTATCAAGGAGAAAAAGAAAAATCAACCTAGGACTTGGCATTGTCTTCTGTGGACAGGGATGATGAATGTTTGGGGTGTGTGTGTGTGTGTGCGCGCGCGCGCGCGCGTGTTTGTGTGTGTGTGTGTGTGTGTGTGTGTGTGTGTGTATGTGTGTGTGTGTGTGTAGTTCAGGTCTATAATTCTGTTTCTCTGGAGAACATGGACTAAAATACAAGAGAAAACATCTCTTTTGATGTTAAACTGATCTTGTTTTGTAAGTTAACTACCATTTTCCCTTGGTGTAATATTGTAAAATTTTACATGCTTCAGGATTGAATTGTCCTATATTTTGCCTCAAAATTTTCATAAATAGCCAAAAGAGATATGGTTTCTGATATTGGGATATCATTTGTTTTCATCTTAGAATAATTATAGCCAAATAGAATGTGCTACAAAAATTATTCTTATTACCTGGAAATTTTAGTGAAAGTTATTAGTTTTTATGTCTTATATGACTCACTGTCCCTATGAAAATTAATCTTTGTTATCAACTTCATTGGACCTGAAATTAACTAACAGATCATTCATTAGATAAACCAAAGAGATTGTCTGGATTAAATTACTTGAAATACAATGACCAATCCTCAATGTGGGTGGTACCTTTCAGTAGCAAACCAGATGAAAGGAAGTGCAATATATCATCAAAGACAAACCAGATGAAACACACAGTAGGTCACATAAGTGAAAAGATTTGAAAATAAGAAGAATCTGGCAGGGAAGATAAAAGATAGTAAGGGGGAAAAGACTTAGGACTAAGAGGTGAAAATTGAAAATATTATGAATTCATAATATTCATGCATGCAGCAATAAAAAATTATAAAAGAATGGAGAAAAAATTGAAACTCCAAGAGCAACCACAGAAGTACTTCTTTCCTGCTACTTCTATTCTTTGCTGACATTATAAACCAGCATAGACTGAAGACCAGTGACCCTTGAGGAATCCCCCAGGTTTCAGCATAAGACTGAGATGCTGAGATATTCAGCTCCTGAACTGGGCAGCTCTAGGCAGCTATTGTTTGAGTTACCTAGACTTTATCTTGTGAGTCAATCTAAGAATTCCATGTGCATATGTTCATTCTCTTTATTCTGTTCCTCTGAAGAACCCTAACTAATACACTCCCCAACTCTGTTTTCTTGGTGATAAGATTCTAGTTTTTCATCCAGCAGAGTGTGTGTGTGTGTGTGTGTGTGTATGTGTGTGTGTGTGTGTGTGTGTGTGTGTGTGTGTGTGTTTACACTCAAACTTGAAGTGCTTCTAATTGGTTTTTGGTCTTTCTAGAAACATGATCAATATCATTTAAGTAGTCTTCTTTGCTGGTATTCTGCTACTCAGAATATCTTTTTAAAATGTCAGTACTAAAATCCTCCCTTTTTGGTCTTGATTTCAGTAATTTGTGACTTGCATTTTTTTATTGATTAGTCTAATTTATGGTTTGTCAATGTGCCTTCCTTGTTTCTTTATTTTATAACCTATTTCATTAATTTACACTATGATATCTATTGCTTCCTTCTTGTTGTCTTTGATTTAGATTGCTCCTGTTTTCAATGTTGAAGTTACCGAAGGTTGTTAATGTGACTTTTTTCTTCTTATTAGAATAAAAAGTTTTTATTTACTTACTTTTACTTACTAGAGTAAGAAGATTACCTAGAAGTAATCACAGTGTACATTTCTGCCTGAAGATGCTAAATGAATGATTTCACTCATTTAACTAGAATGTTATGTCTTCATTTGAATTCATCTCAAAATACTTTCTGGCTTACCTTTCTTTGACCTAATTTGTTATTTAAGAGGGTATTCTTCTTTAATTTTAAATAATTTTAACTTACTGAAATAATTGTCAATTTCATTCCATTTTAATTGGAGAACTTCTGTGACATTATTTAAGCTATTTCCCTTTATAGAAGCTTCTGGAACAGCTAGATGGATATATTCCTGGGAGTTGATCTTTCTATGTGCACTTGAGAAGTGTATGTCCTCTGCTATTTGCTCCACTATTTCATACGTGCCCACTAGATAGAGCTGGGTTGTAGTGTCCAGATTTCTATTTTTATTGATGTTCCAGATGATTACATCTATTACTGAGAGAGAGGTATTGACACCTATAACTATTTTTGTTCAAGTTTCTGATTCTGCCCTCAATTCTGACTTGGTGCTTTATATATTTGGGAGTCCTGTTTTTAGACTTATGTATGCTTCTAATTGTTAAAACTTCTAAATATACTTATATTTTTCCATCTTAAGATAACTCTCTTTATCTTGCTGTAGTGACTGAGGTGGGAGGAACAGAAGTCCCAAGACAGCCCAGACTGCACATAAAAACAAACCAAAACAAAACAAAGCAAAAATCTGTCTTCATCTCTGAAAACATTTCCTGTAAATGGCTGCATTATGTATTATCACTCCATTTTTCCTGGGCTTGCTCAGGTGACAATATAACTGTTCTATACTTTTATTTCTATTTAGATTGTATCACTTAATATAAAATGTATCATTTGAAAACAGTGTAGATATTTTTGATGTATTTTGCCAGAGTATGCCTTTTATTTAATTGTTTTTCAATTTATAGAAGGACTCTGACATCGAATAGCTACATGAAATTCACAGATCACAAAAGGCTTTGATGTTGTCCCTTCACCCATCATCTGGCTTTCATGTTAGCTGTGTCTCTTTCCATGCATGTCTCCGTAGATTTTCTCTGTAAAATTCCTAGTCATAGCAAATGTTATATTTATTCAAATATCTAATCCTTGTTCTGTGAGAATATCAACACAAAGAATTCCTATTTGAGCTATATCTTTCTTTTTTAAATATTTTATTTATTATATTATTTATTTATTTAGTGTGTGCTCCTGCCTCTGTGTGTGTGTGTGTGTGTGTGTGTGTGTGTGTGTGTGTGTGTGTGTGTGTATGTGCACTGTGTGTCCCTGTGGAGGAACAAGGATAACTTCGGGAACTATTCTGGATTGCCTCTACTTCTTGCTTCACTCTGGGATTTCCTAGGCTCTACCCACCAAGGCCAGAAGTGAAGACCATCACTACTTCTGTGTGGTGTTTTATATGGTACCTGGGTTCTGAACTCAGGAGATTCTTTCAAGGCAGAGTCTTAACCCCTGAGCCATCTTTTCAACCCTGAGCTATATCTTTCTAAGAGTTGGCACATTGTTAAATTTTTGAAAATGATTCATTTATTTATTTGAGAGAGGGAGGTACACGTATAGCATATGGGCTTCCAGAGATCTAGGTCTCCAGGTTTTTGAGCAAGTGCTTTACCTGAGACCAGGGCTTGCAAGTTCAAAAACACCTCATCTACAAGACACCTATCTTCATTCCAAAAGTGACATTATAGAAGAATAGCTAGCATGGTAATATGCCAACTCTCCATGAAAGGGACCATTAATGCCCATCAAATGGCCTTCATTATTTTGCTGATTTAAAAATTTGTCATTGTTGAGTTCATCTCCACTAAACAGTTGACTCTTTGTGTTCCAGTTACTTTTCCTTGCTGTGATAAAATACTGTGACAAAAGGAATTTAACAGAGAAAGGGCTTATTATTTTGGCTTACAATTCCAAAAGAGATCATCATGGTAGGGAACACATGGTGGCAGGTAGAGAAATCATTGGGATGTGGAGAAGCAGACTGGTTATTACATTTCAGTCGCACTCAGGAAGCAGAAAGAGCAAAAGAACAGATAGCAAAGCGATGTTATCAAACCTCGAGGCCTGCCTCCCAGTGATGCTTTCACCACCAGAGCTTCATCTCTCTCTTAATGGTTGCATGATATTCTTTAACAGCACCATCCACTGTGAATTCAGTGTCCAAACACATTATGAGTCTGTGGAGGACATTCCATGTTTAAATGTTCCAAAGAGAGAAATTCTCCCTTTCAGTGTTTAAAAGGCTTTGGAAGTCCTATGGTAGGTTCCATTTTAACTATTATGATCTCAAAGGATCCCATTGACTTCTGTCTCTCTCCCAAACATATGCACATATGTACCTAGTATAGCTTCAAAGAAAACCCTGGGGCTAGCAGAATGACTTAATGGATAAAAGTATTTGCCACCAAGCCTGATGACCTGAGTTCAATCCTCAGAGTTTACATAGTGGAAGGAGAAATCGGACTTCTACAAGTTGTACTCTGACCTCTGCACATTCTATGGCATGAGTGCATTCACATTCTCGCTCTCTCTCTCTCTCTCTCTCTCTCTCTCTCTATCTCTATCTCTCACACACACACAGATTGTGTAAACAAGTGCCAAAAATATTGAAAGAAAACACTTTAGAAGTCATCTCACACTCATGTGTTTTTTTACACTGATGTCTAGCCTAACTGCCTACTAGCTGTAATTTAAACACAACTTATTCAAGTCAAGATCCCAATTACATTTAGTTTGCTAGTGACAGAATCAATTCATTTTGGCTGGTAAAAATGATGTATAAGCCATCTCTGGAGCGTCAAGGTTTCCCACAGCCATCTCTCTGTATTTTGGAGACATTCCTGACATTTACGGTGAATAGCATTAAAAAGCATCTTACTTGCTCAGAGGTCAGGGGCATTATGTTCTGACCTATCATCCAGGGAAACAAAGTAAAATGGCTTCCACCACAGCAGGACACATTCTCCACAAGGAAAACTGAACAAACCAGGTAATGATGTTTGTGGCAAAGCAGATTTTTGACATGCTGATGTTATTGTGCACACTGTTGCAAAGGAGAATAAAAGACCAGTACAAAGCCTGCTACAAGAAAGTTGTGTGGTACTGTAACTGCCAGACATATGCAATGACCCCATGAACAACAAGTCTTAGAAGATTCATTTCTTATTTGCCTCTGTTTATGAAATTTTCACATACTTTGTCAACTCTACACATTACTAACTTGAAAGCCAACCTTCATTCAGTGCTTTTAAAATTCATAATAAGTGTTTGATAACAAAATTTGACACCATGCATATAGATCCAAGACAGCCAAATACACTCTATTTTCCGTTTAAACAAGATGAAGCCAACACATTGCCCAGTCAATCTGAGAGGGAACATTGATGACAAACACCTGGGGAGAAAACACTGTCATTTAAATACTGGGCCTTCCCCTGCCTCTTCTCTGCATGGTATACTAATCTCCGACTGCTGGATAAACCCAGAATCTGCTAAACAGCTGCCTGTCTGTCAGGTAGAGATCGCTCCCAATGAATCCATTACAGATACCAGGAAGCCTGGTTGGGGGCTGTGCAACAACTCTCAAAACAGTTGGACATGGAGACCAACCATAAAATATTGCTCCCAGGTGAAGATATGTGGGTGTCTGTCTATTTCTCAAACACAATCAAGACTGGCCTTGACATTTTGGTCAAAATGCTGGAAATTGTCCTCATTCATTCTCTTAAGCATTTATGAGATGTAGGTATGATGGGTCATCTATTGCAAGTAAGGAGGTTGCTTCTGAAGGACAAGATGCCAGGAGGTCAGAGATGAAGAAATTCACTTTTGGACAGTCTTCTGACATGAAGCCTGCCTGACCTCACACTATGATACCAGCTACACTGTTAACACTGGGACCTGAACACAAACAACCTAATTCTAGGACCTGCGACTCCTCTCTCAGGGTGAGAAACTACCTTCTCCAAATGTGAGATGAAGAAGTCAGTCATGATTGGGCTCAGCTGCAAGAGGAAGTAGCTGTAATTTAATAGAGACTGACACAAACCATCAACATATTCCAACTTCCCAGTATCAACAGGACACTGCAAGTGAGCTAGACATTCCTAACTCATTTCTCAGCTCCTGATCCATGGAAGACTTTCTGTCTCCCAAGCAGACAGACAAGACAGATAGAAGGACATGGCAGACGATCCACCAAGGTCCCACATCAACTGTGTCTCTGGTAGGCCCTTGAATGCTCATGCTATGTTAAATCTGTGCTTTCATGTTCCATCAGCCACACCAAATAGCAAAGGTGGCTGGGAAATGTAGTCTTAGTAGTAGGCAGCCATGTGTCAGCTATAAGCTTCAATTAACACTATGGAAAAAGTGGAGAGTGGATGAGAACAAGGTCATCAACAGATTCTGACATGACAAACTCTCACACATAGTTCTTCCTTGCAGAAGGCCATGAATGACTTTTCCTGGAGTCCTGTTAAAGACTCACATTTCCTTCCCTATAATGACAAGTATGAAGGTGACTTTAATTAGTTACATAGACATGTATCGATTTGTTATGAAATCTGTGCCATGAAAGAGATTGACCCTTCTTATATAATGACAGAATATGAATGAAAGTAGGTCAAAATGTTTGGGGGCTATTATTATTTTCATGGTATTTGTGGTTATGTTGGTCAGAAAGTTTGCAATAGATGGTAGTGGAGGTATGGAATTCATGTTTGCTTCTAGGTATAGACTAAATGACACGGTTTGTATACAGCACACCCTGATGATCATAGATTTAGACATCCATCAATCTGTTTCGATCTTCCCTTCTATCAGAGCAGTAGGTCAATAGGAACTTCACAAGCTTGGGCCCTTTTGAATGGCTAAAGGAAACGTTAGGGTCAGCAGATTCACTCCCTGCTTACAAGTTTCCAGAGTACATCCCTCCCCGACTTGAGCCAACTCTTCAACAGGAGTTAGACAACTGTTAGCACCACAGCCTGGCAACCCATTCAAAATTCTACTTCTGGATACCAGCGTCCTGGGTGATGTTAGAGGAAACTTGTCAGGGGAAGGAAGTACTCTTTATCTTTTTTTTTTTTTTTTTTTGAGCACTGACATATCCCTGGGATAGGTCCGTTTTCCAAGAATTCACCATCCCTCAGGATGGAGTGGGCCACCTCTACTGACTTAAAGAGCAAGGAGTTCAGCTGCAATGTTGATACTTTAGTTTGCTAATATTCTAAAACTTTTGTGCCGTTCTCTTTATGAAAAACAAGAGCCAGGTCACAGAATCTGTCTCCATCTTTCCCAGTGCACAGACCCAAGCACCCAATAAAAATGTCACAGGAAAAGCCAGAACAGCTGATCCAACCTGTTCAATGACTCCTTTCGCCATCATGGGGTTCAGTGAATTATTTTTCTTGCTTGGAGTTAGGTTTTTACCTTAATATGATTCCACTTCTTTTTTTGTGTGACAAATAACTTAGAAGACACTGTCAATAGTATAGTGGCACTCAAACGCATGTATATTAGAAATAAGACACAGCTCTGGGACCAAGTCTAAGATGATTCAAGAGCTTCCCAACATTTCTGGATTTGCCTCTAAATAAGAACTTGAAGAATGTCAGCAAATTGTTTTCCTGAGTTTCTAGTCCTGGTATTATCATAGTGCCACAGAGAGAAAAAAAAAAACAAAAACATGGTGATTGGAGGCTGGGTAGCAAGGACTGGATCCTGCACTCTGAACAGCTGATCATCTTTTATTCCAACAATATCTTCTGGCAAGATTTCAAATAGTAGTGACTTTACATAGAAGAACAGGAAGTTAAATATAACTTTTTAATTTCCTCTGGACTTTATTTGGCCTCAGAGAAGTATGTTTCAGCAGATTCAGAGACAGGGCGGGGGGCAGAGCACACAGACAGGCCTACCATCTCTTTATCTACATCCATTCGGATCCTACACCTGACCCACAGAGCTCTGTGCCTTTCATTCCCACATGAAGGATGGCTGATGAAGCATGGGAAGATCGTCCCCCACAGTCCAATGGGCCTGCTCACATAGAGCCTTCTGCCAACCTCCTGACCTGCTCAGGTCAACCCAAGGTCAACTTGCCAAGTAATAATGTCTGTACATAATGCCACAGCCAGACAATCTTGATTCCCTTCGACTCCAGAGCGCAGCTTCTGGTCCCAAAATGAACATATGCTTTTGTAAGTGCTAAAGAAAATGTATAACTTTTTCTTTAGTTTAGTGGTATGAGGAAGTTATGGAGATGAATTTTATGCTGACCAATTTTGAGAGACACCAAAATAGAATAGTATGTTCTGGAAAATTGGTATCATTGTTACACTTTTGTAAATGACACCCCATTAAGATGTTTTTCTTCCATTGCTTTAGTTTGCTAATGATTCCATTTTACTCAGTTCACTGCTAAATCTGATCTTTTAATGTTTCCTTCCTCTGCCTAGCATATCAGCACCTCATGTTCCCCCATGGTGCATCACTATTCTAGGTTCCAGGGCTACATGGATGCTGCTTTCTCAGGAGACATCTCCCAGACAGTTTTGTGCATTCACATTCCATGGACAAACTACACTTGTTTAAAAAATTGTCTATAATATTTAGTCTAAAGTCAACTGGGGAATCTGAAAGGACCTGCATTCTGGTCCTCATATAAAAACACCAGGCAGAAATGGTGGTGGCATGAAATTCCAGCTCTGGAAGGCAGAGCCAGTGAGACCCCAGAGCAAAGCAATAAAGAGGTAGAGCAATCCAGAAAGATTCCCAATGTCACCCTTGGGCCTCCACAAGAACACGTACTCAAGTGTACTCTTGTACACACACACACCAGCGGGAATGGTGTTGTGGGTTCCACAGGTCTCCCTGGAAGTTGCTGTAGATCATATATTTCACATCTCAATTGGGACAAATCAATGCATCCCCAAAATATAAGTAGATCTGGTGAATGAGCTACATTTACCATGAATAATAAACTCCATTCCATCCTTTTAAAACCAGTCACCTGACTCATAAAACCAATTTTAAAGAGCGCTTTTTCTAGGCAACTCTCTTCTTTCAAAAACAATGACCCTGAAAGGCAGATTAGCTGTCACAGGGAGGAATATAAACAAGCTTCACCGATGGATGGGAAATGACGGTCCTGCAGGGGGGGGTAGTTGATATTCAGGCTCCGTCTTTATTCTTTTCTGACTAATGGGCTCATGACTGCAGTTCCCACACTGAAGTACTAGCTATTAGTTAACAGTAAGCTATAAGGCATCCTGTAAATAAGCAATGTTAAATAAGAGGGGGAAAATCAATATTTATTCCTGGTATATTTTTTAACTCTGCATAATAAAAGTGATTTTATTTAAAAAAATGTAGTGTTGATAAGGGAATATGTATAGTGCACACTTACTGATTGAGAATATCAAGATAGAAACATATAAGTAGCTTCTGAATATAAAAATATTTAAGTTTAGGCAAGTCTTTTCTTTTGATGTGTTTCCAGTTAATTAACAAGGCAGACATATGAGAAACCACAGGCCTACTACAACAAAAGTTCTGAAGACATAAGTGTGTGGGTCATACAATGAAACTGATTTCTAAGAAACTTTGACATCTATACCTTTCTTTTCTCTGTATGCAACCCATGAAGTTAGGGGGGCTAAGCAGCTATGGTGTGGCAAATGTGAAACCAAGTTTCCCAAATGGTCAGAGCCAGGAGTTAACATGGGAAAAACTGAAGACAAAACTCCAGGTGTCACTAAGGAACTTAAGACTGGTCACAAACTCTAAACACAACAAAAAAGGGAAAGAAAGAGATGGGAATCCTAGCAAAGTCCTTAATTACCACTGTCTCAGGGGTCCTGATCATACTCCCAATCACAACTTCATGTGTCTTGTTCTCTGTGTCAGAACTCAGAGATGCTGTCTTGTCCTGACCCTGGTCTCTGACAATCATCCTCTGGCTTGACAGACATGAAAATCTCTTCATGTTCTGAATGCCTTTTCTTGTCATCTATAGAGACTGGCAGTCTGGAGGGGTTTAGAACTCTCTGTTGGGCTTCAGTTTAATGAAAATCACTCACAGGAAATATAAGATCGAATGAGCACAGAATGAATTTCACTAGGCTGAGGAAGTCTGTGGACAGCCTCAAGCTCAAGGGTTTAGTTAAATCAAAACATGTTAGCCTCCAAGTTCTGACAAATTGCTCTTCTAAGTCTGTGGGAGCCCAGCTCAGGCCTGACTGAGAGTTCAGAGCTGTGGGTTAAAGTGAAGGATGCCTCTGGCAGTTTTACCTGGCTTCTTCACACTTAAGTGGCTAGAGAATACATTTATAGCAAAATCAGCTATAATCAACAAAAGTCTGACTATCTTACAAGAGTCTTAGAGAGGAAAAGGCAATCAAGAGAGGCAGAGCAAGGAGATGGAGAATATTGATTTAAATCAGAACACGACAGGTCAGTGTAGAACCTAGGAGCAGTTTCTCTCCTTGAAAATCTATAGTGTCTTTGGGCTGGAAAGAAGGTTCAGCAGTTTAAATGCTTGCTACCTGAGCAAGACAGCAAGCAAACATTTGTTCAGATCCCTGGATCCCACATAATATGCTGGGTGGATGTGGCAGATCCACCTGTAATTCCAGAGCAAGCTTGCAAGTGAGAATAGCCCTGGTGTTCCCACACACACGCACATGTGAACACATACATGCATGCAACCCCCACACATATGCACAAAAATGGAAGAAAAGGAAAGAAAGTAAGAAAAGAACTACATAGCATCCTGTTTCCACAAGGACTGGTTCCAACAAGCACTTGTGGAGGTCTGTGAGCTGCAGGTACTAGTAAAGCTAACCTGGGGGACATCAGTCTTCTGGTGCAGTTATAGGAAGGACTTTTAGAAACATAATCATCTAAATACACAGAGTCCTTAAGACTTCTTAGTACTACTTGGAGTGGGCTTTGAACTAGGAGCAGAAAGGGCAGGGGGATGTTATCCAATTAGAATAGTGTGAACATGACTTGGAAAAGACCTCCTTTCCCTCTTCTCAACCCCCCAAAAACAGTATCTCTTTCTCAGAAGCCCCATACATACAGCTTGCTTCCATCCACCCACCTGTGGGCTTCTGAAATAAGGTAGGAATCCCCCCCATTGGTCATGTGGTGAGAATCTCCCATAGTGGTCACGTATATCCCCACTACAAGATCACTGAGTTACAGGTCATCATCTCTCAGAGCCTCTGTCTCACTGGTTGTATTCATTATTTTTTCTCATTACTGTGCCAACATCCTGGGAGAACAACTTCAAGGAGGACAGATTTATTTTGATGCGTGGTCTCACAGTATAAGCCCATGGATGCTTGGCTCCAGGTGCTTTGGTAGAGCATCATGGTAGTGTGAACCTATGGGGGAGGAGGCTACTCACTTCAGTGTGGACAAGAAGCATACAGCAAGAACAAGACTAGAAACTCAGTGTAACCTTCAAAAACCCATCCTCAGGAACCTACTTCTTCCATCTATGCCTTGTCCCCCTAAAGTTTCCAGCACTTCCACAAATAGCCACAGAGATAGGGACCACCAAAGTTTCAGCACATGAGTTTATAGGGAACACTTCACACTCAAACTATAGTGAGGACTCTTTGTGGGCCATGAGGTTTGGAGTCTTCCAAATTCTGCATTCAGTTGGAGTCTCAAAGCAGGTGCTGAAAAGGGATTCTTAGCCTTTCCTGACTCTGAGAGTTAGTATTATTTTTTTCCAGATAAGGGCTTTGGAAGCTCATGATGGTATAAAGACATTTAGGGAGGATATCTAGTTTCCAGAAACAGAGGTCAATCTGCTGTGTATCCAGCATGAGGAGAGAAAGATTGATGAGGCCAAGAGATGGAATGAATGGACAGCAGACCAGTTTTTGGTGTAATAGTATAGCTTGGGAATAACAGCACAAAACCTGCCTGTTTGCCATCTTGAGAAGCCACTGTCAGATTTCAACCAGGAGATATGAGGTTCCTGTTTCAAACCCTTTCCTGGGCATTCACATCAGTCAGGACTCAATCCAAACACTGCGTCCTTCAGAAAGCTTTCCATCAGTCTGTAGCCTCTCTCTCCCACCTGTGGTTCCAGCCCTGCTGCTGTCCAAAAGCATTCTATCATGCTCAGTTCATTACTGGAGCTGACCTTTTCTAATTTCTTCCCTCTGCCTAGCTTATGTGCACCCCACATTTACCCAATGGTTCATCACTGCTATGGGGTCCAGGGAAGCACAGATACTACTGCTTTCCCAGGGGATATCTTCTGGGTGCCGTGAGTATTGCTGGTGTCTCCTCTCACTAATTTTTTGCTGTTCTGTTTATATGTAATCATTACCTGATATGTTCCTTTTTGTTCATTTACTTGTTTCCTGTGAGATTTCCAATAGGCCAATAGTCCTCAAACTAAAACATGCAAATAAATCTCTTTGTTAGTGAAACACTTAATTCTAGGCCTATCCTAGACTCTGCCTCTCACAGGAGCTGAGTATTTGCTTTTCTATTGCAGTCTATGGAACACACTTAGAATAGCAAGAGCTGGAACACGGCTGTGCTATGTGACTTGTGTCTAACTCTATAAGACCCAGGATGTCCTGGTCTACATAGTAAGACCTGGAACATGCGCTTGTGACTGAGCAGGTCAGAGTGACTCCTCCCACCAACCTGCATTCATATTGTAGTGTCTGCATGTGGTCAGTACACAGGACATGTCTTCTGAATGAAGAATGGCATTCTGGCTTCTTTTCAAATCTTTCAGACTCTAAACATCCAGGGAATCCATCTCATACCTCCACATGTGTATGTGAGGGAAAAGCAGTTGTAAATAAGATTTTGCTGGCTAGAGGAGGAGGAAGTGTATTCGTTTCTTTCCTTAATGGTATAATCAAATATGTGTTAAAAAGCAATTTAAGGAAAAAAGGATTTGTTCTGGCTCATGGTTTATGAAGAAACAGTCCATCACAACTAGAAAGACAAAATGGCAGGAGCTCATCCGTGACTGTGGTGTCAAAAGTGTGAGACTGCTTGATCACATATGGATGAACCAGAAAGCAAAGATAAGCAAGAAAAAAACATCGAATCTACCACCCCATCCCAACACCCACTTTCATCAACCTGAGGTTCCACAAAACAGTGCTACCAGAAGAGACCAAGTATTTAAAATATACAAGCCTGTGGGTGACATTTCACATTCAAATCAAGCCATTAAGCAGAAAAGACAAACAGGTAACCAATGGCAGTTTTATGAATAGGAAAAAAATGATCTTTCTCCTAGAGATTCACATCAGAAGCCTCATACGTATGCTTAGCTTCTTTTTCATTATGGATCATCTGAAACTGGGAGACCAGGACCAGTTGCTTAATCCACATAGGATGTGATTGGTGCTCTACTGCTTATGTCTGTGATCAACAGTGGTACCACTTCCCCTTCATGAGGCTAACCTGCTTCTACAGTGGTTGGCAGATGTTAGAAACATAAAATACCTATAAGTCTGAAATTGAGTTGAGTCTGTCCAAGAACAATGTATTAGTCAGTGTTCTCTGAAGAAACAGAATCTATAGAATGTAATATATATAGATATATATAAGTTTATTAAAATAACTCACAATAAAAATAGTGTCCTTCAAAGAAGCCACCCGCAGTTGCCTTGTTTCTTGATTGGAATGTTCCACAAAGTCAAAAGATCCCGAGAAGGTTTCAAGACTTTTACTTCTCTGAAGACACTGGGTTCCAAAGTGGGGTGAAGAACAGCTGGGCTCCAACATCAGCGATGAACACCAAACAGCAGCAAGGTCTAGAGACCAGGCTCCAAAGGCACTGGGAACAGCAACGACGTGGCGGAAAAGGTGAAGCTCCAAGTCAGCCAAGGACGGAGGCAGCAGCAGCAACAAAGAAAGCCACAATGCTCTAAAATCAAATGACCCACGCAGAGTGGACTCCACAGCAAGCAGACATAGGATAAGGAAAGAGCAAGTCCCTCCTCCTTGAACCTCCTACTATCTGGTCCACTACTGGAAAGTACCAACCACTATGGGCTGGGTTCTCCACAGCAATCAATCAAGTACGTGCAGACTTGTGCAGGGGCCATTCCAACCACTTTCTTTTCTTTTCTTTTTCTTTTTTTTATAGATTCTTTTCTATTATTATTATTATTATTATTATTATTATTATTATTTCCGCTCATACAAACTTAATAGGTACACCAGTTCTCTCCCTCCCTCCTCCTCCCCCCGACCCCCCTGCTCCCCCTCCCCTCACCTCTACCTCCCCATCCCCCAGTGCCTCCCGCCCCCCAATTCCCAAAGAATCCTTTAATGTGCATGCCAGATTCTCCTCTGGGCCCTCCTCTCCGATGACGTACAAGGACCCAGTGGCATTTCCCTGAACCCTTTCCTGTGTTCACATTAAGCATGGGAACATTATCATGGTTGTCAATCCTTGCCTCCAAAGATCTTGATGCCTTTAGCAAATGCTAGACGTTGTGGGGTCAATAGTGTGTTGGACATTGCGCAGGGCAAGCAAAGTCCAATTATGATTGCTTCGGTCCTAACTTGTGTGGAGTATCTTGCATATCATTGTTCCTCCCATCCTTGTGCTTTTACATTCTTACGCCCCCTCTTCCGCAAATTTCCCTGAGCTTCAGGATGGGGAGAGATTAGGCTGGCCAAGTTACAGGTGGTTGATATAGAGTCTCTGAAGTTCTGGATTGTGGTTTGTTGATTTTCTTTTGCAGTTTTGCTGCTCCTGCAATGCCTTTCACTCCATCCTGATGGGTATTGGATGTCACTCCTGGGCAGAGACAAAAAGCTGTTAAACTAGAGTCTTATTATAAGAGTATACTCAAAGGTAGATGCAATAAAAGTAAGAAACCACAGTGAGGGAGGGGTTAATCACCCATTTGCAAAATGGTTACTTTTTATCTGCCAGACTATTTGCCCTCCTCTTCTGGTGAGATCATACCCCCTCAGTTGTAAAGGATCAGGAATGAAAGTCTGTGAACTTAACCAGATGTCTCATTACTTACTTGCAGTCCTTGGTGGAGGCCTATTTTCTCTGCTGTAACATAGTCCGCTCTCTCCTTGTTTCTGGTGTGGCCCTCCTACCCCATCCCTCCTGTTCGTAACCCTTGAAATTACTGTAGGCATTACAGAGATTTATCCTTGAGTGTCTCTAGGTGGGCTGGGTGAGTTTGGTTCTAGGAGCCACCTATTAGGGAGTATATACGGGGCTTAATTTTCTGGGTCTGGGATACTTCACTTAATATAATTGTTTCTAATGACATCCATTTCCCGGCAAATTCCAGTAATTCATCATTTTTGATGGCTGAGTAGTACTCCATTGTATAGATGTACCACTGTTTCCTTATCCACTCATCAACTGTTGGACATTTAGGTTGATTCCATGTCTTTGCTATTGTAAACAGTGCTGCTATGAACATGGTTGCACTTGTGCTATCGAGGTGAACCTCTGCTGCATGGGGGGTTATTCCCAAAAGTGGAATCGCAGGGTCATATGGCATTTCAATCTTTAATTTCTTTAAGAATCTACAGACGGCTCACCAGAATGGCTGTATGAGCCTGCATTCCCACCAGCAATGTAGGAGAGTTCCCCTCTCTCGACATCCTCTCCAGCATTTGGTGTTGTTCGTATTGTGGATTATTGACATAATGACCAGGGTGAGATGATATCTCAGGGAAATTTTGATTTGCATTTCCCTGATGACTAAGGAAGTAGAGCATTTTTTAAGATATTTATTAGACATTTTAATTTCATCCCTAGTAAAAGTTTCTTTTAAGTTCCAGGGCCCATTTTTTAATTGGCCATTGTTTTCCTTGGTGTTTAGTTTTCTAAGTTCTTTGTGCACTCTGGACAGTAGAGCTCTGTCAGATATGTGGTTAGTGAAGATTTTCTCCCATTCTGTGGGTTGCCTTTGAGCTTGCGTTACAATCTCTTTATCTGAACAGAAGCTCTTTAATTTCACAAGATCCCAACTGTTGAGAGTTGGTAGCAGTGACTGTGCCATTGGATGTCTGTTTAGGAAGTGTTGGCCTAGCCCAATCAGCTCGAGGGAATTCCCTATCCTTTCAACTATGGTTTCTATAGTCTCTGGCCTTAAATCAAGATCCTTGATCCATTTGGAACTAAGTCTTGTACAAGGTGACAAATACGGGTCCAGTTTTAATCTTCTACATGTGGAGATCGAGTTTTGCCAGCACCATTTGTTGAAGATGCTGTTCTTTTTCCACTGGATATTTTGGGTCCCTTTATCAAAGACCAAATGGCTGTATTTTTGTGGGCTTATATCTGGGTCTTCAACCCTTATCCATTGATCTGTGTGTCTATTTTGGAGCCAGTACTAGGTTGTTTTTATAACAATGGATCTGTAGTATAGACTAAGGTTTGGTATGGTGATACCTCCAAAAGTGTTTTTGTTACTCAGGATTGTCTTTGCTATCCTGGGTCTTTTGTGTCTCCATATGAATTTTGAGATTGTTTGGTCAACTTCTTTAAAGAATTGCTTTGGGATTTTAATTGGTATAACATTGAATTTGTATATTGCCTTTGGTAGGATGGTCATTTTTACGATGTTGATTCTGCCAATCCAGGAACATGGGATGTCTTTCCACCTTCTGGTGTCTTCTGCAATTTCTTTCTTCAGGGTTTTAAAGTTTTCATTGTAAAGGTCTTTTACCTCCTTGGTTAGGTTTATACCAAGGTATTTCATTTTTTTAGGGGCTATAGTAAGTGGGATTGTTACTCTCAAGGCTTTTTCACTTCTTTCATTCTGGGCATATAGGAAGGCCACTGATTTTTGCACATTTATTTTGTATCCTGCCACCCTGCTGAACTTCTCAATTAGTTTCAGGAGCTTTTTGGTGGAGTTTTTGGGATCACTCAGGTATAAGATCATGTCATCTGCAAATAGGGATAGCTTGACTTCTTCCTTGCCGATCTGAATCCCTTTTATGCACCTTTCTTGTCTTTCGGCTTCAGCTAAGACTTCAAGTACAATATTGAATAGAAGTGATGACAGTGGACAGTCTTGTCTAGTTTCAGATCGAAGTGGGAATGCTTCAAGTTTTTCCCCATTGAGTAGGATCCTTTCTGTGGGCTTGTTGTATACAGCTTTTATTATATTGATAAAGGTTCCTTCCATTCCTACTGTGTTGAATCTTGTCAAAAGCTTTTTCTGCATCTATCGAGAGTATCATGTAGTCTTGGACTTTGGACTGGTTTACATGATGAATTACATTTATTGATTTGCATATGTTGAACCAACCTTGTGTGCTGGGGATAAAGCCTACTTGGTCCCCGTGGATGATCTTTTTGATATGTTTTTGAAACCAATTTGCTAAGATTTTGTTGAGAATCTTTGCATCTGTGTTCATCAGAGAGATTGGCCTATAGTTTTCTTTTTTAAGTGTATCTTTATTAGGTTTTGGGATTAAAACAATATTAGCTTCATGGAAGGAATTTGGTAGTGTTCCTTCCTTTGCTATTTGATGGAACAGTTTAAGGAGTATTGGTGTTATTAACTCCTTAAATATCTGGTAGAACTCTGTGCTGAATCCATCTGGTCCAGGACTTTTTTTGGTAGGAAGATTCAAGATTACTTCTTCAATTTCCTCATATGTTATAGGACTATTTAAATAATTCACAACTTCCTGATTCAATTTAGGTAAGTTGTGTTTACTTAGGAATTCATCCATCTCTTTTGTGTTGTCAAATTTCACAGAATATAAGTTTTTGAAATATGATGTTATAATTCTCTGGATTTCTTGGGTATCAGTAGTGATAAGTCAATGTTCATTTCTAATTTTGTTAATTTGGGTTTTCTCTCTCTTGCTTTTGGTTAATTTAGCTAGGGGTGTGTCAATATTGATTTTTTCAAAGAACCAACTTTTTGACTCATTGATTTTGTCTATCATTTTCCTAATCTCGATTTGAAATATTTCTCCCCTTATTTTGCTAATCTCCTCTATTCTACTGCTTTTGGGATATGATTGCTCTAGTTTCTCTAAAGCTTTAAGCTGTATTGTTAAGTTATTTATTTCTGATATTTCCATTTTTTTGATGTAGGCATTAAGAGCTATGAACTTACCTCTTAGGACAGCTTTCATTGTATCCCAGAGATTTTGGTAAGTTCGTTCACTTTCAGGAAATTGAATTTCCTTTTTAATTTCTTCCTGATTCCAATTCTCCTTCAGCATCATAGTGTCAAGTTTCTAGGAGTTAGTGTATTTTCTGTTGCTTGTTGTGTTGTGGATGTCCAGCTTTAGGCCTTGGTGGTCTGATAGGGCACAGGTTAAATTTCAACTTTTTTCTATATGTATAGATTCATTTTGTGGCCCAATATGTGATCTATTTTGGAGAAAGTTCTGTGTGCTGCTGAGAAAAATGTGTATTCTTTGGTGCATGGGTGAAAAGTTCGATAGAGATCTGTAAGGTCCATTTCTTTAAGGGTTTGATTAAGTTCCAAAGTGTCTCTGTTAAGCTTTTGACCTGTTGATCTATCCCATGTTGAGAGGGCGGTGTTGAAGTCCCCAAGAATTATCGTTTGGGGGTTGATTTCTTGTTTAAGACCCTGTAGGGTTGTCTTAATGAATGTGGAGGGGCCCATATTAGGTGCATATATGTTCAGTATTGTGAAGTCTTCCTGGTGAATTGTACCTGTGACTAAAATGTAGTATCCATCTGTGTCTCTTATGATTTTCTTTGGTCTGAAAGCATAATTGCTACCCCTGCCTGTTTCCTGGTTCCATTAGCTTGCAAAATTTTGGACCAGCCTTTTATTTTTAGGATGTGCCTATGTTTTGTGGTGAGGTGAGTTTCCTGAAGGCAGCAGATTGTTGGATTGTGGTTTTTAATCCAAGTTTGTAATCTGTGTCTCTTAATCGGTGAGTTAATACCATTGACATTTAATGTATAATGGAGAAATTATTTTTAATTCTGGACATTTTTTATGGTTAGTGGATTTTGTAAGCGTATTGTTTGATATTTATGTTTTGGAAGTATTATACTTCCCTTCTGTCTTCCTGGATACACTTGTTCTTATCTTCAAGCTTGCATATCATTTCTAGCATTTTTTGAAGGCCTGGTTTAGTAGATATGTATCCCTTCAAGTTGTCTTTGTGCTGGAAAACTTTTCTTTCTCCTTCAATCATGACAGATAGTTTTGCTGGGTATATCAGTCTGGGTTGGCATTTTTGCTCATTTAATACTTGAAGTATGTCTCTCCAAGCTCTTCTTGCTTTTACTGTTTCCATTTAGTAGTCATTTGTTATTCTAATAGGTTTACCTTAAAAGTGACTTGCTTTTTTTCTCTTGAAGCTCTCAGCACTTTTTCTTTGTCTTTAATGTGGAGTGTTTTGACTATTATTTGCCGTGGTGATTTTCTATTTTGGTCATATCTATTTGGAGTGCAAAATGCCTCTTTTATTTGGCTAGGCCTCTCATTCTTTAGTTGTGGGAAGTTTTCATTTATGATGATTTGAAATATTTTGGGATTCTTGTTCTGGTGTTCCATGAATGTGCATGTCAGGGTGTCCCATATCTCTTGAATGTTCCTCTCCAGTATCTTTTTGGCTTTAACAATCTCTTCCATTGAGCTGGTTAATTCTCCCACTTTGTCTTCAAGATCTGAAATTCTATTTTCTGCTTCATTTGTTCTGCTGATAAAACTCTCTGCTGAGTTTTGGGTTGAAGATAACTTGTCTTTTAGTTCAATTTTAAACTCTGCCTGAGACTGTTTTAACTGCTCTATGCCTATTTTTGTTTCCTGAAGTGTTTTTCTCAACTCCTCCAAGTGTCTGTTGTGTTCCTGTTCAAAGTGGTTGATACGGTTGTTTAACTCTTCTCAGATTTCCTCTTTCATAGTATTAATCTTGGTAATGATCATACTCTGAAAGTCGTTATGTTGGGTCTGGCTTTCTTGGCTATTTTCTGTGAATTAGTTCTGGTCAGAATCCGTCATTATGGGATTAATTCTTTCGGTGGGAGATTGGTCTTCTTTGGTTTTGTTTCTCAGGATCTGCACTTTGACTTGGACATTGTTGTTTTGTTTCTTAGGACCTTTCAGTTTCTGTGTGTTTTTCACTGAACTGATTTAGTTGGTATTATTACACTTGCCAGTTATTACTAGTGCTTGCCTTGGATTGGGTATGTTTGTGTATTGTTATTGTAATTTCCTAGATGAGGCTATTAGGCTGTTAGTGCATCAGTTAAGTCAGGTTAAGTAGACAAGGGGTGACTATTAGTATGGTAGTGCACTTTTACAATTTAGTATCTTGGTGATATGTGAGAGTGAGTGGTGTACTCCCTGGAGTTGTATATGTTTTTGGGGGTGGCTGTATGGAGAAATTGATCTACAGCAATTGATACTAGAAAGGATCAGTAAGGTGAAAAAAAGGAGGTTTACTTATCTTTGGGCTGGATGTGAAGAATCTCTCCCATGTGATAGGATGATTGTAGAGGACTCCAGATGTATGGCCTTTGTTCCTTAGAGTTTTGCTTGAGTTTCCTTTGGACTCTATTAAATTCTGAGTAGCAGTGTGTCTTCCGCGGGTCCCCATGTGTGTGGGTCCCCGGTGGGCCGGAGAGGCAGAGGGTCTAATGTTGATGGCAGAATTCTTCACCTGGGACCTGGGACTTGGCTTAGTGGCCCACCCAAGCTCCAGGGATGGAGGAATGTGAGCAAGTCCTGTCTGGTCGTTCGGACCAGCAGGCCGTAGGAAGAAAGGGGCTGTGGTCCAGGGTGGGGCACGGCAAAGCTGGAGGCCGCCTGGGTGCCGCTGGGACACCTGGGGGGGGGCTGGGTGGACTCACCTGGGACCTGGCGGGGGCCGCAGCATGCGGGCGGGAGGACACAAGGGGCTGGGGTCCGGAGCAGGGCCCAGGCAAAGCCGAAGGCCGCCTGGGTGCCGCTGGGTCACGGGGGCACTTGGGGGGGTGCTGGGCGGACTCACCTGGGACCTGGCGGGAGCCCCATTCCAACCATTAACCTTCCACAGCTGCACCCCAAATAGTCTGCAACTGTCAAGTTGACACAAAAATGCAACCATAACAAACAAAGTCTTTAGAATTATAGCTGGAAGGTTTTTCTTCATGATAGATCTTCTAGTTAACTATGGTAACAACCTGCCACCCTTCCTGGGTACCTGAAGGTTGCAGACTTGGACAGAATGCACACTCAGGCTTATCTCCATTTGTCTGGGATGGCTTCTGTGAGGGTTCTCTAGAGAAACAGAACTGAAGACAGACAGACAGACAGACACACAGGGACAGACAGAGAGACAAAGAAAGAATTAGATTGGATTGATTTGTTAGGTAAAATCTGAGTAGTCCAACAATATCTGATTGTAACTACTCAGCTCAAAGGCTGAATAGCTCATCTGTCTGGTACTAAAGTTCAGAGGATTCCTGAAAGTTTCCCAGCAGTCAAAATTTTTAGTCTGCTGCAAAGGCTGAAGGATTCCCTGCAAGTGTCCAAACCTCAATCACACTGGAGGGCCAAAGAAACAGCTCCAATGGCAGCAAAGAATGACAGGACAGCAGCAACAGGAAACATAAGTTTGCAGTAGAGGGGCAAGGGAGGGAACACGCTCTTCCCTTTTTGCACACCCTTTATCTGATTCTCTACTGAAAGGTTCCACTGACCATGCGCTGGGCCTTCTACATCAATTAGATAGTCTCCTGCAGATTTACTCAAGGACTTGCCTATCTATTAATTCTTCACAGCTGTCCCCAAAGTTCAGCCTCCAGCTGTCAAGTCACATCTGTATCTAACTATCACAAGCTTCCTGACACTCATTTCACAAGTTTCCGCCCTCTCAGCTACTGAACAGCCAGTAGGCTAATAAAAATGATTTTATTTCACATGAAACATCTGGTGTGATCGTTAATGTAATGCAGGTTGATTGATTGGGCCATGAAGAGTTGGTCAGATATTATTCTGGGATGAGTTCAACATTTTAAATTGGTTGACTCAATAAAATAGATTAACATTCCCAGTGTGGATGGACCTGATTCAACCTGTTTAGGGCCAGGATGGAATTAAAAAGTGAGAAAAATGGAAGATTACCTTATCCTCTGCATGCATACATTCTCACGGTTCTGAGTTTCTGGAGAACCCTAACATACACCAACAAGTGGGGACTGAGACAGTGTGCCTGTGTGCTCATCCCCATGGGAAGCTAGTATTAATGTGTGTGTGATGCAGTAGAAAGAGGTGAGCACTAAACTGCACAAAGTAGAAATATGAGAGTTATGAGCCAAAATTGGGAGAGAGATAAGGAACAGAATGATCATACAGAAATGGAGTCCACAGACTCCTTTGAGACGGCAGAAAAAACTGAGAAGAACCTTGCTTCTAGTTTCCAAGAAAACCACAATATTACTTCTGACACCCAATGGACTCCCTAAGTCATTGATAACAAAGTCCTTGGGTATATACCCCTCTCTGTATTCATGCCCTCTGTAGTAGTCCCACTGATATGTGCAACTCCTCCTCCACTTTGGAATTAATCAAGATAGTCTGTGGCTAAGAGAATGTGACAGAAACAATGCAGTCCCACCTGCCTACCTCTGCCCCTCCATGAGGACAAGACTGGACTGGCCTCTTAAAGCATGGCCATTGGTAAGGACCAGGGCATTGTTACCTAGTTATCCTTCATAGATGGAGAGGCCCTTAATAGGTAAGACTATCCATGAACCTAGAGGGCCACGGGAGGTATTGTCACTGAACTCAGGCACTGCATGATGTGTTGTGTTGTTGCAATAAGGACATCTGAACTGGTTTAATAGCTTTTCTGGGTTCTGCTGGTCCTTGATTAAGTTTTTTGATTAAGACCCTGGTTCATTCCAGGTGCTTCTTCATAAGAGTTTTGTGATTGGGGGACAGTGGATGATCTCTCTAAATTTTACTGTACTGAGTGTTCATTCACCTGATGTTAATGTGGAACTTAATTGCATTGAAATGAGCATGCTCCTTCTCTGGGGGGAATGAGAAAATGCTTTCCTAAGAAGCTGCTAATCCTCAGCCACCCACTGTGCTAACATTTTGTCTCTCCCAGGAGACAATGAGAGTGAAGCATTGTCACCTTTTCAGTAACATGCAGTTCTGGCCTATTTTCCTTCCTGTAGACACACAGGGCAAGGTGACCAGCGCATGAGATTTCCCAGACAACTGTGCTCAGTCAATGAGAAAAATTGAGTAATCTGTCAGGAAATTAAGTGTCTTCTTTTCAGGCATTCTTTTCTGCAGAATTCTGTAGTCTTATTTGAACACTCCCCCAACTCAGTCCTTCAAGGTAGGAGCCCCTCTTCTCTGGTCTCTCGCTAGAGACTTATGGGGCCCAGTAGAAACATCTAACACAGGGTCTTGGCTCAGAAATGCAAATTCATTATGTTTATTTGCTCATCATATAGTGTAGCTGGGGAACACATGTCCTCACAGGTTACAGAGAGAAACTTAAAAACTAAAACAGAGACCAAACTTAATGGAAACATCTAGGGTAATATTTAGCAGAAAACCAAAAAAGCACACAGTAAACATTAAGTAAACCCTTCTCTAAGCACAGGCTATCATACCTGGCATTTATCTGAACATTCTTATTAAAAATCAAATTAAAAATTTTTGTTAAAATATCTACAATATCTAGGATACTTAGAAATAT
The DNA here is from genome assembly GCA_023101885.1 of Typhlomys cinereus. Classification (NCBI taxonomy): domain Eukaryota; kingdom Metazoa; phylum Chordata; class Mammalia; order Rodentia; family Platacanthomyidae; genus Typhlomys; species Typhlomys cinereus. The sequence continues at coordinate 15,952,707 of JALPQD010000011.1, forward strand.
CTTCATCATAAATGTAATAAATAAAAATAAATAAATTTCTTTTTCTTTGCTGTGTTAAAAATCTTGGGTCTTAGTCAATGACCATTTAAATCACATTCTGGGATGAGGAACTTTTTTCTCTTCTAAGTCCCCTTATTTTACCATCATTTAATCAAAATGACATCAAGAGGGCAAAAATACAAGTTGGGTATATGTCCAGATCAGGAGGGCAAGAAGGGAAGGAAATGAGAAGGGATTAATAGCTTTGATATCTCTCTCTCTCTCTCTCTCTCTCTCTCTCAATATTTTGTTAGAGAGAAGGCTCATGTATGGGGTAATAAATCAGAGGAGAGCTTTTGAAAGTCAGTTCTCTCTTCCACCACATGAACTCTTTATTTTAGAGAGAAAGACACAAACACACAGAGAAGGGGGGAGATAGAGACAGAAAGACTAGAAGCAAGAAAGACAGACACAGAGACAGCACATGAGTACATAGTATATATGTGATCAAAGGATGGTTTTCAAAAGTTAATTTTCTCCTCCACCATTTAAGAGAGACACATAGAGACAGACACAGAAAGAACAAGAGTGAAAAAGACAGACAGAGACAAACAAAGATGGCATCAAGTACATACTTTAAGTGTGGAGATCAGGTGACAGCTTTCAAAAGTCAGTTCTCTCCTCTACTATGTTGGATTTGTAAGCAGATACCTTTACCTACTGAGCAATCTTGTAAAACAAGCTCTTAAGGCGAAGTAGTTTACATGGGAATGTAACCCCAGTAGGAACTGGTAAAGTCAAAGGAGAAGAGAGAGGAAAGAAGGAGACCCACTGTGCGAGGCCTTACTTGGACTATGTGCAACTTACCATTGTGTTTTCAGAGAATTCAGTCTCAGGATTGTTCTCTTGGAAGAAAAAGAGATGAGAGGTTATCTTCATCACCCTCCCCACAATCCAGAGATCTGGCTGCTTTTCTAGGGGTGCATGTCCATTAATTGCAATCTAAAGAGTTGAACACACATATTAAAAATTACTAGAGACGAAAGAAGAATCTCAGAGATTTCCAGAAATGAAGCAGACCTGGACCGATCCAAAGAGAGACTCAGTGCCCCAACACAGTGCTGTGAGAGCAGAGAGAAAAATATGGAGATTAAAGAACTTAGGGTTAGCTATTGGGAAGTTTTTATTTCTCAAATTGAATCCAATGAGGAGTAAGTTAAAGCAGATAGTTTTCGAGTAGGCCAGGAATTGGGGAATTGAGAAAGGAAGCAGATTCTCAAAGGGGCAGTCCAATTTAACAAAAACGGATGTGCTAGTCAACAGTCCTCTAAGTGCTTATCACTACCTATTTTATAATGGAACCTGGCCTCTGAGCTGGCCACAAAGACAACAGGGTGCACTGATGACAGTGAAAGTAGCTACCCTGCTTCTCTGTCCCAAGGTTAACAAAAATTAAAGGGAAAATTGGTGCAAAATGTGATTAGCTATTAATATTAATACTTCCTCTCCCAAATATACAGCTTGACATTTTGGGCTGTGCTGCTGAACAAACACTCTTCAACTGACTTGTAGTAGGTAAATCGACAGTAATGGGATGAAGTTAATTATTTCTCCCTCAGTTGGCCTGAGGAGGTAGATTGTAGTTTCCACAGCCAAAGCATGGTGCAATGTTCATGCCAAACTCAAAACAAATCTCATCAGACAAGGACTGCCAGTACCTGGGTATTTGTTCTCTCAGATGTGCCCATCTTGATCCTCTGAGGTACAGCTTTCTTGTATGACTCTATCAAAAGCTGTTGTCCTGTTCTGTTCTCTGCTTCATCCCCCGGGAAGATGCTCTCTGAGGAGGCGTTCCTAACCTTCAGCTGCCTCGCTCTAGGAATAAGGAGATTTTTCAGTTCTCCAGCAATGGGAATGTGACTTATGCTTTCTCCCAGACGATGTATTGATAAATGTATTTCTATGAAGCTTTGCAAACCTGAGATTTCTGTGTCCTGTTCTATTTGTCTGTGTATTTGTCTGATCATTATTTGATAGAGCAGAGATCTCATACAGTAAGTAAATGATATAAACATGAGAAGTGGGTGAATATCTAGTGTATGCCTGAGAAGAGCAGGAATAGGCAGACACACATAGCACAATTAGGCCAACCAAGTACTGTTACAGGGCCATGCTCATTCACTAACCTAGGTGTGTTTGTAGCCAGAATGTAAAGCTGCTCTTATTCACACTTCTATGAAAACTGGGAGGCCAAGCTTGGTAGAGAAAGTCTTTTTTGATCAAGGTCAGGAGTAAGGGAAATGGAGTAGATGTTCTGTCCTTAATAGAGCTCCCATTCTTATTTTATTTTTTCCTCCCACATTTTATTTTTTTCCTAATCATACAAGCTCAGTAGGTACCCCCAATCCTCTCCCACCCCTCCCCAGTTGTTCCCATTGCACTCTCCCCTTTCCCCCCTTCCTTTTACCCCCCTTCCTTCCTCCCTCTCTCCTGGTGCCTCCCTCTTCCTTCCTTCCCATCCCCTAGAGCATCCATTTATGTGAATGTCAACCCTCTCTGAATCCTCCACCCTAGTGAGGGTTCAGGACTCAGTGGCATAGCCCAGAGTCCCTTCTTGGGCTTCTCCTCAGTATGGGAACTCTGTTGTTACTTTTTAATTCCTTGCCTTTAAGGATCCTACTGCCTGGAGCCTTTTCCCCTGTGATCCATGCTAGACTTTGGGGAGTCAATGATATATCAGCCGTTGTGCCGTTCAGGCAAAGTCCAATCTTGGCTGCTGCAGCCCTAACTTGTGTGGAGTATCTTGCATATTGTCAGTCCTCCCCATCTTTAGGCTCTTACAATCTTGCTGCCCCCTCTTCCGCAAGGTTCCCTGAGCTTTAGAATGGGAAGAGATTTGGCTGGTCTGGTACGAGGTGAATAATATAGGGTCTTTGGCGTTCTGAATTATGGTTTGCTGTTGTTTTCAGTTTTGCTATTCCTGCACTTCCCTTGCCTGCATCCCGATTGGTATGGGAGGTCACTTCTTAACCAAAGATAAAATCTGTTTAAATGAAGATCTTAATATAAGAGGAAACTCAAAGGTAGATGGAAGAATAGAAGTAGGCTGTAATACCTACAGTAATTGCAAAGATTATAAACAGGAGGGATGAGGAAGGAGGGCCTCACCAGAAACAAGGAGAGAGGGGATCATGTTACAGCAAAGAAAATAGGCCTCCATCAAGGACTGCAAGTAAATAAGGAGACATCTGGTTAAATTCACAGACTTTCGTTCCTGATCATTTACAACTGATGGGGTATGATCTCACCAGAAGGGGAGGGCATATAGGCTGGCAGATAGAAAGTAACCATTTTGTAAATGGGTGATTGACCCCTCCCTCACCACGGTCTCCTACTTTTATTCCATCTACCTTTGAATATACTCTTATAACAAGACTCTAATTTAACAGGTTTTTATCTCTGGCCAGAGGGTGACATCCAATACCCATCAGGATGGAGCCAAGGGCATTGCAGGAGCAGCAAAACTGAAAAAAAATCAACAAAATATAATTCAGAATACCAGAGACTCTATATCAACCACCAGGAACCAGGCCAGCCTAATCTCTCCCCATCCTCAAGCTCAGGGAAATTCTCAGAACAGTGGGTGGTAAGATTGTAAGAGCACAAGGATGGGAGGAGTCATGATATGCAAGATACTCCACACAAGTTAGGGCCGAAGCAATCATAATAGGACTTTGCATGACCTATGCAATGTCCAACACACTATTGACCCCACAAAGTCTAGCATGGACTAAAGGCACTAGGATCCTTGGAGGCAAGGGATTGACAGCCACAGTAGTGTTCCTATGCTTAAGGGGAACACAGGAAAGGGTTCAGAGAAATTCTGCTGGGTCCTTGCACCTCATGGGAAAGGAGGACCCAGAGGAGAGTTTGGCATGCACATTAAAGGATGCTCTGGGAATGGGGGGGGGAGGCACTGGGGGATGGGGAGGGAAGGGGGAAGCAGGGAAGTGGGGGGGTTGGAGGAAGGGAGGGGACCGGTATACCTGTTAAGTTTGCATGATCGGAAATAAGAAAAAAACAGGAGTAGGATACAGCAGTGAGTGGGGGGAAGGGCGAGTCACTATCCCATTTGCTGGATGGTTACTGTCTATCTGCCATTCCCTATATCCTCCCTGATTGGTGATATCAAAACTGTTCAGTCCCAAGAGACCAGGAAGAGAGGTGACAATGAGCTGTATCAGATGTCTTGCTACTTACATGCAATATACGAACGTGGCCTATTTTCTCTACTGAAGCATGATCCCACATCTCCTTTCTTTTGAGGTCCTTGTTCCCCTTCCCTTCTGTTTATAATCCTTTGTCATTACAGTGGGTATTACAGAGATTTACCTTTGAATATGTCATTAAGTGGAGCTCCCTTTTTTTTGAAAGAAGAAAGTTTCAAAAATTTTATAGGATGCTAAATTTAGCCTGTTCGGCATCCTGGCTGAATTTTTTGTCTCTACGTACAATTTTTTTTGGATAAGTAAAGTTCAGGGGACTTTTATCTTTTGACAGGACAGAGTCCTTCTTTATTGAAGCCAGCTTCAAGCCCCTATTCCTGAATGTCTGTCAAACACACTAATTTTGGGGAAAAAAAAAAGAGTGGCAGTCTGATAGTGGAACAAGAGAAACAGATATCTTTTGTTAGAATTTACCATAGTTCCTCTGTTACTCCAGGCCCCCTTGGCTCTTCTCTCTGTGCCTGGGATTAGTGCTGCACACTCACCCCATCTTAACAGAAAGCCTCCCCTATAGCACTGTCCATGCAGATGTTGTGTGCAAGCAGGTCTCCAGCAGAACCTCCATTGTACCGATAGTAAAATAGATTAAGCAGCCCCAAAACCTTTGCACAGTCCAAGGAAGTTCTGGCTTCCCACATTTCTTCAAGACTCACATGAGTTCCCCATCCCATGGGAGTAAGACTTTAGCTTTCTTGACAGCTTTGAAAGGAGCTGCTATAACATCTGCAATTATGCTAGGGAAAATGATACTATGAGAGCAGAAAGTGTGTTTGTGATAATAGGAGACAAAAGGAAATTCCTCTGTTTTCCTCTAGCAGATTCTTCTGAATGGCTGGCCTGTCTATACTTGTTATATTATGTCTTATTATCCTTAATAGCAACAAATCAGCAAGCAGCATGTTTCCTGCAGAGCCAGCACCAGCTCAGGAGCACTCCAATTATGAAGGTAGGTGCCTTAGTTTCATATTCGGTTGCTACAGTGAATATGTGACCCCCAAAATTGGGGTAACATGGGATGTATTCATGCTTATGATTCTTTTTTAATATTTTATTTATTTACAGTAGAGAAAGGGGAGAGAGAAAGAGAGAGAGAGAGAATCCCCTGATGTATGGGTAGAGATCAGAGAAAGACTTTCAGAAGTCAGTCCTCTTCTACCATCAGTCCTCTTCTACCATGTGGGATTCAGGGAACCTAACTCAGGTCATCAGGTTTACAAGCATGTGCCTTATCTACTGAGTTATCTCGTCAGCTCCATATCCTCAATTCATAGCAAGAGAATGATGCTCCTATAAGAGATGAGAAAAGTGGCCATACCACATTCATGGAAAGAGCTGAGAGAGGGACAAAGGCCAATACTATATACTTGCTTTCAAACATGCCAGTTTGCCAATTAGCTAGTGTACCCTTCTCTTATCCATCTCCCCAGGGAGTAGTTCCACCCATTATGAATTGGGTCTTCTTGCATCAATTACATAATCTTCAGGCTTGTTCAGAGACTTGCCTTAACTGAGTAATTGTTCGTAGACTTAAAGGCTCATTTCTCAATGGTTAAGTTGATACCTGAAACTAACTGCTATGGTAAGATGCCCCACCACCGACTCATGTGCTTAAATCCCTGGCTGATGTTAGTGTTTGGGAAGTTTGTTGCACCTCTGAGAGGCGGAGCTTTGTCGAATGAAGGAAGATGCTTCATAGGAAGCGGCCTTCAGGGCTGGTAGCCCAGTCCTATTTCCCAGGACTTTTTCTTGCTTCATCCCCATGGTGACAGTGGTAACCTGCACCAGCCTCCACCAGCTTCTGTTGCACACTGTGACTTTTTTGTCATACTAGACTATAACTCCCTTCTTGAACCATAAGCCAAATAAATCTCCCTTTCTCTCTTAAGTCATGTGTGAATCAAAGTTTCTCCCTCATGCTAGTTTCTCTTTATTCAAGGACCTCCACATAGCACCCTACACATGTTGGGGTCATTCATGATTCCCTTTCCCCCTTGAACCTAACAGAGATCTCATGAGCTTCTCAAAGGCATCTCCTTCACATCTCATGTAGAGGGGACAATGTAACCTCAACAAGATGACAGACTTGGAAACTCCAAACCCTTGCCTATGGAAATATTTTAAAACCCGAAGAGATGTTGACTAAAATAGTTTTATAGGAAGTCTGGTAAATGGAGACTACAAAAATCAAAGTGAAGGCCCATTTAAGAAAATAGTAAAAAAAAAAAGACAGAAGCATAGGAAACATGGTGTTTTAGTCATTCTCTCCCAGTTCTTCTTTTCCTTGCCTATGGAGTCTTCTTCAGATGGGGGTGATAACCCAGTTCCTAGTTCCTTTCCTTTAAAGCTGGTGAGCAGAGCTGTTAATTTGCAATTTACTGATCTGTCTGGAAGCTGTTAAAAAGTGCCTGTCCACCCGGAGCTCAGAATGGGAGGTGTAGGCTTGAGAGATGCAGAGAAAAGCAGTGGGGATTTCTCTTGTAGCTACAGGGAAGCTAGATAAGAACAACAGATGCCTGGGGCAAAGAGTAAAAGTGGAGGCACACAACAGATTATCTAAGACCATAAGAAGTTAGGGTGAGGCTCCTGGGGAAGTTCACATATCTGAAAGGAAAAGAATTATTTATATTGTGAAGCTATGACAGTCACAAATGGGCACAGAGAGTGCAGTAAACTCAAAAAAAAAAAAAGGCCTGGGAAGACTGGTAACTGTAGGTCATGAGAGGAAGAGGAATTAAATGACTCTGCCAAGCAGGTTTTATTTAAGAAAGAAAACCTGCTGACAAGGGATGCTCTGGCATTTGGGAAGAAATAAGAGTCTCAAAAGCCACTGGCAAACTAAGGAACTTACTGTGTGTGTGTGTGTGTGTGTGTGTGTGTGTGTGTGTGTGAGAGAGAGAGAGAGAGAGAGAGAGAGAGAGAGAGAGAGATGTCAGGAGTGATCAAAATGTATTGGGTCATGGGTCTAGGGAAATAGGAAGTTACATTACATTGGGGAAATTAGGGGTCTAAGAAGATAAATGGGAAAAAACTGATAGGTCACTTTCCAAGAATCCTGCGCCATGTTCTACCATGTTCTACTCAGAGCAGAGGAGGTTTTACAAAGTGGCATATAACAGAAGCAAGTCCTGAGTCTGACTCCAAAGTTCAGATCCTTAATAAGCATCTATTCCATTAAACAACTGTTACCAGACTTGTGGCAAGGTCTGTACTTGGGTTTGGCTATCCATTCTTAATAAATCAAAGAAAAGAGAGAAAAAAAGAAATTGTAAGGCTCAATGACATGAAAAGGATATTCAAAAATGCCATGAAAAACTCTATGCCCACAACTTCCATAACCTAGAAGAAATATACCATTTCACTGTAAGACACATTTTTCAAAATGTAAAGACATTCTGAATTGGCCTATATTTACCAAAGACATGAAATCAACTGAAAAGACCAGACACTGCAGACTCATTGTTATATTTCACCAAATATTTCTTTAAAAATTATATTGTGAACAGAGTATCTAATGAAGCTATAGTGGCAACACTTGGAAAGAGCTTGGTAATTGACAGATTAGAATTTCAATGACAATGAAGACGATTGGAATGTTTTCAGAACCTAATTATAACTTATCTTGAATGATCTTTAACCCTCTCAATAACATTCTTTGCTCCTCCTCTGAGTCTGATCTATCTTATGACTATCAGGTAAAAACTCTGAATCACTTACTTCAGCCAACCACTATGAACCAAAAGGCAAGTTGTCTGCTAAACTAATCTATGTCACCAAATAGCATCTAACTAAGGTCTATAACAGAGATCACCCCACTTTGCTGAAATAGACTTACCTGATGTTTCCACCAATTACACTTAAAGAGTGCCTTGACATGTTTTTCTTTGTTCTGTGATTATAAAACCTTAACTATTATCACAGTTGAGCACATGGAATTTTGATTATCCTGTATTTCATTTCCTGGGCCATGGTTGCTCATCTGTGGCACTAGAATAAACTACTCACTGAAATATGATGAAATATTAATAAAAGCCTATACTCTAAAAAGCCCATCTTATCCCCCCTCCCTTCCACTGAGACTAAGAAGGCGCTGTGACAAGACTCACAGAGGTTGAAAAGCTAAATCCCTAACACAATGGTTTTTGCTCTCGGCAAACATCAGTGCTTATGGCATCTGGTTGTATCAGTACCCAGTTCCTGCTTCCCTTCCTTAGCAAATAGAATAGATAGCTATCCAGAACACTGTCACATTCCTCAGGTACCCCTTCTTCTTTTTGTTTAAACAAGATATGAATATAATGTGTAAACCCATTTCTTAGGGCTTTTAGCTAGTTACTGGTTATGACTAGTGAGCTGGAACATTCTGTTCAAAGTTTTAATTAAATTGACTTTTTGATCAAGATTTGTGTCTGGAGTTTTGTTCGTGGCAAGCAGTCATCCCATAATATTATCCTCCTGGAGATGAGAGATGGTATTTTCTGTCTACAATACCAGTTCTCCACAATTTTTTTCAGAAACTGAAGTGGAGAGAATATTTTCTAATTCATGTAGTTAACATTATGCTAACACCAAAACAGATGAAGATATTATAAAAGAACTACAGCCCTGAATCTCTCATGAACACAGATGCAAACCTCTGCAATGTAGCAAATCAAACTCCAAAATGCTAAAAAGAATCATGTGGCATAAACAAGTGGAACTTATTATAGGTATGAAGGAAGGAAGGAAGGAAGGAAGGAAGGAAGGAAGGAAGGAAGGAAGGAAGGAAGGAAGGAAGGGAGGGAGGGAGGGAGGGAGGGAGGAAGGAAGGGAGGAAGGAAGGGAGGAAGGAAGGGAGGAAGGACGGAGGGACGGAGGGACGGAGGGACGGAGGGACGGAGGGACGGAGGGACGGAGGGACGGAGGGAGGAAGAAAAGATTTCTGAAACTAAGCAAGTTGTGATGGCTAATATTCATTATAAACGACATCTAGGAAGCAGTCCTCTTAGCACACCTGAAAGGGTTTCTTCAGATTAAGATTGCTTTCTGGTAATACTGGTGAGAAATTATTTTGATTGAATTGGGAGTGAGCTTGCAAGAACCCCTATTGATTCATCGCTCTCTCTGCTCTTACTGTGGATGTGATGTGATTAGCTGCTTCAAATTCAGACCGCTATAACTTCAAAGATGCAGTGTAACCTGGAATTGTGAGTTCATTAAATCCTTCCTCCTCCCAAGTTGTTTGGTAGGTATTTGTTGTTGCACCAACCTGTTAATGAAACTAAAACAACATTCATACCAAGTTCTCAGGATAGAAAAATCAGTTTCCATAGTATCACCAATTAACTAATGGAATTTGTAATCAGCAGCATAATACATATCAACACCAGAAAATGAAATACTCTGGGGATAAATCTGATGAAATATGTACAAGGTATGGTAATGTAGTGATCCCCTAAAAAGACTTCACTTTCCACCCCCATTACCCTCCTTCCCTAGCAACTGCTACACAATTCCTTAGCAAGTTTGAGGCCATGAAAGAACTTCCCAACCCAGGGGCTGGCTCTTGGAGTTTTTTATCTTTTGTTTTCTCTCCAGTTCTTTAGGTCTCTGTTCTTTCTACCTCTCCCTTTCCTCTTTGGCTTTCCTCCCTGTCATGTTGTCCCTAGTGTCTCTTTTCCATTCCCCCTGTGTTCTATAACTTTAAGCCATCTCTTCTGTTCCAATGCTTTCCCACCTTAAGATAAAGCTATGGTTCTCTTGGTCTTCAACTCTAATAAACTTGAGTTTCTTAAGTCATTCATTTGGGTTACTCTATCTTTATTAATGTACTCCCGCATAGGTCCTATACATTGTCAGGACCTCTTTCTCTCTCTTTCTATCTCACCTTCCTTCTTTAAAAAAGGTCTCTATGGGTAAATATTCAGTATAAAAGTTCTGAGAAGTACTAAATAGTTAAATATTTATTTCTGCCAAACATTCTGTGTCCCTAAATAAGAAGAATCTATATTACACAGTGTCAGGTCTTTCTATCTTGAGCTACAGATTCAATACAGTATTCTCTTTCACACACAAAAAAAAGATAAAAGAACAAGTTTCAGGATATGGAAGACCAGTTCTACAGTTCAAATGAAGAGGCAAAAGCCCAGAATAATCAGTGCAATTCTGAAGGACCAGAGTTGGGGACTTGCTTCAGTCAGACTATAATTTCTTACAAGGCATACATAGTACTTAAGATCATGTAATGTTGTTTCTGGACCTAAAAGAGCCAAATTAATAGTGAAAAGCAGGGGCTGGAGAGGTAGCTCAGGGGTTAAGCCTCTGCCTTACAGGAGGAAGGTCCTGAGTTCCGTGGGGTCCTGAGTTCCGTCTATACGTATAGACGCCGGGCGGAAGCCGGGGTGGCCTGCGTTTCTGGTCCTGGTAGGGCGGAGCCTGTGAATCCCGGGGCAGAGTAAACAAGGAGGAGGTGGAGGCGTCCACGGTGGTTTCCGAATTCATCCGTGGTTCTACACGCACACACACACACACACACACACACATACATACACACATGCGCACAATGCACACACGCACAATTGAATAAATAATTTTAAAAAATAGTGAAAAGCAGAAAAAGGAGAATTATTTAATGGAACCACTCTGGGAAGAGTGACATAAGACATAGTGATGCTCTAAGTTTATCTTCAGGGCCCAAACATTAGGGTAAAGTTTAAGGAAGGCACAATAAATTAATTTTCAAGTAGTTCTGGTCAAGGTGTGGTCCTGCCTATCATTAACCCATCATCTGTCTTGCCACAGTCTTTCCAGTGAGATGCTCTGGCAAGTTTTCAGTTGTGAAATTCTTTCTTCCTCTAACTGGTACTAGGTTTCAACCTTTTCTTTCTCCCAGTATAAGATTCCTGGGGAAGAGGGGTGATTCCAGTTCCCTGGGGCTCCTTATTTCAACTGTCCAGATAGCCAGAATGAAAGGCACATGTGCTTTTTTAGAATATTTTTGGTCCTGCCAATCTAGTTACAATCGTGGTGGAAGGGACAGAACAGAGAACCCAGAAACAGATACACATGCAATGAGGCAAAGATAAGACAACAGAGAAAACATAATTATTTTGAGAAATATTCATTTGAATAACTAGATATCTGCATGTGAAAAAAAATCTAGACATAGACATTATAGTTTTTCTTCAAAATTCTAGGCATTGAAGCTCCTAGAAAAATAGCATAAGAGAAACCTTTTGGGCTTTTTTTTCCCTATAACACAAAAGGCATTTACTAAAAAAGAGAGAATTGCTTAGCTGAGCATCATTAAAATTAAATTTTTCTTCTCTGTGAAAGACAGTCTTAGAAGAATAGAAAGATAAGCCACAGTCAGAGAAAATAGGAGCAAAAGAAACAGTCAAAATATACACTGAACTCATAAAATTCAACAGTATGAACACAATCAACCATTTTAATAACATAGTCAAAAAGAAATATTATTAACTTCAAATATAAATGAGCTATCAAGCCAGGAAAAGACACAGAAGACCTTAAATACATATTGTTAAGTGAGGGAGCCAATCTAAATGATGTGCGATTTCAATGATGTACCATTCCAGAAAAGGCAAAATTATGGAGACAAAGAAAAGATCAGTGGTTACCAGGGGAGCAGGATGTATAAATATAGGCTGGAGGATTATTAAGTCAGTGAAAATATGCAGGGGGGTAGGATGGGCCTGCAGCTAGTGCGATTGAGGGATTCTGGTCCAGCCAAATATCCCTCGGGGTTGTGCGGGTGATGAGTGTCGCAGCCCGGACCCCCCTCACCACCTGGGAGAAACACACCAGGCCGGGAGACTTGTCAAAGCAGGATCTCAACTTTATTCAATAGCACCTGAATTTATATAGGGTCCTGCTGAGGGGAGGAGAGCTAGGTGGCATGAGGGGTGGTGAAGGAGAAAGGCAGCCAAAGGGATGTGTCCAGGTCAGTGAGGGGAGGTTACAGCAGCACTACATCAGAGAGGGGAGGAGGGAGTCAGAGATAAGTTTCAGAACTCAAGGACAGGTCCTGAAACTCCAGCCAGGCTTAGGAATTTCCAGCCGGCCTCAGGCTTGGAGGCCCAACAAAAATAATCTACAGGAATAATGATGATTATACCATTATAAATGTGCCCAAACCCGTAAGAACATTCAGGAGCAAAGGGGGACACTAATGTGAACATGATATGTCCATTAGGTAAACTGGTACAAATTAATACTTGCATGTAAGATGCTGATAATTGATAAGGTTGGCAGATTTGGGGTAGTAGGTTGATGGATGATAAATATAGATAAATAACTGATCCATAGAAAAGCAAGTGGAACTTTTGGTAAAAGGTCATTTATTATGTAATGAAAAATATGTTCAGAGAACTATAAGTCTCTGGGTTGGAACATCTATAGGGTCACTTGCTTCAGGTCAGGAGAACAAACATCAATGCCTATGGCACTGCTTCTTGAGCTGTGAAGAGTTTCCATGGTGACTTGCCGAGTCCCTGGCCTGAACAGGTACAAGAGACAGGCTATGGATGTGAACCCTACGCTGGCATCCTCTACGCCTTTGCACAGCTTTCATCCTGACTATCAGAGTCTTTAAGAGCATCCTGAGACATGGACAAAGATGGAGAGGACTTTGGGGCCATCAGAAGAATGTACTTTGAATTTAAATAAGCCATGCATATTAGGAGAGTCAGAAAAGTAGAAACCTGACACTAAAGACCTAAGTTCTATTATTTGGTAGAAAAATCTCTCTCAAGGCCATCTCATAGGTTTCTATGTAGAGAAACTTCAAAAAATCTGTTTTTAATAGGGTTGGTTCTGGGCTCCTAGTGGTCTAACTTGACTCAGTAGCATTGAGAAGCCCACTACGTTTCTGTCCTAACCCCTCTAATATGAATTGAAAGAGATGACTAAATCAATTAATTTGTTTCCAACATTAACTCAAATATGAGTACCAGGAGAATATTACACATAATAAAATATTTATAAAGAAGGATCATATAAAAAGCTTATATGATCTATTCACTTGTTTATCAAGAGACCATTGTTTCAGAGAGAATCTTGTTAGATCAAAATGCATCCAGTGACAATCATGGACTGATAAGGGGTCAAACATAGGTAAGATCATAAACATATTGTGGAAAGCAAATAAGGCATGTATTAACCACTGTTGGATCATTTAACTTCATAAGATGCTTTAAAATAAGAAAAATAAAACTCCATCAGTCATCATCCCTCCCCTGTTAAAAAAAATAAGGAAAATTTGACTCTGTATATCATCAGAAATCGCTCAAACTTTGGGTATGGAAAAATGAATAGGATGGAATGCATAGGAGGTCTATTGACAATCAGTAACCTGGGCAGCAAAGAGATGCTAACTCAACAGACAGACATTGAATGGTTCATATAAATCTGATATAAAAACTTTCCTGGCAGGCTGGAGAGATGGCTCTACCTCACGAGCAGAAGGTCCTGAGTTTGGATCCAGGATTCCACATAAAAATGCCTAGCAGAAATGGCAGCAACCTTTATTTTCGGCCCCGGAAGGCAAAGCCTGGGAAACTCCAGAGCAAAGCAAAGAGGGGATAGCATAATCCAGGGTGATCCCAAAGCTACACTCAGGCCTCCGTGGACACACACGTGGCCCTCTGATACACACAGACTCATACACAAAAACAAAAAGAAAATAAAAACAAACAAGTAAACAAAATTTTTTCTGTCTATACATGCCTGTGATCTCAGGACTAGAGAAGCAGAGATAGGAAAATCAGAAATTCGATTCAGATACATCACTAATTACATAACAAGTTCAATGCCAGATACAAGAGGCCCAGGCCAGAAAAAAAATTCATATGCATATCATATTTTAAGCATAGAGGCCCAAAGTTATCAAGGCATAGAATATAAATATGAAACTCATCATTAGAAGGATACCCAGAAGAGCAAACACATGAATTTAATGCAGAAATACAAGGCTTATTATAAGCTATGAGAGAATATGAGTATAAATTAAATAAAATTATGTTATATATCACCAAGGAAAAAGAAATAATCCTTAGTGAGACAAGAACTCTTAATGAGTTCTTAAAGATAAAACTTAGTGAGACAAGAACAAAAATATGTGAAATGATAGTGATCCTAATTTAAATATCATGAATTTCATACTAGATAAATAGAAAAGTTGAACTGCGTACTATTTCTGTGGGAACTAAGCATAAAAAAGAGAAGGTGTCAATAATATTAAAACATATACTGATACTATTGGAAGACTCATACTACTCTGTGAGAAAGTAAAAGATATGTCATTATGACACGGGAAGATAGAAGTCCATTGGAAATGTATCATAGCATAAAGATGCTACCTTCACTTTGTTATAACAACAATTAAAGAAGGTAATTATAAGAATTGTGGATAATATGGAGTTAGCTACAAATGCCAACTGAAGGCTGAGTGAGCTCTGGGATCATCTTTAAAGAATTAGTAATTAAGGCGTGTCATTTTTTAATCATTTATTTATTAATTTAGCACACACTTAAATGTGTGTGTGTGTGTGTGTGTGTGTGTGTGTGTGTGTGTGTGTGTGTGTGTCAGAGGACACTATGTGTCCCTGTAGAGGAACAAGGTGACTTTGAGAATCGCCCTGGATTGTTTCTGCCTCCTTTTTGCTTTACTCTGGGATTTCCCAGGCTCTGCCCACTAGGGTCGGAAGTGCAGGCTGCCACCATTTCTACCTGTTGATTTTTACATGGGACCTGGGATCTGAACTAAGGACCTTCTGCTTATGAGGCAGAGTCTTAACCTCTGAGCCATCTCTCCAGCCCTGTCATGTTTTGAAATGTGAGTTGTCCCCCTACAAATTCATGTGTTTGAATCTTTAGTTGTTTGGGAAGGTGATGGTACCTTTAGGAGGTGGAGCCTTGCTGGAAGAAGGCAGTCACAAGGGTTGGGCTTTGAGGTTGATTAGCCCCAGCCTACTTCCAGGAGAGGTCTGCTCTTGCATTTGTCCATTTTGTAGCTCTCAGCTTCCATGATAGCAATGACTTAAGCCTCCTCTAGCTTCACTGGTTTACATACTTCTGCACACATTGGCAGACTCACAGACTGGCAAATGAGAAAATTTGCCTTTATCCCAGCAATTCCTGTGGATATGGTATGGTCAGTTCTCTTAACTCTTGATGTTGGTGTCAACTCTCCTGCCAAGCTGGACTATGAACCAAATTCCCCTAAGATATTTAGTTAACTATTTATCAGTAAAATGAAAGCAAACTGCAAAAGGTAGAAACAAATTGCTTCTTTCTGTAGGTTTTAACAAATTCTGCTGGAAATATGTCAAGCAGACAAGAAATCAGACATATGCATAGCCATAAAAATGAACAGAAGCTATACATTTATCTTAATCTGTCATTGTTGCCAGGAGGATTATGAGTTTTCTGAATGCACAGTGAACAAATGTAGCTTCAACTGCTAGAAAAGCCTGTCTTTTGTGGGTTCCACAAATGCACCGGCCTTCAGAGAACAGTAAGTAAATATTGTCTGGATAGAACTGAGCTGAGTAGCAAAATAGCTGCACTTTTGTGCACTGTGCATGATATACAAGGGCACCCAGTGCCCAATACACACTTCACAGAAAGGTGGGCATGGTATATCCTGGAGCCCAGCTAGGACAAGTGACCAAGTGGTAATCCTGACTGTGGTAATCCTGATTGATTCTGGGAGCCCCATTAATGCTCATTCCAAATGGACAGACATGGACTGAAAATCACAGTGAAGTAACTTGGGGAGCATGGCTGTGGCCCATGTTGTCAGTGTCACACATCCCTCCCTACAGCTGGCATGGGGGACCCAGCCCAGACAAGTTCTCATACCACTCCTGATTCATTAGCTAAACTGATATATCAAGCACTGTTTTAAGGCTATTAGGATTCCTGTATTTTTTAAATGTATTCCAGTTAGCAGCTGTTCGTGAAACATATATGCATTTGAAGGAACCAATCACAAAAGACGGTTGCTAATTATGACTATTTCAGAAGACGTGAATTGCATTAATATCAATGTTGACTTTTTATTATTATTAACACTGTGGTCCCTTTGATCACAGCAGCTCTCTCACACACAGTTGAATAATCATGTGTGCTTTAATTCTGTGATTTCCAAAGCTACAAGATAACTATAGAGCAATTTAAATGCCTGTCTTGTCAGAGCCTCTGAATTACAAGGAGCTTGCGAACACTAATTGCATTTAATCATTCAGCGTGATATTTTGGTGCTCTACTTACTAGCATCTGGGATTCAGTCAGAATTCACAGGTGAGTAAGAGCAGGGAAGCAGGATAGAGAGGGAAAGGTGCCTTTATGGGTGAGGAGGGGGTGGGAAGCCACCCCACTAGGAGCTGGCCAATGGGAACCTCAGAGCAGTGGTGTTACCGTTTTCCTCCATCTGCTTCCAGTTCTCTAGATTCTTTCTCTATTTGGCCTGGAATTTTGCCCAAAGTCTGCTTGCTTTTTGCGAGCGCTTTCACTGTCTAGTGGCTGCTTCTATTCAGTCTTGTGCCTCGAAGGCCACTTAAGTGTGCAAATAGTCCACAGGCCCCATGGTAGCCATGACTAGGAATGTGTTCTTTTGCCTCTAGCTACCAGCACCTGGGGCCTCTCCCCTGGTCAGTTCATATCTCCATGTGAAACTCCCTCTTGGCAGAGCAGAGGAGGCAGGTGGGAGCCAAAGGCATTTCTGTACTTTTTATTAAACTTCAATAGCCCAAGTTAGTAGTCTAATAATTTGCTTGGCCACATTGGTCATTTGTTTCCTTTTCCTTGCCCCAAATTCAGCTCCTGAAGTCTGTTTTCCACATGCATTTAAACATGTGGCTAATGATTTCATTTATACTTAATATTTAATCTTGGGGGCAATTTTTATTCTAAACAGAAATGACAAAAATGTGTAAGATTTGTACAATATAAGGTAGTGCCAAAAGGAGTACAATGAAAAGTAGTTAAGTTCTGCCACATTAATACAATGTTCAGTTTTCTCCCTAGAGACATTAAAGTTTATCAGACTTATTTTGCATTTTACTTCATTTTGCTTTGTTTGCTCAATTTTTAGAAAATAGTGAATGCAAATGTATTTGCTATGTAAATTTTAAGATAGCATTTTGCTATGTGAAAAGTAAATTTGCTATGCAAATAGAAGTATTTTTTCTTTCATACAAAGCATACATTTATACATATTCTGTATTCTGCAGTTTTTATATTTTAAACTACGTAGTATCAAAAGTAAAAAAATAAGTTTTCTAACGAATGCATAATATTTCTTTTTGAGAAACAACCCTTCATTATTAAACTGGTCCCTATTGGTATGCTTAGATCCAGACTCACTGTTACAAAAATTATTCCTGACCATTTGTTTCTGCCTAAAAAATAAGTTATTTTCTTGTCGAGTTTCCCAACTAGAAAAGACTGGTACAGAATAGAAATTTAAATGGTTTATCTTAATGTTAAGATGATATTACCCAAATGCCCTTTTGAGACATTGCATAAAACTGGTATGCTGGCTAACCATTTTATTATTCTAAGCAATTATGTTCTAGATTTTTTCAATGCATTTTATAAAATCATACATTCTAAATATTTTAGTTCTTTTGATATTTTTTAGAATACATAAAATGAGGTTTTGTAAAATAACTGTCACTTTGCTTTTGCCATGCTGTTCATTTGGCTTTTATTGTCTTGTCTAATGCAAATGACTAGTGCTTCTAGAACAATAACAATAAGATAAATAATCATGGATCGTCTTGCTTTGTTCTCACCTTTGAGGATCAGGCCTAGGATGTTTAGGTAATCTGGGGTTCAATTTGTCCTTAGAGACAGACTTATTGAATGGAGGATCAGATGTCAGCAATTCTTCCAGATGTAACCTATGAACCTCAATAGCATTCAGCACTTTTGAATAATTATGCCCACTGTCTCCTTTGATTTCTCAAATGAAGTACTTTGTAGATACTTACAGGTCTACTGCTATTGACCTCTCTCTAAAGGCCTAGGATCAATTGCACATTTGCTCAGATTGATTCCTCTAATGAATATCCAGGACATTCTTTGTGACTTCCACACTAAGTTCAATATGGCTCTAGTCACCATTCAGCTCTTTCTTTCTTGCATTTTAAGAAACTAAGGTGTCACAGAAACAAGTAGGGGGCTAATCAGGTCGCTCTCTTATAGAAGACCCCAGGGAGGGGACATGTGGACCTGGATCCCCTTGCTACTCTCCTGCCCAATCATGGCTGTTGTATGCGAGGGATCACCAAAGCTTTATCCATCCCCTTTAAGCCCCAGATGATTAATATAGCATCACTACTACTCCTTCATGGGTTATTCCCATTATTCAAATAGGAAGCCCCAGGATGGGCAGGCAACTCTTGTTCTCAGGCCTGGTCATCTCCTGGTATCTGCAAAGACATGAAGTCAGACCTACTGATTTTCTTGTGCAGATCCTCCCTTCTATATCCCGTGCTTCCTTCCTTGAGGATCCTCCCAATGTGTTTCTTGATTGCATCTACCTATGGAAGTGTGCATAGTCCTAAAGTCCATTGCCCCTCTATTAATACCTTTTCTGTTATGAGTTCTTTGGTATAGGATATACCTTCTGCTGGCATTTTCTGTGATGGACCCGAGTTCAAGGAATGGAGAAGAGAGCAGAGACTACAGAAAGCCATTATTCCTGGATTCCCCCTTTGTTGCAGCTAGTCTATATGCTGTTGACAAATTCATGAACCAGCAGCTTAGGGAACAAGAGCGATTGGTCTTGCTTTTGATTCTCTGTTACAGTTCATAGTGCAACCTGCAGGAGAGGTCATATGAGCATCAGGAGCTGAGCGAACTGACCATATTATAGCCAAAGTAATTGCTGAGAGAGGGGCAATTCTCATGTGCCAGACTTACAGTCTGCCAAAGTATGCTAAATCATGCCAAGGTACTGAACCACCTCCTTCCATCTTATCCACCTGTCCAGGGAATTCCCACACCTCAAGGGTTGGGTTTCCCCTCATCCATTGGACAGTCTCCCACAGGATTGCCAAGGTAACTACCTTCAGCTGTCAGATGTCTTGTTGGCATCTGTGGCTAACTGCCACGCCCTCATGCTCCATGTTTCACACCTCACTGACATTTCAATATAGCCTTCTGCTCTCTCACAATGCGCTTCCTATGGCTTTCTTACCAGGGTATTTCTTCTGTCATCCTCAGAATTCATTCATCCTCTTTAATAGCTGAGCACATGTTCTCTGAAAAACCATCCTTGTATTGACAGGGACTTTCTGAAACCCAAAGAATGCAGCTCTAAATTCTTCAGAGACACGTGTCTTCAACGTATCTAGGATTTCTTTATCTGCCAACATCTAAGTTTTCTGGTAAAATGTAATAAAAGTTACCAAATTCAAAACATGTGCAAGATTTACTATATTGAACATTAGATCTATACTTTGAGTTATAGTCTCATTCATTTCAGTATGTATCCTCTCCACAGACCTCCCATTGAATTAAGACAGTTTCTATAACTAGGGAGCTGGAAATCACCTTAGTCTTTGAGTAAGATCTTCTAAACGGAGAGGTATCGCTTCTAGAATACTTCCTAGATAAAGAATCCAAAGAAGACCAAAAAAGGTATAAGGGTGCTTTTCTTGAAGCCATAGTATAAAGGAACAATAATGTGTTAGTTACTTTTCCTGTTGCTATGATAAAATATTCTGACAAAAGCAAGGAAAGAAGGACTTGTTTTGTCTCACAGTTGCAGGGCACAATACATCACTGATGGCATGAGACATGTTTGCAGGGACTGTAGACAATTGAGTACATTGCACTTACAGTCAAGAAGCAGAGGAAGATGAGGGCTTGAGCTCAGCTCACTTTCTTCCTTTTTATCCGGTCCAGTACCCTAACCCAGGGAATGGTGCGATCTACACTTTAAGTGGGGCTTCCCACCTCTATTAGTCCAATCTAGACAGTTCTTCACAGCTGTGAAAAAAGGTTAGTCTCTTAGACTTTCTAGATCCTACCAAGATGACAATACTATCACAGAGGACATGCAAGTTGGGTAAACCAGGAAAAAAACACAGAACCAGTCTTTGTCCATCATTCTTTTCTTTCTTTTTTTATTTTATTGTTTACTTAGTTATTCAAGCTCAATGGTAGGTACCTTCACTATTCTCCTTCCCCCTTCCTCTTCTCTCTCCCTTTCCCCTTCTATTCCCCCCATCTTGCTCTCTCTCTTCTCCACCCTTCTCTCTCTTCTTCTTTTTCGCCATCCTTCCCCTTCCTTGGTATTTCCCACCTTCTGTCTCTTACCTGCCAGGACATCAGCTTATATGAACCCTGAAGTTCCCTCTAAGTCATCCATACTAGTGAGGCTCCAGGACTCTGTGGAATATTTTGGCCCCTTCTCGGGCCATCTACTAATGTAGGAATTCCTTTACATCTGTCTAGCCCCTTGCCCCTAAGGATCCTACTGCCTGAAGCCATCTCCCCTGAGAGCCACACTAGTCTATGGGCCTTGTTGACATGTCATCCATTGTACAAGTCAGGTAAGGTCAAATCACATTGCAGTGAGATCCTGGCTGCCATAGCAGCCCAGACTTGAGTGGAGTATCTTGTCCATCAGTGGACCTCCCCATCTTTAGGATCTTACAATCTTGCTAATGCCTCTTCTGAGCTTTAGGATGGGGAGAGATTTAACTGGTCTGAGTCCAGGTGAACATTGTAAGGTCATTGGAATTCTGAGTTATGGTTTGTTGTTGTTTTCAGTTTTGCTGTTCCTGCACTACACGTGGCTGCATCCTGTTTGGGGGTTGAGGTCTTCTCCTAACCAAAGATACTGAATCATTCTTGAAAGAAGAATGAAAAGTATTCTACCCAGGATGCTGTAAATCTTAGATGTGAAAACTGTACTCTGATTCCGTATGAAAACTGAGGAGGAAGGGAATAAACACATTTCCACTGCAGCTAGTTTACATTTGCATTCTGGTAAAGACTGTTCTGTGTAGACCAAAACTCAAGATGGGATTTTTGAGACAGGACACAGAAAACCACATATATTACAGTGAGTTTACCTTTGATCTTTCCTAGCTTTGGAACAGGAAAAGTACTGCAAGTACAACTTACCATCTTCAGTTTAAATCTGTGGCTAATTTAATGACCCTACCACTGGCATCCCTAACCTCATAGTTACAAAATCCCAAATATTCTTCTGATTCATTTTTAACCAAGGATCACAAGCAGTTTCAAATGCTTGCTGAAAGGTTAGCATTTGAAACTTTTTAAGCTGCTTCTTTGAAAATCTACCTGTTCTTCCAATTCCCTAACTCCTTGTCTACCTCAACAATTCTAGTGTTACTTTTATCTTAATTGGGTATGCATGAAGTAGTCCTTTATTTCACTAGTGCTTAAATATCCTGCCCTATCAGAGAACAAGGGAAAGATCTGAAGTTTTTCCTTTCCCAATCTTTAATCCCTTAAAGGAAATACAGTTTAAGAAGCTGACACATTTTCAAATATATCTCACACACCAATTATCCTGAGGTTTTATTTACTTAGAAATTGCTTGGTAAAAATGTAGCCTATTGACCCTGTCAAATGTGAATAGTCTCTTAAAATATGTCTAAACACTAAAATCAAAGCTTGAAGCATTTTGGCATGTAGTAACTATACTAAGGTGCCATCTTTCAATTATTTCAACTCCATGGGAAAGGATTTTAATATGCTAGTCTTCCTAAATATGAATCTCCATGTTCTTAATTAGAAGATATTGTCTGATATATTAGAAAAAACAGTACTGTTGCAGTCAGCCTGAAACATTACTGATAAATGACCATCAAACAGCTTAAGGGAACAAGGGGTTTATTTCCTTACAATAGTCCAGTTACAGTTCTCAGTCCAGCTTGAAGGGAGAGCATGTACCAACACCAGGGCCGAGGGAATTGGCCACACCATCACTGCATAACGGCTGAGAGATGGACAATCCTTACTTTCCAGACCAGTATGTCTGGTCAAGTGAACAGAAGGATGTCAACTTTCTCAACCAGCTCTCTGTGATTTATCCAGAGCCTAATTCCACCCACCATGGACTGGGTCTTCCCCACCAGCTAGACAATCTCCTTCAGGTTTGCTCTGGGCTTAACTCAGCCATCAAATCTCTACAACTGTGCCCAGAGCTCAAACCCTCAACAGTCAAGCTGACACCTATGCTTAACTATGACAAGTACAGAGTAAAGTGAAATGTGATATATGTAGTAGAGAAGCAAATATTGGTAGGAACCATTTAAGAAAGTTGGGACCTCTCTATTCAACCCAAAGTAAGATAAGCAAAAGGGCGTGTGAGCAAAACTTATTTCTGTCACATCTTGTCATAGCAAGGTCATTGTTCCCTAATGACTAGAAGTTCAGCAAGGCAAGGAGATTGGGAATCAGGAATGGGGAGTCACAGATTCCCAAGTCCAGGAAAGAGGCACAAAGAATCCTCCTCCTGGTGCCTTTGGTAGAATTGTGTATGCAGTGCCAAGCCCTGGTAGGTACACAGTCTGGTAGATTCTGTCAGATCCCTGAATTGTTATTTGCATATTCCCAGATAGATGTTTGAAAAGTTCTCTGGACTCTCTATGGGCTCCCTGTCAATTTCCAGCTTAATTGCCCAAAGTGTACCTGTGAAAGACCTGTCTCTCCACAATCCCCATCATTGGGACTTGGGGGGTCGATGTCTCTGCTTAGAAATTAAGTACCAAAATCAGGAAATCAGTTGCCACATTGCAGTCTTGGACCCCTTGTACGAGTCAGAACCAACATTTCGGTCCACATTATGATTTCTCTGCTACCACAGTAATGATCTAAAAGAGAACATGGGCCTAAGAGAAGAGGGAGCCCTACATACCCTATGCCCTCAAGGCTACCTCACAAAAGGGTCACTTTGTCTGGTAGCTCCCTAAGTTTATTCTGGATCATTAAAAATAATTCAAATGATGAGACACATTTGCATGAAAATTATCTCAGATCCCATAGAAAGAGGCTCTTTACCAAACACCAGCCCTATTGCTCTTGCTCCTGAGGCCTTCATCAGCAAGCCTTATTCCTCGGAGTGCATTTGAAGAAATCCCACAGAAAAAGGAAACAAGAGAAATGGGCTCAGCGCAGGTTCAGTCTCTTAGCAAGAAGGTGAGAAGAATATTCTTGACTCACACCAGCTTTAGAGTCCTCTTGACATACTCTGCTTCATTCACATACCTCATGGCTACTGTCCCCATGCCTCCCTCTGTCTCATTCTTCACATGCCACCGGCTCAGAACTTCGACTTTCAATCCATTCTTCCTTTACATACCACAGACTTTCTGATGGCTGCTTTCATAAATGATAGCTGAAAACTTCTCATCATTTGGTAAAAGATATAAACCTATAGATTTTTTGAAGAAGCTGAGATAATCCCTAACATAAACGACTCCCAAATCAACTTTAAGATAACTGTAAGTGGATCTGGTGGTGCAGGCCTGTAATTGCAGCTTTATGGGAACCTAACACAGGAGGATTTCAAGTTCAAAGACAACAGTGCAAGTTCAAGATCAGCTAGCTTAGGCAACTTAATGAGATCAACACTCAAAAAAAGTGAAATGTGCTGAGGATATACACAGTGGTGGAACACTAGTTTAGCAAGTTTATGGCCCTAGTTTCTTTGGAGGTGGGAGATGACTGTCAAACTTCTAGAAATTGTAACAGAAAAATCATGAAAGCAGTTAAACAGAAATGTCACTCTATCAATGAGGAAGAACAAGTCAAATGACAGTAGACTTCTCATTAAAAACCACAAAGACTAGAAGGAAGGAAAATGGCTTTTAAAAAACAAAATCAAAGAATTGTGAGCTCAGGAGTCTATAGCTACCAAAATATTCTTCAAATATGAAGAAATAAAAATGAGGAGAAGCTGTCACTCAGACCTACCCTAAAAGAAGGCCAAGGGCAGTTCCCTAAATAGAAATAAAATGAAGAAAGGAGAAATTTTACAAGAAATATGGAAAATTAAGACACATGAGTGGAGAGAAACAATGATAAAATACATGGGAAGGGGAGATGGTAAGATGCATGGGTGGAAAGAAAAACATGTTAAGATGCAGTAGTATTTCTTGATGCTAGTGCTTTCTAAATTATATTTGACTATTGAAGCACAAATTATAGCATCATCTAAAGTAGCTTTAATTTAAGTGGAGAAAACTATTTTAAAATAAAATTATAAATTGAAAAGTTACAGAGGATCTGCAAGAGGACTCCCTGTAATGAATCTGGCAAAATGATGACAATAGAGTATGACATTGGATAAATGTCATGACAAACAATAACAAGTACTAAAGAAAATAGATAATGAAGCAGTGTGAGAGATCAAGCACTCTGGACAAATAAAAATGAAATTTCAGAAATGGTTTTGTGATTGACAATGAAACAGGAATGAAAAGAGAAATGTAAAATAAGAACTAAAACATCAGATTTAAGTTTAATATGTTGATAATTGTATAATATAATTATCAAATTATATCAATTAAAAATAGAGAATATCAGAAAAGATTATTAATTTTTAAGATTCACTCAAGTATATGCTACCTTAGAAGACCCATGCAGGATATAAAGATACAGGGAACATGAAAACAAAAGGACAGGAAATGAACTATTACACAACATTTTAAGTTTGCAGATGGCACTATATTGATGGCAAATAAAGCTAACATGAGAGCAGAGAACACTAAGGAACATTATACAATAAGTCAACTTCAATTCATCAAGAAAACACAGCAATACTAAACGTTTTACACAAAACAAAGCTGAAAAAAATAGGTGAACCAAAAGAGGAAATAGAGAAATCCATTCATGAGATTCCAAAGACTCTCCCTTGAGGGGATCAAATAGACAAGAAGAAAAATTAACAAGGATAGAATCATTCTACAGTATCATCAATGTCAGAGTCCGAATCACCTGTCACAGAGTTATTCTCAAAAACAGAAGTTAGTCTGAGTGCTCACATCCTCAAATTAGAACATATCTAAGGTCATGTCATTTTTGAAACATGGCAAGAATTAAAATGGCCTGTTACATGTTCTCTCACCTTGAAAGAAGCAAGCTGGAGATTACCTGCAAGACTGCAGCCAGAAAAAAAATCTCCAAACATTTTGAAACTAAGCCAGACATTTCTAATTACCCAGAGAGATTCCCAGTGCTAGAAAAAAAAAGAACTTTTTTAAAAATATTATTTCTGCTCATACAAACTTAACAGGTACACCGGTCCCCTTCCTCCCTCTCCCCTGCTCCCCTCTCTCCTCCTCCTCCCTCTCCATCCCCCAGTGCCTCCCCCATTCCCAGAGCATCCTTTATTTTTTATTTTTTTTTAAAAATTTTATTATTATTTCTGCTCATACAAACTTAACAGGTACACCGGTTCCCTCCCTCCCTCCTCCTCCCCCCGACCCCCGCTCCCCCTTCCCTCACCCGTCCCTCCCCATTCCCCAGTGCCTCCCCACCCAATCCCCGAAGAATCCTTTAATGTGCATGCCTGATTCTCCTCTGGGCCCTCCTCTCCAATGACGTACAAGGACCCAATGGCATTTCCCCGAACCCTTTCCTGTGTTCCCCTTAAGCTTACGAACACTACTGTGACTGTCAGTCCCTAGCCTCCAAGGATCCTAATGCCTTTAGTTCATGCTACACTTTGTGAGGTCAATAGTGTGTTGGACATAGCACAGGTCATGCAAAGTCCTATTATGATTGCTTTGGCCCTAACTTGTGTGGAGTATCTTGCATATCATTACTCCTCCCATCCTTGTGCTCTTACAATCTTACCGTCCCCTCTTCCGCAAATTTCCCTGAGCTTGAGGATGGGGAGAGATTAGGCTGGCCTGATTCTTGGTGGTTGATATAGAGTCTCTGATGTTCTAAATTATGGTTTGTTTATATTTTTTTCAGTTTTGCTGCTCCTGCAATGCCCTTGGCTCCATCCTGATGGGTATTGGATGTCACCCCCTGGCCAGAGACTAAAACCTGTTAAATTAGAGTCTTATTATAAGAGTATATTCAAAGGTACATGTAATAAAAATAGGAGACTACGGTGAGGGAGGGGTCAATCACCCATTTGCAAAATGGTTACTTTCTATCTGACAGCCTATATGCCCTCCCCTTCTGGTGAGATCATACCCCCTCAGTTACAAATGATCAGGAAGGAAAGTGGGTGAACTTAACCAGGTATCTCATTATTTACTTGCAGTCCTTGATGGTGGCCTATTTTCCCTGTTGTAACATGGTCCCCTCTCTCCTTGTTTCTGATAGGACCCTCCTTCCCCATCCCTCCTGTTTATAATCTTTGCAATTACTGTAGGTATTACAGAGATTTGTCTTTGAGTGTCTCTAAGTGGGTTTGTTACTAGGAGCCACCTATTAGGGAGTACACACAGCACTTAATTTTCTGTATCTGGGATACTTCACTCAATATAATTGTTTCTAATTCCATCCAATTCCCAGCAAATTGCATTAATTCATCATTTTTGATGGCTGAGTAGTATTCCATTGCATAAATGTAACACATTTTCCTTATCCACTCATCAACTGTTGGACATTTGGGCTGATTCCATGACTTTGCTATTGTAAACAGTGCTGCTATGAACATGGTCGTGCTTGTGCTATCGAGGTGAATTTTTGCTGTATGGGGGGTTATTCCCAAAAGTGGAATAGCTGGGTCATATGGCATTTCAATCTTTAACTTATTTAAGAATCGCCAGATGGCTTACCAGAGCGGTTGTATAAGCGAGCATTCCTACCAGCAATGTAGGAGAGTTCCCCTCTCTCCACATCCGCTCCAGCATTTGGTGCTGTTTGTATTGTGGATTTTTGCCATCCTGACTGGGGTGAGATGATATCTCAGAAGTTTTGATTGGCTATGGAAGTGGAACATTTTTGAAGATATTTGTTAGACATTTTAATTTCATCCCTGGTAAAGTTTCTTTTAAGTTCAAAGGCCAATTTTTTAATTGGGCCATTAGTTTCCTTGGTGTTTAGTTTTCTAAGTTCTTTGTGCACTCTGAATAATAGAGCTCTATCAGATATGTGGTTAGTGAAGATTTTCTCCCATTCTGTGGGTTGCCTTTGTACTCCAGTTACAATCTCTTTATCTGAACAGAAGCTCTTTAATTTCACAAGATCCCATCTGTTGAGTGTTGGTTGTAGTTACTGTGCTATTGGATGTCTGTTTAGGAACTGTAGGCCTAGCCCAGTCAGCTCCAGGAAGTTCCCTACCCTTTCAACTAAGGTTTTTATGGTCTGTGGCTTTATATTGAGGTCCTTGATCCATCTGGAATTAATCTTGTACATGGTGACAAGTATGGGTCCAGTTTTAATCTTCTGCATGTGGATATCCAGTTTTGCCAGCACCATTTGTTGAAGATGCTGTTCTTTTTCCATTGGATTTTTTGGGCCACTTTGTCAAATATCAAATGGCTGTAATTTTGTAGGCTTTAATCTGGGTCTTCAACCCTTATCTATTGATGTGTGTGTCTATTTTGGAGCCAATACCAGGCTGTTTTTATAACTATGGATTTGTAGTATAGACTAAGGTTTGGTATGGTGATACCTCCAGCAGCATTTTTGTTACTCAGGATTGTTTTTCCTATCCTGGGTCTTTTGTGCCTCCATATGAATTTTGAGATTGTTTGGTCAACTTCTTTGAAGAATTGCTTTGGGATTTTGATTGGTATAGCATTGAATTTGTATATTGCCTTTGGTAGGATGGTCATTTTTACGATGTTGATTCTGCCAATCCAGGAACAAGGGAGGTCTTTCCACCTTCTGGTGTCTTCTGCTATTTCTTTCTTTAGGGTTTTAAAGTTTTCATTGTAAAGGTCTTATACCTCCTTGGTTAGGTTTATAACAAGGTATTTCATTTTTTTAGGGGCTATAGTAAATGGGATTGTTTCTCTCAAGGCTTTTTCACTTCTTTCATTTTGAGCATATAGGAAGGCCTCTGATTTTTGCACATTTATTTTGTATCCTGCCACCCTGCTGAACTTCTCAATTAGTTCCAGAAGCTTCCTAGTGGAGTTTTTGGGATCACTCAGGTATAAGATCATGTCAACTGCAAATAGGAATAACTTGACTTCTTCCTTGCCAATTTGAATCCCTCTTATGTCCTTTTCTTGTCTTATGGCTTCAGCTAAGACTTCAAGTACAATATTGAATAGAAGTGGTGAGAGTGGACAGCCTTGTCTAGTTCCTGATCGAAGTGGGAATGCTTCCAGTTTTTCCTCATTGAGCATAATCCTTGCTCTGGGCTTTTTGTATACAGCTTTAATTATATTGATAAAGGTTCCTTCCATTCCTCCTATCTCTAGCGTTTTGATCATAAAAGGCTGTTGGATCTTGTCAAAAGCTTTTTCTGCATCTATCACGAGTATCATGTGGTCTTGGACTTTGGACTGGTTTACATGATGAATTACATTTATTGATTTGCGTATGTTGAACCAACCTTGTGTGCCAGGGATGAAGCCTACTTGGTCCCCATGAATGATCTTTTTGATATGTTTTTGAATCCGATTTGCTAAGACTTTGTTGAGAATCTTTGCATCTGTGTTCATCAGAGAGATTGGCCTATAGTTTTCTCTTTTAAGTGTATCTTTATTAGGTGTTGGGATTAAGATGATATTAGCTTCATAGAAGGAATTTGGTAGTGTTCCTTCCTTTGCTATTTGATGGAACAGTTTAAGGAGTATTGGTGTTATTAACTCCTTAAATGTCTGCTGAATCCATCTGGTCCAGGACATTTTTGGGTGGGAAGATTCGATATTACTTTATCAATTTCCTCATATGTTATAGGAGTATTTAAATAATTCACAACTTCTTGATTCAATTTAGGTAAGTTGTGTTTACTTAGGAATTCATCCATCTCTTTCGTGTTGTCAAATTTCGAAGAGTATAAGTTTTTGAAATATGACATTATAATTCTCTGGATTTCTTGGGTATCAGTAGTGATAACTCCATGTTCATTTCTAATTTTGTTAATTTGGGTTTTTTCTCTCTCTCTCTTGCTTTTGGTTAATTTAGCTGGGGGGATCAATATAATTGATTTTTTCAAAAAAACAGCTTTTTGACTTGTTGATTTTCTGTATTGTTTTCCTAATTTTGATTTCGGATATTTCTCCCCTTATTTTGCTAATCTCCTCCCTTCTACTGAATTTGGGATCAGATTGCTCTAGTGTCTCTAAAGCTTTAAACTGCATTGTTAAGTTATTTATTCATGATGTTTCCATTTTTTTTTTTTGATGTAGGTATTAAAAGCTATCAACTTACCTCTTAGGACAGCTTTCATTGTGTCCCAGAGATTTTGGTAAGTTGTATTTTCATTATCGTTCACTTTCAGGAAATCTTTAATTTCCTTTTTAATTTCTACCTGAATTCAATTCTCCTTCAGCATCATAGTGTTAAGTTTCCAGGAGTTAGTGTATTTTCTTTTGTTCGTTGTGCTGTGGATGTCAAACTTTAGGCCATGGTGGTCTGATTACAGGCTAGAATTCCAACTTTCCTATATATGTGGAGATTCGTTTTGTAGCCCAACATGTGATCTATTTTGGAGAAAGTTCTGTGTGCTGCTGAGAAAAATGTGAATTCTTTGGTGCGTGGATGAAAAGTTCCATAGGGATATGTAAGGTCCATTTCTTTCAGGGTTTGATTAAGTTCCAAAGTATCTCTGTTAAGCTTTTGATTTGTTGATCTATCCCATGTTGAGAGGGCGGTGTTGAAGTCCCCAAGAATTATGGTTTGGGGGTTGATTTCTCGCTTTAGACGCTGTAGGATTTTCTTAATGAATGTGGAGGGGCCCATATTAGGTGCATATATGTTCAGTATTGTGAAGTCTTCCTGGTGAATTGTACCTGTGACTAAAATGTAGTATCCATCTGTGTCTCTTATGATTTTCTTTGGTTTGAAGTCCACTTTATCCGAAAGCATAATTGCTATCCCTGCCTGTTTCCTGGTTCCATTAGCCTGCAGAATTTTGGACCAGCCTTTTATTTTTAGGATGCGGCTATCTTTTGTGGTGAGATAGGTTTCCTGCAGGCAGCAGATTGATGGGTTGTGGGTTTTTAATCCAAGTTTGTAATCTGCGTCTCTTGATTGGTGAGTTAATTCCATTAACATTTAATGTTATAATGGAGAAACTATTTTTAATTCCGGACATTTATTATGTTTAGTGGCTTTTGTAAGTGTATGGTTTTGACATTTAGGTTTTGGTGGTATTATACTTCCCTTCTGTCCTCCTGGATATGCTTTTTTTTTTCTTCAAGCTTGAGTATCATTTCTAGCATTTTTTGAAGGCCTGGTTTAGTGGACATGTATCCCTTCAAGTTGTCTTTGTGCTGGAAAATTTTTCTTTCTCCCTCGATCATGACAAATAATTTTGCAGGGTATATCAGCCTGGGTTGACATTTTTGTTCATTCAATACTTGAAGTACGTCTCTCCAAGCTTTTCTTGCTTTTACTGTTTCCATTGAGAAGTCATTTGTTATTTTAATGGGTTTACCTTTAAAAGCGACTTGGTTTTTTTTTCCCTTGAAGCTCTCAGCACCATTTCTTTATCTTGAATGTGGAATGTTTTAACTATTATTTTCCGTGGCGAGTTTCTATTTTGGTCATATCTGTTTGGGGTGCGGAATACCTCTTGTATATGGATGGGCCTCTCTTTTTTTAGATGAGGAAAGTTTTCCTTGATGATAGTTTGAAAAATTTCCTCAGGTGTGGCATTTTGGGATTCTCGCTCTGGTATTCAATGAATACGCATGTTAGGCTTCTTCAGGGTGTCCCATAACTCTTGAATATTTCTCTCAAGTGTCTTTTTGGCTTTAACAACCTCTTCCATTGTGCTGTTTAATACTCCTACTTTGTCTTCAAGGTCTGAAATTCTATTTTCTGCTTCGTTAATTCTGCTAAGACTCTCTGTTGAGTTATGGGTTGAAGATAACTTGTCTTTCTGTTCAGTTTTAAACTCTACTTGAATCTGTTTTAACTGCTCTATGCCTATTTTTGTTTATTGAACTGTTGTTCTCAACTCCTCCAAATGGCTGTTGTGTTCCTCCTCAAAGTGATTGATGCGATTATCTAACTCCTCCCATATTTCCTCCTTCATGATATTGATCATGGTAATGAACATGTTTTGAAAGTCGTTATCTTGGGTGAGGCTTTCTTGGCTATTTTCCGTGGGTTTGTTCTGGTTGGAGTCTATCATTATGGGATTAATTCCTTCAGTGAGAGATTTGTTTTCTTGGGTTTTGTTTCTCATGAATTTGCACATTGACTTAAGCATTGTCGTTTTAACTCTTAAGACTTTCTTTCAATTTCTGTGTGTTTTTCACTGAACTGAATTTTTTGGCCTGGAGCAGCTCCTGCTCCAGCTGGGACTATTGGGTTGCCTGGGGTTTGGGGGTGGGCAGGGGGGAGCTTACCTAGGTCACCATGAGTCCCAGCTGGACTGCATGCATCCCGGGCCAAAAAAAAAAAAAAGAAGTTTTAAAGTTTACCCCTCAGAGAAATCATAAATGTTTGAAGAGACAAATATATTTAATCTGATTTAAATACAGATTTAAATATGGCATGATTTATGCAAATACCAAACCAATAAGGATAGCTTTATGCTTTTTCAATGCTTGTACCAGTTACAAATAGGAAATAGAAAATGATTTTGAAAACTCTTCTGAAAGGAAGTGAAAAGTATACTGAAGTGAATGAAAATGAGAACCTAACATGTGGATATCTATGAGACAATTACAGTATGCAAGTATACACTGCTTAGCACTAAATAGGAGTATTAGAAAAGAGGAAGCAATGAGAGTCAATCTAATTTCTTGTTAAAGAAGAAAAAAGGCAGACAGAAACCCTAGAAAGATGGAGGGGAGAAAGGTAAAATTCAGTGAAATGGAAAAGAGAAAAATACTAAATGTCAAAAGACATCGCATTGATTGAAAAGACACATCCAGAAGATCAGCAAATGAAAAAAGAAAAAATAATAATATGCACCAGTGTGAGAAGACAGCTGTGGCTTTCACAGCAGGTCTTTCGGATTGAGAGCTTGTACCAGACTCAAGAATAGACAGGTGTGTGAGAGTTCCTCAAACAACAGCCGCTACCATAGCCAGGTTAATGTTAAGCAAAGTAGCTAGGAGCTTTACAGATATTTAGCAAAGAAAGATTTTCTCACATAACTTTAGGAATTAACACCCAAACCAGACAAAAAGCCCCCCAAAATGGAAAATGTGCCAGGTATTATAGCACAAATCTGCACATCTGCACTCGGGGGATAAGGCAGGAGGATCACACATTGAGGTAAATTTGGATTACCTAGTAAATTTCTGACCAATCTGGACTGTGAGACTCTATCAAGAAAGAAAGGATGAAAGAAAGGAAAGAAAGGGAGGGAGGGAAGGGGGGAGGGAGGGAGGGAAGAAAGAAGAAAGAAAGAAAGAAAGAAGAAAGAAAGAAAGAAAAGAAGAAAGAAAGAAATGAAAGAAAGAAGAAAAGAAGAAGAAGAAAGAAAGAAAGAAAGAAAGAAAAGAAAGAAAAAGGAGAAAAAGAAAGAAAGAAAGAAGAAAGAAAGAAGAAGAGAAAGAAGAAAGAAAGAAAAAGAAAGAAAGAAGAAAGAAAGAAGGAAAAAGAAAGAAAGAAAGAAAGAAGAAAGAAGGAAGGAGGAAGAGGAAGGAAGGAAGGAAGGAAGGAAGAAGGAAGGAAAGAAAGAAGGAAGGAAAGAAGAAGGAAGGAAGGAAGGAAGGAAGGAAGGAAGGAAGGAAGGAAGGAAAGAAAGAAGGAAGGAAAGAGGAGTAGTGATGAAGGAGTGAGGGAGTGAGGGAGGATGGAAAGAAGGAGGGAGAAATGGATGGAAGAAGTGAAAAAATAGGAAGAAAAAGAAAAATGGAAGAAGGGAGTGAAGGAAGAAAGGAAGGAAAATGCAGGCCTTATGTTTTATGAATTTCATGAAAATATATAGAAAAAATGCGCAAAAACTCATCAAATTTTTTTTAGATTTTCTTGTATGAATACAACGAGTTTTATGTCTTAATCCTCATTCCCATCTCCCCCTTTCCCACTAAAACCTTTTTTTGTCTTTCCTACCTGTCTGTCTCCTATTTTCATATCTTTCTTTTTATGTGGCCCACATAAAAAGTTTTATCTGGGTTGCCTTTGATAGCATGTGCCTAAACGCAAGCTGAGGTGTGAAACATATACCATTAAGGAAAGTAGCTACTCTTCCCTTCCATCCACTGCTATTTTTTATGTCATATGAGAAGAAAATCAATACATAGACTAGTGTGATTAACTGTTCTCTTTAGTGAACAAGAAACTACTCATTAGACTAAAAGCTCAGAAAAAGCCCTACAATACAACAAACTATTCTCAGAAAACACCGACTGAGGGGCTGGAGAGGTGGCTCAGGGGTTAAGCCTCTGCCTTGCAGGTGGAAGGTCCTGATTTCGGATCCTAGACCCCATGTATAGACGCCTGGCGGAAGCGGGGCAGCCTGAGTTTCTGATCCTGGTAGGGCGGAGCCTATGAATCCGGGGGCAAAGTAAAACAAGGAGGAGGTGGAGGCGTCCATGGTGGTTCCCGAATTCGTCCGTGGTTCTACACACACACACATACATACACACGTACACACATGCATACACACACAATTGAATAAAAAAATGTTTAAAAATATATTAAAAAAAAGAAAACACCTACTGAACGAAATGACAGAGATAGAAAATCACCTCTTTGCAGTCCCAATAATGTGCTGGAATTGGGCTAAGCCTATCAATGAGTGTTAAATCTATTAGGTCATGAGTCATGAAGAAATCCCACACGTGGCTTATTACTTTCAAGTAGAAGCTTTCTTGTCCTACAGAAATCTGTCCATTACTCAGCAACATGGGGGAGGGATCAAGCATTCACAACTATGGAATTCAAAATTAAACAGATTGTGTCACCCATGAAATTTTTGTCAAAGACATTTGTATTAGGTCTGATCAAACCTTCAGGCCAATTTCTCTCTTACAAGAAATAAAGGGGACAGTGGAATAAATTAAATGATTGTATAGGGAAATAGATCTGAGGCAGATAGCCTATTCAACAACAGCTCTGTACTTTAAAGTAGCCTGTAAAAAGGAAGTAAAAGCCATAGGTCTCATCTAGATTAAGGAACAAAAGTGATTACAACAGAAGGCACTGCTACAATTGGCCAACTTTGATTGGACCAGAGATTGGAAACTGTGCCAAGACGGGTCATTTGCAGTGCCGGGTAATGCATGATGGATGGTTGCCACATTCGCTTTGTCGGTCATGAGAAAGGTACAAGCACCGAGACTGGGGAAAGAGAACAGGATAGCTAAGCATCATGGGAAAGATTCCAAATTTCTGAGCATTCCTCTACATCCTTATACCATTGTGGCATACAGTCACCTGCTTGTCTCCTTTAAATTCTAAATAACCGGGATTTTAATACTCCAAAGTATTTTTAAAATATTGACACTTGAGCTCTGCTAAAAGGACAAAGGATGTTTCACTTAATAGAAATTATGTGTCATTTTGAAAAACAGGTTGGGATTGATGTCTTCTAGTGTTTGCAGGGTAGTGCATAATCTGGAAGCCAGGGCACCAGCAGGAAGCTTGTTAGAAATGAGGAATCTTTATTTTAACACTATATCCAGGACACATTAAAATTTGATAAAGTCTATACTATGTTAAATCCCTGTTGCTGCTGACCACCCTGAGAGCTGCTGAGAGCTGGAGTCCAATTGCTCCTCTGAGAAGCTTTGGCCGAACATTATGACAAATGAGATGTCTTTACATTGGGTCTTACCTGAGGTTCCCCTAAAAGCAGACTTTTAGCTAAAAGTTTGCTGAAAGTGGTTTATTTGGGAGGCTAGAAACATCTTTAATGGAATGAATGAGTGAGGTTGGGGGTAGAGAGGCTATGAAAAGGTGCATCCTTGAGTGGGGATGCTGTGGTAAGGTGAATGTGAGCCTGACTGTGGAACTTCAGAAGACAACGTGCAAACCTACCTTGGTAACACCCTCCTAAGGATGGAGGCGCCTTGCATTTATGTGCTGTCTCCCACCAAAAGATTAGCATAGATACTTTTCTGGGAATTAATTTGTCTTGTGCAAATCCATCAATCTCACTAATGGTTAGACACCCAAAGGCATTGAAATCAGCCCACTGGGAATACATCTGCATTCCTATACTCATGGCAATGCTATTCATTGATACCCTAGACATGGAAATGAGCTGGGTCATGAATGGATGAATGGATTTTCAAATGCAATTTATGTACCTTAATGGAGTATTGTTTGGCCTCTAAAACCCCCAGAAAACTGTGTCCTGTGCAATGATGTCAGTGAGTCTAGAAGAAATTGTATATAAAGTAAAATAAGCTAGGCACAGAGAAGCCAACATATACACTCTCACCCCTACGGAATCTGAAAATTCCGAGAGGCAGAGCTCAGCATAGTTACCACAGCAGGTAACAAAGTAGATGCAGAAAAAAAAAAAGTAGATGCAGAAAGCAAAGACAGACACTAATCAACAAGGACAATGTCACAACCAGACTGGAGGAATGGAGTAAGTTCTCGCAATGTGTTGTTTAGCATGGTGAGAAGAGTTAATAACATATTCATACATTTCAAAAGCAAAAAAAGAGAAGTTTCAATTATGCTTACAAAGCAATAAATACCAGTATTTGGAGTTGAAGGATATGTTGATTAGCTTAATTTACTCACTCTCTGTTGTATACACATGTAAAAACCATACTCTTCAGTATAAACAGACACATTTGTCAATTAAGTAAAAGCGAGTTTTAAAAATGAAACTAGGATTGATGAGATGGCTTTGTGGCTAAAAGAACTTTCTGTAGAAACTCAGTGAATTTGATCCTCGGGGTCCACAAAGTGGAAAGAAAGAATCAAATCCCGAAAGTTGTACTCTGACCTCCACACATGTACTGTGACTCCTGTGAACCTCCACACATGCGTGTGTGTGCGCGCGCACACACACACACACACACACATTCAAATAAATAAATGCTGAAAAATGTATATTGACTAAAGTTTGTTATTTTTTTTCCTAAAGAAGGACAGAAGGGGCCTTAACACTGCAAGGTTCTGTCTGAAAAAGACACTGAAAGAGTGGAAGACAAGGTCAGGTTTTGACAACACCCATACACATCAAGTCAGGGAATTGTCACCAATACCTGTGAAATGGTGGATGAATCAATCCCACAGCGAATATGGATGAGTGTTAGCTGGTGGCTCCTCTGATGTTTGTCTGACTCACAATTCATAGCTGATGATGTAGAAGCTAATTTAACTGAGAAACGCTGGCTCATTTTTGCAAAACCATTGGCAATGGCTTGTAGACTATTTGTCCTCAGAATAATTAACTGGCTTAGGAGAGGGAGACATCCTGGAATTTATCTAAGAGAATTAACCTGGCTCATTCTAACTGGAACCAGATCTTGTCCCCGGAGTCGAAAGTCACTATAAAGTCAATCACCACTCTCATCTTTTCGTGAGCATCGACATGCCCACAGCTACTGAACAAGAAGACATACTGGATCAGAGTCATGCAAAAGAAACAAGGAAGGCAGAAGGAAGACAAGGAAATGCCTTGGAGAAAGGATTAAAGAAAAGCATAGAGCACGCTGGCAAAAAAAAAAAAAAGTCAGCATCTTCACTCAGGTGTTGCTGGGACGATTTCAAACAGTTCCCTCCCTCATCAGTCAATGTCTACGACAGGGCTGTAGCAATCCCCCAGTCTACGCCGGGTCTCCTGTTAAAGCAGGGTATAGTTAAAGATGGCTTCCCCAGGTCTACAGTTCATGGAAGATTTTCCATAGCACAAGGGTAGTAAAAAAAATTCATAGAGAATGTACCCAGTTCATAATCTATTGTTATCGAGTCTGTGATACTCCATTGAAAGTGTAGCCTCTGTCCACAGCTGTTTCCCTTCCTGACTTGCAAGATGAGGGATAACAGCAGATATGAGCACACATTCTAGAAATTTAGTTCCCTTTGCTCGTGGTCACCCAGCCTTCAGCAGTTAAAACTTTTCTCTTCTTTCTTAGTACTTATGGAAACTAAGGGTGTTTGGATTTAAAATCTTTAGGTTTTACACTAATTATATCTGGCTGTGTGCTTACATTATTTACTGCTGTTGGGAGGGCAGACCAGTGGCCACTTAAAAACCAGGACACAGACTCCTCAGCGTTTTCTCTTCAGAGAAGACAAGAGAGAAACAGACTAGGTCTTGGGACCTTGGCCAAGGTGACATAATAGAGAAGATGCAGCAGCAAGGCCAGTACTCCCCAGTTATCACTGGGGGCATTTTCAAAGTTACATACAGACAGAGAAAGTGTGCGCAATCATGTGGAGGAACAGGTAAAAAATGAGAAGAGACAGAAAGCCATTCAATATGAATCAAAGGCAGGACTGCAGCCATCATCCCAGGTTGAGCATGACTTTTCTGTGAAACTAGAGCTGCTTTTTGAGTCTTCGCCAATCATGATTATTCAGCAGCCTCAGAGACTGAAACTCTGAGAAGGAAAATCTGGCTGTCATAGTTAGGCACAGGTGTCAACTTGACTGTTGAGGGTTTGATCTCGGGGCACATTTATAGAGAGTCGATAGTTGAATTAAGCCCAGAGCAAACCTGCAAGAGATAGTCTAGCTGATGGGGAAGGTCCAGCCCATTGTGGATGGGACTAGACCCTGGAATAAATCATGGAGAGCTGTCTGAGAGAATCAGCATCCTTCTGTATACTTGGCCAGACATGCTGGTCTGGCAAATAAGGACTGTCCCTCTCTCAGCTGTTATGTGGTGATGGTGTGGCCAGTTTCCTCGGCCCTGGTGTTGGTGCATGCTCTCCCGTCAAGCTGGACTGAGAACTGTAACCAGGAATCATAAGAGAGAATAAACCCTTCTTCCCTTAGGCTGTTTGATGTTCATTTATCAGCAATCATGCAGGCAAACTGCAACACTGGTCAGAGGGGATTTGGGTCATGGAGCCCACTGGACGTGCTGAAGTCCTGGTATACTTGGACCTGACCAGATCAGGGATGGATGGAATGGGCAGCACTAAAGATAGCTGACTGATAAACTTGGGGCTTTCCTTGTTTTTTGACCAGGAGCCACGAGACTAACAAAGCAAGGATTTTTAACCCTTAGGATCAGTCCTCAGGAGAGAGGCACAGTATCTGATATTATGCAAGACAGGCCTCGATCTTCCACCTCAGCTCCCACTTCTTGCTGATTCTCAATTTGTTTTCTCAGGAATGTATGCCTCCATATACCCTTGCTACTGACAGACCTTTGTAGCCTTGTCTTCAAGTCAGCCAGACATGCTACCTCTGAGTCAGGGGGGAGATGTCGAAGAACCTCCCGGAAGCCCTGAAATAGCCTGGGATCTCTCACTACCCCACCCTGAGACTTACACAGTGACTATAATTGGGAAGATGATCCCAGAAAGCAAAAGCAGGGAGTTGAAGAGTGAAAGAAGAAAAGGCCACTTGGAGTGGGCCAGTGGTGACCCGGCCAGGAACTGGAAGCTGAACTCCCAGAATTCCTGACAGCTGTATTTATAGTAGAGGTGATATCACTGAGAAATTTATTACTGCTTAGTTTTCCTCTACACTGAACAGGTTGCAATGGAAGCATTTGTGATGCCTAGCATTAAATGTCAACCTGACTCGTAAGAAGCAGGTCTCTAGATGAACCTGAAGGTATGATTTTGATTAAGATTGGCCTTTCAGTATGCCTGGGCAGGTGATCTGAGGCTGGATTCATTTGGAAAGAGATAGCTGAGCATAGGCAAGCAAACAAGTGTGTGTTCATCAGATTCTTCTACCCTTGGCTGTGGATGAGACAGGATCAGTTCCCTAAGCACCTGCTGCTTCAACTGTGAACTGTGAACCAAAAACCTCTTCTTCTAACTTGATTGGCTCAGATATTTTGTTTCAAGAAAGTATAATGAGATTCACATAACACCTAGAAGGAAAAAAACATTGAGAAAATAGCAGCTGGAGGTGGCAGGGGAGAGGGGAAAGAGCCAAGAACGGACTTGTCTGGGCATAGGGAGTATCCTTCACAAGTAAGCCAGAAGCTAGTTAAGGCTACAAGTAAAAGCTTTGGACCACATGAAAGAAGAATGGAATATTCACCAGACAGAAAGACAACCATGTGATGGGAAACAAATGACTAGTTCAATAAAAGAATCCCAGCCAAAGATACGAAGTCTGGCTCCTGGGACTTAAAAGAGAGCACCCAATTCTGTTTATGTAGAAACTGGCTCACGAGAGCAATATCTGCCACAAATTCTGTGAAAGTCTGACTCCTCCATCATTTCAGAAGATCAGACATCATGAGGAGCAGATAAAGTACACTCATCTCTGGGTACAACTGCAGAAAGACACCTACCACAGCACATGTAAATTCAGCAGTATAAAAGAGATCTTAGAACTGTGCGGGCATAGGGCCTCCAGCTGCGTGCAGATTTCAATTTTATTCAGGATATCTGAAGCAACGGAGATTAAAAGATTTGTCTCAGGGGATGGCCAGAATCTTGTATAACATTTCCTTCCTTGACAGAGATGGTCTGCAAGATTGAGAATCAGGGTGTCTACAGGCAATACACACATGGGACTACAGTGGAGCCAGGCTGGGCAGGGACCTGGTCTTATAGCTTCCATTGCAGCGTTTGTTATTCAATACTTACTTCCAGGCAAAAGATTTTAAATCAGAACAATTTCATAACCCTTAGAGATGTCAGGAAGCATTTCTGTCTCTCTGGGGAAATTAGGCCATTTAACACTGCAGACCTACATGCTAATTCTAGTAAAAGCATTGCATTGCCTAAATCGACTCCTTCCCAGCACCAGCAAATCTCTGACTGACCACCCAAGAGGGCCACCATTGCTGAGCCATTTCTGGTTTTATACTATCAAGCACTCTTTTCCAAATGGTAACTTCTGGGTTTTCTAACTATGAAGACTTAATGAAAAGTGCGATTTGAATTAAATCATAGAAGATACACTTCTCTGGTATTTATATATCTATACTCTATAGATCACTGTTAAGGGTAATTCAGAAGAATGTCTCTTTCTGTAGCAAAATTAGCCTTGACCATCCCAACTGTGAGTTTGCACAAGTGTTGTCACATGGCGTCTTACCTTCTGTGACAGTTAGAGATATAGGTGTCAACTTGATAATTGAAGGCTGAGCTTTGAGCACAGTTGTGAAGAATTAGTAGTTCAAACAATCCCTAAACAAGCATGCAGTGTTGTATGATTGATGTGAAAAAAACCCAGCCCATAAGGAGTAGAATCATTCCCTGGGCAGGTAGATAAGATTCCCTGGTTCAGTGAAGTTTGACATTCTTCAGCATATTTTGACAGACTTGTCTTAGCAAATGAGATTTGCTGTTCTCTCAGCAATCCCCATTGATATGGTATGGCCAGTTCCCTTGGTTTCCGTGTTGGTGTGTGCTTTTCTGCCAAGCCAGACTAAAAGCTACGATGGAGAATTATAAGCAAGAATAAAACTCCCTTCTTCCCCTACACTTTAATGACTATGAATTTATCTTCAACATGCAGACAAACTGCAGCACCTTCTAAAGTTAACACAGATAAACATACTTCATCTTCTAAGGTCATATGAAGTCCTTCTAAGGACTAGAGATGTATATTGCGAGTGAATTCACTCAGACCTGCAGTGGACAATAAATAGAAGGTTCAACCAAAAGCAACCAGTGTTCTGCATGACTAATCCACAGTTGCCCTTCTCAGCCTTAAGAGCTTGGTACTTTCTTATCCCTTGATTTAAACAGCCAACCAATAAAAACAGGTGACTTCTATCTACTTCATGAGGCAGCTTTCCCACTGTGTGACCAAAATAACTGACAAACAAAAGGGAAAAGTTTAAGTTTGGTTTTATGACATCAGAGGGTTCAATTGATCATGATAAGGAAGGTGTGGCAAAGTAGAACAGCTCACGCTAGGACGATCAGAAAGAAAGGAGCAAGAATGCCAGCGAGCTACTGTGCTCTTCTTTTGCTCTTTTATCTGCCCAGGCTCCCAGCCCATGCATGGCATCACCCACGTACAAGGCAGGTCTTTTCCCCCAATTAATCCTTTCTGGAACTGACCTCACAATATCTAAAGTTGTGTCTCAATTTTCAAAATGATTCTAAATCCTGTGAAGCTAACCAATGAAGACAAACCAAAACAAGTTAACCCCTTGTCAATCTGACACTTAAACAGATTTAAAAATGCATTATTCTACTCTTGAATACCCTAAAAACTCATGACTATTTCATAATACATTCAGTTCAACTTCAAAAGCTCTTATAGCTAACCTTTCTATCCTTATTCAAAAGCGTAAGACTAGAGGGCCTACTGAGACTCTAGGCAATCTCTGGGCTGTGATCCTCTGCAAAATCAAAAGAAAGTTTCCTAGTTTGAATACATAATGAGACAGAATGAACATTTCCATTACAAAGAGAGGAAAAGGAGCATATCCAGGAAGAATAAGGTTAAACAATACTGAAACCCAGCAGAGAAACATTAAATGGTGCAGCTCCATGTCCAGGACCCAGGGTACATGGTGTTCTGATGTGAACTCCAATCGTCTTGGGCATTTCTGCCTATTCCAGTCACTTTTCTGTTTCTATGATAAAATATTCTGATCTAAGCAACTTAAGGGAGAAAGGAAGTATCATTTGTCTTGTGGTTCCAGAGGAGTTACAGTTCATCATGGCAGTGAGCGCAGGAGGCAATGGCATGGCGAGGAAAACAGAAGGTCACTGTTACCTTGCAGCAGAACAAGAGAAAACTGGAAGCAAGACCAGGTTATCAAACTTCAAGACCCACTGTGATATATTTCTTCCAGAAAGACTCTACTTCCTAAAGTTCGTATGCCACCAGCTGGGTACCAAGTATTCAAACACAGGAGCCTGCAGGACACAATTCACATTTAAACTATGGCACCACGCCCATGTCCTTGTCACTTTAAGCCCACATGGCCTCTCTCTTGGAACGTCTCCATTCGTTTTCCATGGCTTTCCTCAGCAGATGTTCCACATTTGTGGCATCTATAACATCCTAGGATCTCACAGCATCAGGCATCATACACCACCTTCTCCAAAGCTTACTGAAAGTAACTTAACCTGCTACACACTGCCTAACCTCCCAGACCTTCCTTAAAAATTGGAGTGTACACTTTCATAGCCCCATAACTCTTGCATTCTGTGTGGCTACAAATCAGCACTAGATGGACGACTTCAAGTTCTACTACTAATGTAAGCAGTAACCAGGAAAATATTTACCTAGGTAGCCCTGCATGAACAACTCCCTGTTCTCACTAATAAGTCACAGTTCCTACATTTGGGTTCCATAAGACAATAATATAGGTAATAGTGTTACCCCGAGGAGCCCTAAGCAACCTACCGGGTTGCTTCAGTTGCTAGAATCCAGCGAGATGTGATGTCAGGATTCCTTTATGCAGGAGATCTGCTTCCTACTCAACTAACTTGTTACCCTTAACAACTAAAATCATAGGTTTATTATAGAATAGCTATTTTGGAAGACAGCCATCCTAATTCTGTAACTAGAACTTTGTACAATTAGTCTGTGTATGTATGTTCTTGCATACGTGTTCATGTATATCTGTGCATGTGGAAGGCCAGAAGTCAATCTTGAATGTTTCCTCAGAGCTGTTCAGCTTGTCTTTTGAAACAGAGTCTTTCATTGGGATCTGGGACTTGCCAGTTAGGCTTGGCTAGCTAGACACCGAACCTCAGGGATCTGTCTTATTCTGTCTCCCCAACATTGGAATTACAAACATGCCCTACCATGCTTCGATTTTTACATGGGAGCTAGGAATCAAACTCAAGTCCTCAAGTTTGTGTGACTAGCAGTTTACTAAGTTGTCTCCCCAGGCCCCAGGCCTTCTATTTTAAAGTTAAGAAAAGTGTTTACTCTGAATTAGCAGAGCAACTTAATGCTAGAGACAGATTTAGAAAATGAAAAATTCCTGCTTCCTGCCATTCCTGAGCTTTTATCCTATAACCCAGCATTTCATGTCTTGGGCTCAGAAGGCAACCTGAGTAGATGTTGATATGTGCATGGTAAGGGCACCAGCCTCAGCTTGATCTTACCTCCCAGTTTTCAGTGACTGGCAATACAAGGCAGTTCTTCAATACCAGGGTGTGCTTCTGGGATTACATAAAGGTTAAGTAATACTTATCAATGTATGATAAATATCGTTATCTAAAATGCTTAGGACCAAAAGCATTTCAATTTCAAGACTTTTTATTGAATTTGGGAATATTTACATATAGATACTGTGATGATTAGCCTAATTGTCAACCTGATGGGAAATATAATTATTATTGAAGAAAAAGGAGAGAGTAAGCTGGGCACAAAAATTCATGGTTTTCTGCTTCTTGAGTATGGACACAATGTTACCATCCACCTCCTGCTTCTACTACCATGCCTTTCTTAACCCAGACTATATCTCCTGGGAA
Source organism: Typhlomys cinereus (assembly GCA_023101885.1). Taxonomy (NCBI): domain Eukaryota; kingdom Metazoa; phylum Chordata; class Mammalia; order Rodentia; family Platacanthomyidae; genus Typhlomys; species Typhlomys cinereus. The sequence continues at coordinate 15,996,559 of JALPQD010000011.1, forward strand.
ATGTAAGCCAAAAAAATCCTTCTATCTGCAAATTGATTTTGGCAGGTGTTTCCTGGTAACAATAGGACAGAGAGTAAAATTTATCATATGTACCTTACATGCATAGCCTGATTTTTTTAACATTTTTTTAACATTTTTTTTACATTTTTTTAACATTTTTTACTATTATTTCCGCTCATACAAGCTTAATAGGTACACCTGGTTCCCTTCCTCCCTCCTCCTCCCCCCGACCCCCCTGCTCCCCCTCTCCTCACCCCTCCCTCCCCATCCCCCAGTGCCTCCCCCCAATCCCCGGAGAATCCTTTAATGTACATGCCAGACTCTCCTCTGGGCCTTCCTCTCTGATGACGTACAAGGACCCAGTGGCATTTCCCTGAGCCCTTTCTTGTGTTCCCCTTAAGCATAGGAGCACTACTATGGCTGTCAATTCCTTGTCCTCCAAGGATCTTGGTGCCGTTAGCAAATGCTAGACTTTATGAGGTCAATAGTGTGTTGGACATTGCGCAAGGCAAGCAAAGTCCAATTATGACTGCTTCATGGCCCTAACTTGTGTGGAGTATCTTGCATATCATTACTCCTCCCATCCTTGTGCTCTTACAATCTTACTGCCCCCTCTTCCGCAAATTTCCCTGAGCTTCAGGATGGGGAGAGATTAGTCTGGCCTAGTTCTAGGTGGTTGATATAGAGTTTCTGAAGTTCTAGATTATGGTTCATTGATTTTCTTTTGCAGTTTTGCTGCTCCTGCAATGCCCTTCACTCCATCCTGATGGGTATTGGATGTCACCCCCTGGCAGAGATAAAAAGCTGTTAAGCTAGAGTCTTGTTACAAGAGTATATTCAAAGGTAGATGTAATAAAAGTATTAAACCACAGTGAGGGAGGGGTCAATCACCCATTTGCAAAATGGTTACTTCTTATCTGCCAGACTATATGCCCTCCCCTTCTGGTGAGATCACTCCCCCACAGTTGTAAATGATCAGGAACGAAAAGTCTGTGAACTTAACCAGATGTCTCATTGCTTACTCACAGTCCTTGATGGAGGCCTATTTTCTCTGCTGTAACATGGTCCCCTCTCTCCTTGTTTCTGGTGAGGCCCTCCTACCCCATCCCTCCTGTTCATGCTCCTTGCAACTACTGTATTACATAGATTTATCGTTGAGTATCTCTAGGTGGGCTGTGTGGGTTTGATACTAGGAGCCACCTATTAGGGAGTACATACGACGCTTAATTTTCTGGATCTGGGATACTTAACTCAATATAATTGCTTCTAATAACATCCATTTCCCAGCAAATTCCAGTAATTCATCATTTTTTATGGCTGAGTAGTATTCCATTGTATAGATATACCACAATTTCCTTATCCACTCGTCAACTGTTGGACATTTGGGTTGATTCCATGACTTTGCTATTGTAAAGAGTGCTGCTATGAACATGGTCGTGCTTGTGCTATCGAGGTGAATTTTTGCTGTATGTGGGGTTATTCCCAGAAGTGGAATAGCAGGGTCATATGGCATTTCAATCTTTAATCTCTTTAAGAATCTCCAGACGGCTCGCCAGAGTGGCTGTATGAGCCTGCATTCCCACCAGCAATGTAGGAGAATTCTCCTCTCTCCACATCCTCTCCAGCATTTGTTGTTGTTTGTATTGTGGATTTTTACTATCCTGACTGGGGTGAGATGATCTCAGGGAAGTTTTGATTTGCATTTCCCTGATGGCTAAGGAAGTGGAACATTTTTTAAGATATTTGTTAGACATTTTAATTTCATCCCTAGTAAAGTTTCTTTTAAGTTCCAGGGCCCATTTTTTAATTGGGCCATTAGTTTACTTGGTGTTTAGTTTTCTAAGTTCTTTGTGCACTCTGGATAATAGAGCTCTATCAGATATGTGGTAAGTGAAGATTTTCTCCCATTCTGTGCGTTGCCTTTGAGCTCATGTTACAATCTCTTTATCTGAACAGAAGCTCTTTAATTTCACAAGATCCCAACTGTTGAGAGTTGGTAGCAGTGACTGTGCCATTAATGGATGTCTGTTTAGGAAGTGTTGGCCTAGCCCAATCAGCTCGAGGGAGTTCCTATCCCTTTCAACTATAATTTTTATAGTCTCTGGCCTGATATCAAGGTCCTTGATCCATTTGGAATTAAGTCTTGTACAATGGTGACAAGTACAGGGTCCAGTTTTAATCTTCTGCATGTGGAGATCCAGTTTTGCCAGCACCATTTGTTGAAGATGCTGTTCTTTTTCCATTGGATTTTTTGGGCCCCTTTGTCAAAGACCAAATGGCTGTAATTTTGTGGGCTTATATCTGGGTTTTCAACCCTTATCCATTGATCTGTATGTCTATTTTGGAGCCAGTACCACGCTGTCTTTACAACTATGGATTTGTAGTATAGACTAAGGTTTGGTATGGTGATACCTCCAGCAGTGTTTTTGTTACTTAGGATTGTCTTTGCTATCATGGGTCTTTTGTACCTCTATATGAATTTTGAGATTGTTTGGTCAACTTCTTTAAAGAATTCCTTGGGATTTTAATTAGTATAGCATTGAATTTGTATATTGCCTTTGGTAGGATGGTCATTTTTACGATGTTGATTCTGCCAATCCAGGAACAAGGGAGGTCTTTCCACCTTCTGGTGTCTTCTGCTATTTCTTTCTTTAGGGTTTTAAAGTTTTCATTGTAAAGGTCTTTTACCTCCTTGGTTAGGTTTACACCAAGATATTTCATTTCTTTAGGGGCTATAGTAAGTGGGATTGTTTCTCTCAGGGCTTTTTCACTTCTTTCATTCTGGGCATATAGGAAGGCCACTGATTTTTGTACATTTATTTTGTATCCTGCCACTCTGCTGAACTTCTCAATTAGTTCCAGGAGCTTCCTGGTGGAGTTTTTGGGATCACTCAAATAGTAAGATCATGTCATCTGCAAATAGGGATAGCTTGACTTCTTCCTTGCTGATTTGAATCCCTTTTATGCCCCTTTCTTGTCTTATGGCTTCAGCTAAGACTTCAAGTACAATATTGAATAGAGGTAGTGAGAGTGGACAGCCTTGTCTAGTTCCTGACTGAAATGGGAATGCTTCCAGTTTTTCCCCATTGAGTATAATCCTTGCTCTGGGCTTGTTGTACACAGCTTTTATTATATTGATAAAGGTTCCTTCCATTCCTCCTATCTCTAGCGTTTGATCATAAAAGGCTGTTGGATCTTGTCAAAAGCTTTTTCTGCATCTATCGAGAGTATCATGTGGTCTTGGACTTTGGACTGGTTTATATGATGAATTACATTTATTGATTTGCGTATGTTGAACCAACCTTGTGTGCCAGGGATGAAGCCGACTTGGTCCCTGTGAATGATCTTTTTGATATGTTTTTGAACCCTATTTGCTAAGACTTTGTTGAGAATCTTTGCATCTGTGTTCATTAGAGAGATTGGCCTATAGTTTTCTTTTTTAAGTGAATCTTTATTAGGTTTTGGGATTAAAATGATATTAGTTCATAGAAGGAATTTGGTAGTGTTCCTTCCTTTGCTATTTGATGGAACAGTTTAAGGAGTATTGGTGTTATTAACTCCTAAATGTCTGGTAGAATTCTGTGCTGAATCCATCTGGTCCAGGACATTTTTTGGTGAGAAGTTTCGAGATTACTTCATCCATTTCCTTATGTTATAGGAATATTTAAATAATTCACAGCTTCCTGATTCAACTTAGGTAATTTGTGTTTAGGATTTCATCCATCTCTTTTATGTTGTCAAATTTCACAGAGTATAAGTTTTTGAAATATGACATTATAATTCTCTGTATTTCTTTGGTATCAGTAGTGATAACTCCATGTTCATTTCTAATTTTGTTAATTTGGGTTTTCTCTCTCTTGCTATTAGTTAATTTAGCTAAGGGTGTATCAATCTTATTGATTTTTTCAGAGAACCAGTTTTTTGACTGGTTGATTTTCTTTATCGTTTTCTTAATCTCGATTTCAGATATTTCTCCCCTTATTTTGCTAATCTCCTCTCTTCTACTACTTTTGGGATTGGATTGCTCTAGTTTCTCTAAAGCTTTAAGCTGGATTGTTATTTATTTCTGATGTTTCCATTTTTTTGATTTAGGCATTAAGAGCTATGAACTTACCTCTTAGAACAGCTTTCTAGAGATTTTGGTAAGTTGTATTTTCATTATCTAGCCTGATAATTTTTATGTAATACTTTTACCCATGATGTCATTTTGACATTTTTCCACTGTGATATTATATTACTGTTCAATTTTTTTTATTATGGAGCATTATCAGTTTTGGGTTTTTAGACAAGGAATACTCATTATGTGCTCAGGGACACACACAAACGCGCGTGTGCGCGTGCACACACACAATAAATATGCATGTATTTATATTCTTTGCTCTTGAAACAGAGTCCCATACAGTGTACTCACTCTTAGACCCAGAAGCTATTTGAGTGAAACAGGTAGCAACCACAGAAATATGCAAAAGGGAATGGTAGAGGAAAATGTTCAGCTACATTTGGGATTGAGAAAGAGCATGTTCTTATGGAAAAGAGTTAGAAGTATTAAATGGTCATCCACTCACTGTGCTATAATCCTAGAAAACAGTAAGGAGACCAAGGCAGGAATATCAACCCATGTTCAAAACAAGCCTGGGATACATAGTGAGTTGCAGGCTAGTTTGGGCTAGAGCAATTACTTGTCTCAAACAAGCAAACCCAGAAGTTGTCATGTGATACAACTGTCCCTGTTGTTATAAAGTATAGATTGCCACAACATCCATGTTGAGAGTTGTGCTTAGAGGTCCACTTATAGACACTGACTTTACCCTGTAATTCAATAAATATACATCAACCTTCTACCATAATCCAGGCACTATGTTTATGAGAGTAACAAATCATTGTCAATGTCCTCAGGGTCTGCATGCAATGCTGAAAGAACTTGGGTCAGGTCAGAAATTCATCCCAGGTATACACAAGATCAAGGGCCAGGGGCCACATATGTCTTGGGACAGAGATTTTCAGAGTGACAAGGTCTTTGAGCTGAGTCTTTCAGAGGGACAAGAGAAATAAAGAAGAAATCAGTGTGTCAGTGCAGTCCTAAGGAGTCTCTCACTGTTTTTAGGCCTAAAGGCACCAACTTTCTCCTCCTTACATGCTTATCTAGGATTCTTAGGGCAGCTGACAGCACAGCTAGTAGCCAGGGGACCTGGCTCACAACAGTTCTAAAAACCTTAAAACTGCTGGTTCCTTACAGAGCTCCTGATTGCTGTCCTCTGGGATCCCAGGCAGAGTGTAGAGGAAGAGCTTTAACCTCATCAAACTCCAAAGATTCTCCTCCTGGTCGATGCTCATGCTACCTGTCACACTACTGACCACAGCATCAGCTTCTGGGCACGTTTCGGACAGATCCCAAATATTCTTCATGCCACGTTTACAACTTCTGAATATACCTTTTATTCCTTGAGCAAAGAATGAAGGCATGTGTCCTGTGAGAAGTCTCTGTGATGTACTGAATATTTTGATTTCTTTGACCTACCTGATCCTCTTCTAGTTTTCTTCATCTAGAGATGCTCTAAGTTAGGAATAAAATTTTCTGGATTAGAAGTATGCAGTGTAGAACAAAAAGACATTGTGCTTATGATATGAAAATGCCCTTCAAAGAGAAGAAGACTGGGGGTTCACACACTCCAGGAGACAAAGTCTACTCCTAGAACATGCCTTCTACTTATCTGGGCTGGGTCACCATATAGACACATATACGACTACTGATGGCTTAGAAAGGATCTTCCAGGGAGAAAAATCATTATCTCCTAATGGGCGACAGTTTCAGATATTCCCACTATTTGTATCTATCAGACCCAAAGTGCCATTGTTGTCTGAGGCTGTCTCTCTGGACTTCCAGAAGGCTTTCTAAGGAGAGCATCGCCCCTCTATGGTGCCAATCTCCCTCGGCAAAAGCAAATTAGAAAACATAGCTGCTGCTGCTGTAGCAACTATAATTATCTCCCCTTACTGACTCCACAAGGTGTTGCATTTTTAATTTACATCAGGAACTCCATTAAACACGGTCCTTTCTAAAGACCAAAAAAAACAAGCTAAGACAGTAATGTATCTTTGACATTTGTTCTGAAGCATGTTCTTCTGCTTGGCTGGGAACAGTGTGACTCTGCAAGATAATGTTTGGTACCTGTGTGCCCTCCCTCTTAGCAGCTCCCTTTAGCTAGGCAGATCTGTCTTCTTGTCCTCTTCTGCAGAGCCAGTGGTAAAGATGTAGTGCACAAAGCAATATGGTTTGAGAAGTCAAGCATGCATGCCCCCTCCACACACCAAAGGAACCTTAATATGAACAATGTGAACCATTCTTGGAATGGATAACTATGCCATTTTTCACAAAATCTGCCCTAGTTACTTTAAAGCTGAGCTTCTGGATTTTAATGTACCCACCACTTTTTAGAATTCAGTGAGATTTATTATTTGACATTTTCTGTGCTTTCATTCATTTGCAAATCCAAGATGTGTCACAGATCAGTTGTCTTTCTTACCATTTTTTAAAAAATCATTTATGATAGACAGAAAGAGATAGAGAGAGAAATAGAGAGAGAGAGAGAGAGAGAGAGAGAGAGAGAGAGAGAGAGAATACGGTTGTGTACACCATGGCACAAGAATGGAGGTCAGAGGACAGCTTTCGAAAGTCAGTTCTCCATGTAGGCTTCTGGGAACTGAACTCAGGTCACCAGGTTTGCAAGCAGGCACATTACCTGCTGCGCTAACTCTCCAGCCCCCATTTCCTCCATTTTATCTTAGATTTTTCTTGAAGTTGTTTCTTTTAACTAGTACTCTAAAAGGACAGATGTTCCTCAACTTTTGGTGCAGCTGTATCCCAGTAGACCAACTGAAACTTAAAGATGTGTTGAATCACCTAACACACCAAGAAAGTGCCCTGGCACTGCAGCATGCATCCATAATGCCTGCTGTTTCTCCTCACATCAAGGAGCTGGGGGTTCATCATCCTCTGCTCAGTGTATATTGCTACACCAGCAAGGAGAGGCAATAAAAATTTAAAATTTGGGTTTATTTCTATTGAATGCTTACCATTTTATCATCATAATAAAGCTGGAAACATTGTGAGTTGACCACCCAAAGTTGGCCATTTGTCCTCAGGGCCTTGATAACCATGAATAACACAACTTCATGAGCTGATGACAGCGTGTTCCTCAAGCTCTCTGTGGCCCACACACCTTTCTGAATTTGTTGGAACTTCCCTGTTTGTCCTCCTGGGAACAGTTCCCAAACTACTTGCTAGTAGCACTGGTACATAAAAACCACAGCGCCTTCATCCCTAAGAAGGGAAAGATGCAGAAGGTGATGAGCTCTAGCTTAGCACCTGGGAGGTGTCTACACAGATGCCCACATACTGGCTGATTTACTAACTAGACCATCCTTCAGCCACCTGTGTCTGCCCATTTCCCTGTTCCCACACTACAATTCAAGCTTACCAAATACACTATATAAACTCACCTCCTTGCCTTAGGACACTCTTTAGAAGGAACCTAAACAAAAACAAATGAGCCAAGTAGATTTTGCATTGATTCCATTGCTACAGGTCAAAAAGTGAATTTTAGTCTGTGAACCAGAATTTCATCAAAGGAAGTATTGCATACATTTGGTTGAATAAAGCAGGTGAAAGTCAAGTTACTATAAAATAAATAGCTACAAAAGGAGATATATTTGTTCTTCTTTGTGTGTGATATGGATACAGAGCATGCAATATAGTCAGGCATAGTACATTCTTAAGAGCCTAGTCGAAAACTGAATGGTGCTGAACACAACAATAAACATGGAAATCTGTAGTTGTGCTCTACTCCAGAAATGAATAATTAGAAATAAATTAAAGAATGCATTTCACTAAAATACAGATAAATTTAATAAATGTAAGCAATTAGGGGTATGTATGACAAGGAAGAGCAATAACCCATGTAACTGAATGATCTGTAAAATTTATGCAGTAAAATATTATAATAGGACATGAGGAAATTAGTATCATAAGACAATGAGGAAGCTAATAGAGAGACAGAAAAGGAAGATTTACTATTACAGTAATAACATCACATGCTCCCAAATAATGTGTGAACAATATCATCCCAACTCGTAACTTAGAATTTTATATGGTGGAAATAAAATGTGAAAGGAGGGTCAACTTGACAATTGAAGGCTGAGCTCTGGGCACATATACAAAGAATTAGTAGTTGAGGCAATCAATCCTTAAGCAAACTTGTGGGAAGGCCCAACCCATAATAGGCGGGACTATTCCCTGGCCAGTCTTTCTGTCTGGCAAGTGATGTTTGCCTCCTCTCTCCACAGTCCCTGTGGGTATGGTACATCCAACCCCTTCAGCTCCTGGTGTTAGTTTGAGCTCTCCTGCCAAGCTAGACTAAGAACTGTAACCAAGAATAGTAAGAAAGAATAAAGGCCTTCTTCCCCTAAGCTCCTTTGGTCGTGAATTTATCAGCAACTTTCAGACAAACTGCAACAAAAAGCAAACAAAGAGGACTCAGATCTCATATGAATGTGAAGTAAGTATATCATCCTGCCTGTAATTCCAAGCTCAGAAGGCAGGGATGTGGGATCCTAAAAGTAAACTGGCTAGCAAGATTAGCCATAATGGTAAGCTCTGATTTTTATTGAGAGAACATGGCTCAAAGAATAAGATAGAGGAGAAAGCTTGAATACTTCACACAAGTAAGGACTGCAGCAGCCAGGATTGGACTTTGCCTGACCTCCACAATAGCTGACATGTCAACAACCCCCAAAGTCTAGCACGGATCACAAGGAATAAAGTTTCAGGCAATAGAATCCTTAGAGGCAAGGGATTAAACAGTCATAATAGAGTTCCCATGCTAATGGGGGGCCCAAGAAGAGGTCCCCGGTTATGCCATATGCCACTGAGTCCTGAGCCCTCACTAGGGTAGAGGACTCATAGGGAGGTTCAGAGCCCACATAAACAGATGCCCCAGGGGATGGAAGGGAGGAACGGGGAGGCACTGGCAAAGGGGTAAGGAGGGAGTGGAGTAAAAGGAAGGGGGGAAGGGTGGAGAGTGCAATGGGGGGAGGCCAGTGGAGGGAAGGGGGAGGGAGAGAATGGGACACCTATTGAGCATGTATGATTAGGAAAAAATAAATATTTAGGAGAAAAAAAAGAAGACCAAGCTTGAAAGATTACCCACAAAAATCTTGGGCTTCCACACAAATACACACACATACATTCGTGTCCCCACATGTGTATATATATATGTGTGTGTGTATGTGTATATATATATATGTATGAATGTATGTATACTACATGAAATTGAAAACTATAAATGGAAAGATGAAGTATAAAAGTCAAAAATAATATATTTGAATAAAGCTATCGGACAGGGTTATTGGGGTGGCTCAGTGGGTAAAAACGTCTGCATGCATTCTTAGTGACCTAAATTTGATCCTCAGAGCCCACATGGTGGAAGGAAAGAACCAACTTCTGTAAGCTGTTATCTGACCTCCATGCATGGTACATGGCATGAATGTGCCTTCTCTCTCTCTCTTTCTCTGTCTCTCTTTGTCTCTGTCTCTCTTAATAAGTAAGTAAAATATAAAAACGAAGAAGTTACATAGTTAAATTTTGCCAATTTTTAGACAATATTACAGAGACTTCTGAAGTCAACAGGTCCTTGGCAGATGTGTGGAACCTCAAAAAGAATCTGTATTTCAGTCTTATGTGACAGTTTGGAGTTTGTTTTTGACAGGAAATAATAAACTAATAAACTGTACTGACACATACTCTTCTGAAACAAAGTGAAACTGGACATCTACTGACAAATTTTACAAAAGTAAAATCTGACTGTGTGAGACTTGGGTGCACATAGTAAGACAATTATATCCTAAGGAAAAAGGCTAGGAGAATCCATGTGTTCTCAGTGAAGCCATGGTTAGCCACTGTGGAACTCAGAAGTTATAAAAGGAACAAGAGTTCTATATATTATTTGACAGTTTTAAAAGTGTAGTGCAGATGTCATAAAAAAACTACTGAAAGCCATAGGAAAGACATAAAAGGCTAAAACCTCTTATATAAGAACAAAGATCTTCAAAAAGACCTGGAAAAAAGTAACACTTGGAAAGCGTGCAAGGAGACAATTGAATAAATAAATAAAAGAGACAAATAAAAACAGGGAACACCTATGGGAAAATGTGTTCAGACTAGGTATTGTCATAGAAAGAAGCTTGCTGACAATAAAGAAAATCACTTGCTGCTTTCATTAACATGATAAATGCCTCCTATGTCTACTAGCGTTTGGAAGAAAGGACTCTGGCAAGCTGTTAGGGAAGATATAGCATGGAAGCATTTTGGGGAAATGATGTGGCAGCATCTGTTTAATTATGACAAACATTGTCCAATATCACCATTTAAACACTGTTAATATGCTGCAGTAGAGGACTGGTGAGAGCTAATCTTCGAGCCACAGATATATCAGATGGAGCTGTCGCCGAGGGCTGTGTGTCAACAAGGCAAGGAGTCGTCCCCAGGCTTGCATTGAACAGCCTCCCTGCAAATCTTGCGCCCAAGAATCTGATGGAAGGCCAGAAGGTCCCTGTGGACAAGAAGAAACACATAGGCCCTGCTGACAGAACTGTCAGAAAAATGAATCCAATGGTCAAACTAAAATTCCCACCCCTGAGACAATCAGCAGAATTCTTTCTCCTTTCTCAGTTTACATGCAGGACAAACATGGATTGCCATCAGATCCACAGGTACAGACCTGGAGAGCCCCTTGTTGCATGATGAAATACAATTGGCAAACAGTTTGGGACAGTGTGGGGCTGTGTCCATCAGAGAGTAGAATGCTGCCCATACTGCAAAGCAAGGGAGCAAGCACTCATTATTTGTCCCCAGCAGCAGCATAGTGCTAAGCTGTTGTGGTAGATGAGCTCACCTGAGGACCTGATTCTGGCAGAACATGAAGAATGCTCAAGTCAGAATGGTAGAGTGGTCATGGCAACCTGAATTCCCAGTCTCCACTGCCCACAGGAATGCAATCACAGAGTAGCTCAACACACAAGGCAGAGGACCATAGCAATATTACAGAGCCTTGGATGCTGATAATGTCACCAGGTAATTCATACTCACCAGTTTATTGTTCACTCTTCACTAAACTTCTATTTTCCCTAATGTCAACGGGATCCTAACCTCTAGCATGCTAAACTTTGGTCATTTCCTCCATATCAATAGGTCAAGGACCTCCTTACACAGCTGTGCTCATATATTATTCAACCATACTCTGAGAAAGGACGCTTCCATTCCTTTCTGCCCTTCCATGAGATTAGCATCTTTATCTTGGGTAGTGGATCTGGGCATCTGCATTCTTCTTTCCACCACCAATTCTCTTACCTGGGCACTCACCCAGACTATCTTTCCCACGTCAGTGGGCCCAGCATTCCTGCCCACCAGGAATTGTTCATCTATACTACAACCAGTGTGGATTCCAGTGGAAGACATCTGCTATTTGTTTATCCAAGAGTCAGACAAATAGCACCCACTCTATCCCAGGAAAGAGGCAGGTCAAAGAAACTCAGGGTTTAAGGCAGCTGCAAGGGCTTAAGGGAGACCCTCATGACCACAGGCAATTAACCAAGTATCAAATATCTTTTCAGAAATATCTCAGCCTAGTTCTTAGACACACACCTGTGATGAAGGAGAACTTTTTGAATTCCAGGAAGAAATATCGATTATTCTTTTCACACCAAATGTTAGGAAAGTAAAAAGAAAACTAGCAGAAACATACAATGGAAAAGATGGGGAATGTTAAAGCAAAACCACTAAAAACTGGAACTACCTTATGACCAGCAATACCAGGGAATGTAGTCACAAGGAATGAAGCATTATGTCAAAGAGACAGACATCTGAAGTCCCATGCTTGTTGCATTATTCACAATGATTTACAATAGTCAAGATGATGTAGTCAACCTAGGTATTGATGAATGAGTGAACAAATGAGAAAAGATATCATATATACACAATAGAATATTATTCTGCCACCACCCATAATGAAAATGAAGCAAAACATAAATAATTGAAAGGGAAGTGTACTGAATAAAGTAAAGCAGGCACAGAATGGCAAGGATTCCTGTTCTTACTCATAAAACTCATAAGTGGATATCAGAAAAAGGTGGACTAGTATCTGCTAGAGGCTAGAAAGGATAGCATTGTAGAGACAGGTTAGGAACTAGACATCAAAATAGATGGAAAGAATTACTTCTGGTGTTCTCTTCCACAATGAAGAAAAAGTAATTCAAAATACATATTTCAAAGTAAATTAATAGAGTTTCCAATGCATACAAATGATAAATGTTTGAAAAGATGGAAGTGTTAATAACTCTGATTTAATTACTATATATTTTTCTGTCATACCAAAATATCTTATATGCCATAAATGTGTTGAAAATATTACATGCTAGTCAAAAAATTTAAAGGCAGAGATTCTTTTTTTGAGGCTGAGTTTCACGTATCCAAGAATGGCCTCAAACTTTTGGTAACTTGCCTTACTTCCTGATTCTCAGGTCTCCATTTTCTGGGTACTGGGGTCACAGGTGTGTGCCCTTACATCTAGCTAAGGAAATAAGATTTTTGAGGTTAAAAGAAAAGCTGGTATAATAAGAGAGTTTGTGGTTGAGGACAATTGAGGTACTACTGTTCTTGACTGCAACAATCTCTGTGAAATTGCTTTGCAAGGAAAGGAAAATAAAGTTTAGGGAATGGCGTCTGGAACTGTGATGTGTGAGCCTGTGACCCGGGTACCTGGTACTGTGCAGAATCCTTTTCAGTAAAGCTGACTGGGGCCAGGGAGTCTGGGCTATATGGGTCTCCAGGTGCTGTTGGACGGTCATTCTGTACATAACGCACTGGGCAATAAGGATTAAAGTTTCCATCTTTCCTCAATTAGAGGTGAGTGAACAATCACTGTGCACCATCCAAGGCCTCTTCAGTAATGGGAAGAAATGCATTTTAGGAGATGCTTATCAGCTAGCTTTATGTAGTTACCACCACCACCATAGTACACAGTTAGGGCAGACATAGAGAAATCAGGTGTTCATATGGATTCAAGGCAGGCAATGTACATGAAGGGGAAGCTGGAGAGGTAGCAGGGCATTAAAGACAGAGGGTCTTTCCACCATGCTGCAACAGAGGACTCATCAACATTGTGACTGTGCAAAGGAAGACTTAGGTGTCCAAGGACAGATGAGAATTGGAAGAAAGGGGAGCGAAGGCAGCCAAGTTAATGTTTCGTTTGACAAAGGGACTTAAAATGAAAAAACCAGGTCGATAGCAACAAATGAATGCTCAGCTCATTTCAGGTTTCTGCTTTGCCTGTCACAGTATTGTTAAGTTTTCTATCTGTTCCACAACATTGCTTTGTTGGATTTCATTGTAAAAAAGTTTAAGATTGCCTGGGATCACTAGACTGCCCACTTCTTTTGCATTATCCTATTGATTTTAAGAAACACCATTCCTCATTTGAAACACTTGGGTCCAGAAATTTCAGGATTTTCTAATTTTGAAATATTTGCATAGACTTTGCCAGTTGGAGATTCCCAATCTGAAAAAGGAAACTCTGAAATGCATTTCTACCTCAAACAACAAAACCATTGCTTCCCTCCACTGTTGGCATCGAGAGACTATTCTGGCTTTCTAAATGCTTTTTTAAAGTTTAATTTTAAAGTGTAATATTTTAATCTCCCTGAGTTTTATTATGGTGTTTGTCAAGCTCTGTTTCTGTATTTTCTTACCACTTTATTATCCAAGGAGCATTCATAAAATTCTGGCTGCTATGCCCCTTACTTTGTTTTACTTAATTTGAAATTTATTATATTCACATTGGACTCCAAATATTTATGTGCTGGGTTAATTATCTCTGGTAGTTGTACCACTTTGTATAATTCTAATGAGTATAATAGCTCAATAAAAAGCAAAAGAATATAACACTCAGCATTGCGAAACAATTTTTTCCCCTGAGATCTGATCTTGCTCTGTGACTCAGACTGGCCTCCACTCATGATATTCCCATAGTAATTTCTGGAATGCTTGGACATTCAAATGTATGCTACTAGGCCTAGCTTGGAAACTTTGTGTGTGTGTGTGTGTGTGTGTGTGTGTATGTGTGGTGTGTTCATGTGGGCACTGCACACAGGTGCCACACACATTCAAGGAGTTCAAAAGACAAACTTACAGAGTCAGTCTTTTCCTTTTTACCTTGTTTGAGACAGGGTCCCTTCTCCGATACGTAAGCCAGGTTGGTGGCCCTTAGCTTCTGGAGATTGACATGTTTCCAACTCCCCCTCCCATGAGTACTCTAGGCTTACAGAAGCTCATGTCACCATTTCCACTTCTAGGGGTTAGAACTCAGCTTGTCAGGCTACTACAGCAAGTACTTTACCTTTACCTTGGCACCAAGTCTTTACTTACCATACCATCTTACTGGCCCAGTAATATTACTATAATATTCATTTTGTAGAATAAAATGTCTAGAGCTGAGACAATTTCAAAACAGATTAAAATCCAGAGGCAATCATCTAAAACTTCATAAAAATACAGTAAATTTTCATCATTACAAGAAAAGCAAAAACTTAGGTGACCAGTAAATATATGTGAAGCTACTCAAGGAGATGACATTGCAAACACCTGGGAACTGACTCACAGATGAGAGAGCATGACTGTGTAAACATGGGCAGGAAAACCTCTTACAGCATGGTGGCTACTGAGATGTAGGACTACAAAGCTGCTCACAACAAGCAGAAGATGAACATGTTCATCTGCACATCCCCACTTTCAATTACCTCCCTTCTTCATTCAGAGGCAAACCTAAAGATGTGTATAGTTAAGGTGTTCTGATTAACAAGGAAATGGAATCATGCTTACCCTGCTTAAAGGGCCCAAATTCAAACTGCTCATACATTCAAGAGAATACTCATAGAGCTAAAAAATCAAGAAATTAGATCTCTTTGTATTCTTACAATGGAAAACCTTGCTCCTATTGTATTTAAATATGACAGTGTCAAATAACAAAAATAAAAATAGAAAGCCTTACTATTAAAAAAAACAGTAAGTGGAAAAAGTTAAATTAGATGTGCTGGTTTATTAAATCCATGACAGAGTAGTATATACTTTCCACAATCCATGGACATAGACACCTGTGGAAAAATCTAAAGATGCTTGTCTGGATGTCATTCTTCAACACTACAATTGAGCAACTGATGAATAAGAGGAAAGAGAACAAGGCAGGCAAGAAATCTGGCAGAGAGAGAGAGAGAGAGAGAGAGAGAGAGAGAGAGCATGTACAGTCAGTGAAATAACCTCAGGAATCAGAAATCCATATTGTGAGTTTTGGTACCTCTTTTGATATGTATATGATGTGTGCATGTGTTTATGCATGTTTGTATGTGGGTGGGTACATGTGTACACATGGGTTCACATGTATGTGAATGTGTTTGCACGTGGAGTCCTGAGGGTGATATTGGGAAACAGTCTTCATTATTCTTATCATATTAATCTGGGTCTCTAATTAAGCCCAGAACATGTCATTATGGTTAGAGTGTCTAACCAGCTTACGCTGACAATTCTAGACTCCACCTTCCAGTGCTGGATTTATAGGCAGGCTGCCAGGTATGTCCAGCATTTTTGAACGTGGGATCTGAGAATTGACCCATTTGTAACTCAGCATGTATGATTTGCCTACATTATTTCTGGCATCATCTATTTACATACATTGACATGAAATCTTGGCATTCTCCTTGTGATGTGTAAACTCGTCTATGTAATTAATGAAAAATTATCATTATTTATGAGTGCACTTGATATCCTCTTGAACAAATATTATTTAATGCCTACCATATGTAGGTGTTGTCCTTGGTTAGCATTCATCAGTAAATAAAACTGTGCAGGCTCCCTTAGGAGATTCCACTGAAGATAAGGTTTTGATTCATTGAGCACATTAATGCATGTCATCAATTCATCTGTGTCTATGAAGGAAAATTCATTGTGGCGGCTTCATGAAGTCATTATATTTAATTTTCCTTTGTGTTTTGGCTCCATCTTTCTGTTTTTCATGGTTTGGTTAGTAAGTGCTGAAGAAAGGTTAGGCCTTTTCCTTAGCTGCAGCCCTTTCTCTAGTGTGTAGCTGGGTAGTTCTGGACTTGGCAGATGTAAACTGCACAGATTTTGTAGAATTTGTGCCCCTCTCCAACCCAGGCCTTACACTTCAAGGCAACTTTCTCTACTTTGCTATGATCAGTGCCCTGAACGCAGGTATCCCTCAGTCTGTGACTTCCCTTGCACTCCAACGCTCTCAGGCTCTTATAGTTCCACTACATTGATTTCATCTCCATTTGTTTCTCCTTTAATCTGTTTCTGAATGGGCCTCTAGGCACAGACACAAATGTACATGAAGCAAATCTTAGATTCTTTTTGTTCTTTTCATTCTCTACAATTTTACAACGTCAGGGTCTTTCATTTTTTATTGTCTTCTTTCTTTCGTACTGACATATTCTTTGCTCGGTTAGAAGGAGGACGATAATTTTTTTTCTTTGTTCATTTTTTTTCTGGGGAGAAAACTAGTCGGAGAAGGAATTTGCTGCACAAGCCTGAGAACTCAGATTTTGTTCCTCTGAACCCACAATCAAGCTACACAGATGCTGCAGCTGCCTGTAACCCCACCATTCTGAGCAGAGGCAAGGTGTCTCCAGAACAATCTGATGAGCTGTGAACCAATGGATGGACTTTGTTGCAAATGAGAGACCATGTCTCAAAAATAGTGGAGAATAATCAAAGAAGACACGTGTCATCAACTTTAGGCCTGTGCAACTTCATACATGAGAATGTGCACCTGAACACATATATGTGTGCCCATATACATGCAAACATGTAATCACATATATGTTTCATAACTACATGTAGATATTTACATAGAACTGTTTCCAGTGTTTTTGTTACCTTAATAGCATATGCTATGAAAAGTCACATCATGGCTTTTCCAGAAGTTCTCAGACCTTGGCTTCAATATATTAATTCATCTATTTGTTTGGTGGGCAGAGGCCACATTTGTGCATATACATGAGGTCCCTCCAATACCACAGGCATATCTGCATCACTGGGTTTGTTGATGCGATATCATTAAGCCTCTGAATGACCCTGACCAGTTTGTCCTCACTGGCTGCTCACACTCCTGCTTTGGAGAACACTGGAAAGATGACCCCATGAAGTGTGTTTACTTTATGATGCTAGTAGACATCAGCATTTCATGCAGCAGAAGTACCTGACCTCAGATACCTGCAGAGGAAATGGGAGGAGTCATAGAATGTGTCTTACTCCAACACAATGGATCAAGCATCAAGCTCATGACTTTTTGCAAAGGACTAGAAGTGTGAATTGAGGCATAAGTAATATATGATAAGAAATAAAACTTAAACAAAATACAATTTAAATAGTGCTTGGGGGCTGGAGAGATGAGTCAGGAGTTAAGACTCTGTCTCACAAGCAGAAGGTCCTGAGTTTGGATCCCAGGTCCCACGTAAAAATGCCAGGTGGAAACAGCCATGGCCTGTACTTCCAGCCCTAGTGGGCAGAGCCTGGGAAATCCCAGAGCAAAGCAAAAAGCAAAAAGAAGCAATCCAGGATGATTCCTGAAGTCACCTTTGGTCCTCCACAGGAACACACAGTGTCCTCTGATACACACACACACACACACACACACACACACACACACACACACACACACATTAAAAAATAAATTAATTAAAATTAAAAAAATACTTGATATACTATAGACACATGAAAAGGAAAAAAAGACAAAAAGTGTAATTAAAATAGGCAAAAAATTCTTGTTCGGATGCAAATCTTTTGCAGGTTATTCCACTGGCTATGCAAAGAAATGGAACTATGCAGCCTCCATAAACCTCTGTTGTCAGTCTCTCCTAGCTCCACAGTGGTTGAATTCAACTATCATGGTTACTTTTCATTGTCAACTTAACTTACCTAGGGGACATGCCCATCGGGTGTTTTAATAATGTAAATTTAATATAAAAAGGTTTAATAGAGAAGACCCACCTTGAGCATGGGGGTGGGGGGCACTATCCCATGGGATAAGGTCCAGGATTGAATAATAAGGAAAGAGTAAGCAAGCAAAGAACCAGTCAGTGCTCATCACTCTCTGCTTCCAACCAGCTGCTTCATGCTCTGGCTGCTGTGACTATCCTAGCGTGACCAACTGTATATGCAAAGGATGAGCCCAAATAAATTATTCCTTCTTTAAGCTGCTTTGATCGGGAATTATGTCATGAGAAAGAGAAAGAGTCGTAATACGAAAACCAAAGTGGAAAAGGCAGAATGCAGCTAGAGATGAGGAAAGGATAGGTTTCTTGTGTATGCAGATGGACAACATACTGGTTCTTTGGGAAATAGACTGCTGTTTGCTGATCAAGGAGAAAACTGAGTCTATTGATTTGCCCATATCTCCAGCAGTTCCAGAAACCAGAGATAGCAACAAAATCCCATGGCACATGAAAGAAGAGTGTCTAGCACTAGCACCACTTGAAACAGTCTTCATACTCCTAGCTATTGACAGGACATCAGAGGGAGGAAAGTGATCAGAAGCTGTCAGCCAGGACTGTGGGATGTCTGTCAAGGCGCATGAACGGCCCTCTGCTCTGTGCTAGAGCACCTCCTCGGAATCCATACTCACCTGTCGTTCCTATGGCATCTCCACAAGGGTCCTTGTGGAAGATAAGAGGAGATGGTCACAAGAATGAACTCTTGGACTCTTGCCACAGGCTCACTGTGGTCCATTTTAACTGTTTACTGCACACTACAGTCTTCTTCCTTTGTTCTAACAAAGGCAGTAGTCACATCTTCATAGGGTACAAATGTCCCAGATTATGCCCACTGCCCCAGCCTATTAGTAAATAGCAATCTTTTCACTAAAGAAGTATACTAATATAAATCTCATAGTTCCTCTACAAATTGAGGATTTGGTGCTCCAGCATAAATCTAAAATTTCCTAACATCCAGCAAGCATACCACAGAATCCAAAGGATCCCATGTGCTGGGGTAAGTCCTTGGGTGCCCATTATGGCTGCAGATACACATCTTCTGTTTCCAGGGGGAACGTATACATTTTGGAGAAGAGCCAGTCACAACCCAGTAATCCTCTTATTCATGAAGAAATATTCCTGAAAGTAACAGACAATAGTACATGGACTTGAAAATTACAGCCCAATTCTCAAAGAGCTTTTATTTAGTTCTCATAACAACCCTGTAAGTAGCAATTTCTGGGCAACTGTTGGTGGCTAGATATTAGCCTTCAGCAGAAATCACAAGATCTGTTTGGGGGTCTTTCTGTCTTCCCCACAGTTAAGCTGGAATGTGGAGAGCTAAGAGCTGCAGTGGATTCATAACGGCTTTCTCTCCTCTCTGCTAACGAACATCCACCATCCAATTAATCTTCCTAATGTCTGGTCCAGGGGGAAGAAGCCTCATCCAGAAGCCAGAGTCGGCCATAATGGAGCATTAATAAGAGCCTAATTTCTGCAAATACTTTGCCCCTGCCTTTGTCTCAGGTGAGACTATCCATCCCTGGTGTGTAAAAGACAGATAGCAGGGGGCAAGGCAGACTCTCAGATGCAAATAATTGCACTGTGATTCTGCAGTCTTCATTAGTGGGCCTCTGTGCAGGGAAGCAAGACTTATCTGCATTCCTCAGCCCTACCAGCTTTATTGGTTGTGAAAAGGCATTTGGCACAAATTAACTTTCTCTTGTGTGAAAAATGGAGCGTGGAAACAGAACCTTTTGCCCTCTGAGAGTGGTATAATAAGGGCACCAGGGGTTATGCCTGGGGCCAATCTTAACCAGGTAGGGCTGCAAACCAATGGTTTCTCCTGGTGGGGAGGGAGGAAATGATCCCTGCAGACTGTGTGTGTAGGGTATGGGGGAGAGGGGAGGAGACAGGGTGGAGCTTGCAAACACAAGCCACTGCTCAGGAAGAATGTTAGCAGATGAAGCCAGTCACTGCCCAACTTCATAGAGTCCTTCCTTCTGCAGTAGTGAGAATGGGTGGGGATAGGACCCAGTGAGACATCTTGTCTGTCCCTCAGTCACATGTGGATACAACGTTCACCATGCTGATGGGCATCATGAAGACAGGAAACACTAAATCTAGTGGACAATGAAGTTGGTAAAACATTTGAGGTCATTCTGCAAAACTATTACCAATGTACATGAATAGGGTTTGAATGCAGTTTGTCTCCCTACAGTCCAAGTGTTGGAAGTTTTGTCCTCAGTGTGTGAAATCTTGAAAGTAGGCAGAGTCTTTAACAGATGGATGAGACTAGTGAGAAATGATTAGATATTTAAGATGGACTAATAATTTTCTCCAAGATATCCCAGAAATAGCAGATGCCCAGAAAGAAAGCAACTCTGCCCTCTTCTAGCTTAAACAATACCCCTTCTGACCAGCTAGTTTCCTTCTGCTTCTCTGCCATGCTGTCCCTTGAGCCATTTCCCCATCCTTTCCTCTATCTCTCTAAACAGTTTCTCCTTCTCCAGCTGTTATTTCAGATCTCATTCCCAGAGATGCAAATACTAACCCTGAGTTTATTAAGCGACATCTTTATGACCAACACCTGTGAAAGAGAAGGGAGTGGAAAGGAAGGGAGGCACAAATGGTTTTCAGGGCAAGCATGACTGGAGGTGGGAGCGAAGGTCCCTTCAAGGGCAATTGGAGACAATAGGAAGCAGAGAAACTGTGAGATTCTGAATGTGTTGTGACAGTCCAACCAATTGCATTTGCTATTATATTTGAATCTAGGCCGTGAATTTTAAAAAGAAACCAGGATGATTCCTTAGGGATGTGAACAGAGTGAAGAATGAAGAGCCCATAAAAAGAAGTGAGAAGGAATACAGAAGCAACAAGAGCAGGACAGGAGGAGCAGGAAGTCTGTTTCCAGCATATTCTGTGTAGCAATGGCTGCATTATTTCCATGGATGAGTAAAATCCTTGATAATATGGAAACGAGTCTAGAAACAGCGAGACTCTAGCAACAGGAGGTAGAAAAGCTCATAGGAGTCTCTGGTGGAATAAAATAACACAATTACCTGAAGAATTACTCAGCCAAAATGCTGCTATGTGTATCAACTTAAACTCTATATCTCGACTTTCTTACACTGAATTCTCCATGTAAAAAAGATATTACAAACCTGGTTTCCAAATGCCTATACTCCTTTATGCTGTGGCTGCCCTTCAAGTTTTTATACATGATCCAGCCTTTTTCTTTAAATCAAAACATATATAACCCCCAAATGCACCCTGAACTTGACAACGCATTCGGGACCCCTCCCTGTTACTTTCTGTCTTTCATGTAAAATAAATCTTCCCCATGTTGCACACTCCTCTTATTCCATGTGTTTCATTCCTCAGGGTCACAAGACAAGAACTGCTCAGAGAAAGGGAAATCTGCAACAGAAATATCTTCAAATCATTCCAGGAACCATCCTGACTTCAGGCTTCTTTACTTAGGCTGCATTACATAGCTTTCTAATAATAACTGCAAGGGACAGCTTTCCTCTCACAGAGCCTTTTAGGCATCTGCTCTTCTCTTCAAAAACGGTGGCAATAAAATCGAGGTTCTGCCTGGTTCCTAACTGTGAGAAGCAGATTACCACACCTGAGAGCAAACCACACAGAAAGAGAAGGGATGGGACAGGGAAGGTGCACACTGGATTGAGGGATTTGTTACCTGGGCCCCTGGTTTCTAATTTTGTCCAATGAGAAGCATGTTATTGGCTGAATAAAATTGCTGCTTGGAAACTCTTCAATAAGACTTAGCAGGATATGGAGGACAGAGCCCAGAGCCTGTGCCCCAGTCCCAGCTTAGCAAGCCTCCTGTCCAAGATGGCAGCTCCAGTTATCCGTTTGCTCAGTCAGAGCAGGCTGTGGTGTTCCATACTTGGGTTAAAACTTTAAAGAAGTCTGCAAGCTTCCCCAGTCATCTTCCACCCCAACTCATGACCCCTCTGTGATCCAAGGAGCCTAATACAATTCAGATTCCTTCAACATGAAAGGGAAACACATGATTTTCCTTTCAATTGCTTCTAATTGAAATTAGCATTTCTATTATCATCCATAAAGAGGAACAAAAAATACTTAACGTACCAGTAGTTCCAATTGGTAGCTGTCTCAGCTACTAATAAATGATTCAAATAAGACTGCTTCATTTCAACAATTCTTTCTCCCAGGGCCAAACCCCTCATTTTCCACATGCCTTCGTTTAGTCTGTCTCCCATCTCAGGAGCAGTTCCCACTTCTCCAACCTTTACCAGGTTAACTACAAGACAACCTGTTTATGTGGGGAAATGAGCAAGGTGCAAGGTGACTGACCCAAGTCCCCTGAGGGGGTTGGGAATTCAAGTTCCCTGCTCAATCTAGGATCAAGATATCTGGGAGCAGATTAAGCCAGCACATGGAATATTCACGCATGCACACACACACACAAACACATGCATACACATAGAGAAATACACACGGGCACACATTTATGCACACAGTCACATGCAAACATGCACACATATAAACACACAAACATATGTACATACACACACAAACACACGCATGAGTGCAAGCAATCACACACATTCACACATGATTACACACACATACCTCATAAATACATATTTACCAGTGAGTCTTCTCTGTTACTGTGAGACACACTCTAAGGCTCAAACAACTTAAAGTGAGACAAAGGAGATTTATTCCCCTTACAGCTCCAGAGGGAAGATATAGTTCATTATGACAGAAAAGACATGGCTGGCCAGGAAAAGCTGGAGAAGGCCTAAGTTATTGCAGACATCATGGAAGCAAAGAGCTGCTGCAAACTCAAGTCTCTGCTGCAAACTCAAGAGCAGACTCAGTCTCTCATGTAGGAAGGGGCCAACTAACCTTAAGGTCCACAGCTTGTGACTGCCTTCCTCCAGCCACGCGCCACCTCCTAAAGGTGCCATGACTTTTCCAAACAACTAAATATTTAAACACATGAGCCTGTGGGGCACAACTCATATTTCAAACCATAACAACATACATATAAACACACACACAAACATCCAAATACACGTGCATGACAACATGCACACATCCATGTGGACACACAAACAGAGCCATACATTCTCACACACAAACACACACTTTGAAGTACTGGTAAGTAGCACAGGGCAGCTCTGTTCCTGGAAGTCTCTGACCTTGATGGATGTTGGAGTGGCAGTTTTGCTATTTCAGGCTAACCCAGACACATGAGAGTCCCTGTCAGTGCCACCAATCCAGTTGATAGACAGCCAATCACATCCCTGAGACATGTCTCTAACTTCATCTTAGACAAGTAGAGCCCATTTGAAAGCAGCACTGTTCAATAGGTGAAAAGAGCCAGAAATGTCTTTACCAGAAGCTGGACAGAGGTAAGCCTGCCCGCCCTGACTCTCCTTTTTGCAAGAGCTCAGATGCATATTTTCCATGCTGTGAGGCCTGCACGCTCCAGAGGGGCACAGTCTGCTTATAGGAAGAAACATGCTTTGGTGGATTTGAGATAGGGCAGGACACACACAAGGAAGGAATAGCATATCTATGCTCTCTATCTTCACAGCTACTGATCCACAGAATAATCACATCCTGTGGCTTCTCTGATTCTGAAGTGACAAGAGGCTTCATTTACAATACGAAAGAAATGCATCTAATTTCAATCTCAGCTGGTAACTGGTCAGTTTGTGCATATAAATGAAAAAGCAACCCACCAAGGAATACAAATGTGTTTATGCACCACATACACAAATGGCAGTGTCTATCTTACACTGGAGCAGAGTGCATTGTGAGATCTGCTGCTTTCACCAATAGAAAGCAAATGAGTACTATGTGGAGAGGTAGGGAGAGAGGCAGGTCTTGAATGCAGCCTGCTTATTATCTGCCTCTAAACAAGTCTCTACCATGCATTTGTGTTGTCTCTTCCCCGCTCTGGATAGTTATCATGTAAGTCTGGTAACAGCAATCAGGTTGAAGCTACATTGATTTCCCTGGACTATTTGAAGAAATTTAATGGCATAATTTGAAACAAAGCCTTTCCAAAGGAGTCTGGAGATCTCATGCCACTTTATAGAAACAGTTTGAAGTCACAGTGATCCATTCAGATTTCATTATTCTCAGAGATACTGGCCTTTCAACTGGCATCATATCCTTTCAGGAACTGTGTGAGCAAGAGCAATAAACAGAGGAGACTCCCCAGTTGGATTTGTAGAGTGCGACATTCATGTTGAAGTTTTATCATCTCTGATTTAAGAAAAAGACAGTGGATATGCACTATTATCTAAAGATGGTGGTGCTTACTAAAGTAACAAGACACGCTCTCCATCTTTCTGTACTAGAAACTGGGCCTGTCACGTGACAGATACCACCAACCATCAACACATTGGGAGATCATGGAATCAAAAATTTACATCCAACAAAGTAATAAAAAGTAAAGTGGCAGCTCACATGATGGGAGGAGATCTTTACTAGCTATGATTCTGACAGAGTATATAAAGAGCATTAAACTTCTAATATTGATGTACTTAATTTGGAATTTTTAATGAGTCCCCTTTTGGAAATTGCCTCAAGTTCAAGGGCAAGTGATAAACTTACCTCTGAGAGAAATGCTCAGGGAAGTCCAGGGTCTGACGAGAGTTTGCCTCAGCATTTTAGGATGTCCCTAGTTCACTTGCAAGCTCAACAGCTTAAGTATCAAGGTAAAAAACCTTTGTGAGTACTAAGAATTTCTTTATAAATTTTATCATGCATTCTTGAAACAAAAATAGTAAAGGTTGCATCACATGCAAATAGATTTTAAAATGGATACAAAACTGATATAGCAATATCAGCATCTCTCCCCCGCTTAGACACCATATATACAGTGTTACATGCATTAAAAATAGCAAATTTATGGTATTTTTACTCTTTGATCCTCAATCCTTTTCCCCTTATAGTCCTTCATCTCCCATGCCAGACTCCTTCCTATTTTCAAGTCTCTTCACTCGTGTGACTCATTGTGTTTCATCTGCTTAGCTTTTGATAGCATATGCCTGAAATTATTCATACTCCAGCAAGCATTATAATAGATCAGTGAGTATGCCATTGAGGAAAGCATCTTCTTTTTCTTCCCTGGCAGCCTTACCCTTCATCAGTCTCTCAGGGAGGCATAGAGCTTCTTGAGATCTTTCCTCTTTCATGGTGAGATGTCGATAGGACAGTCCCTGTACAGTTCTTGTGAAAATACATATATCGGCCACAAAATCATGGATCCCACAACCTGTCATGGCCAGGAGATAATAACTGGCCCACCACTGTCCCACTTCAGGCTCTTACAATCTTACCCCCCCTCTTCCATGATGTTCCCTGAGTCTTGGGATATGGGTGGAGGTGGAGACAGCTACACATAATTATTCATTTCAATTGTCAGCTCAATGGGATCTAGAATTACTTGGAAGATGGACCTTTAGGAATGCCTGCGGGAGATTATCTATTTGTTGTGAAGTAAGGTGGGAAGATCTGCCTACTATGGGTAGCACTATTCCCTGGCTAGGATCCTTGACTGTATAAATAGCGTGCATTCATGCTCTCTACTTCGTGACTCTGGGTGTCATATGACTAGATGCTCCAAGCCCCTCTTGCCTCAACTTCACTTCCTTGCCATGATAGACTATACTGTCATCCAGGAGCTAAAATGAGCCCTTTTTCTCTCAAGTTGCTTTTGTCAGAGTATTTCTTCATAGAAACAGGAAACTAATAAATTACATAACTGCTCAGTTTTATAACTTAGTTGACATAGATTCATTAATAGAAAGGATGTCTGTGAAGCATTCAAGTATCTTGGGTTCTCAAGTGTTATATTGTATTTAATATCCACTCCATCTTGGGGTACAGATATTATTATCTGAGGTTGTAAGACACTAGGTTGAGCTGATCAGTTCATTCTAAGTAATTAATGGAACTAATGTGTTCTTGCATTGAGAATTATATAGATTTGTAACTTATATAGAGGTTTATGTTTTAAAATAGGCCATTCTGGATAATGAAAATGTGATGCATATACACAATGAAATACTATTCATCCATCAAGCAAAATGAGATTATGAAAAATAAAAATGAAATTATGAAATTTGCCAATAAATGGATGGAATTGGAAGATATAATATTGAGTGAAGTATGCTAGACACAGAAAGACAAACTCACATATTCTTCCTTACATGTGATGCTAACTTTGAACCTTCAGTATCGTACTCCCAAATAAAAAATCTCTATAATATCCACAAACAATAAAGAAAAATAGGTTGGGGGTAATAGAAGACGACGAAGGACTCTGAAAGAGGGGAAGTAATTTAACATATTCCTGGTACCATAAATCAAACCAGATACCCACATATAGGGAGATCATGGGCTCTGGGAGAGAACGAACCTCTTAGAGCTAACTAGAAAAACTTGGAATAACCTACCATCTAAACACTTATCATTATGCCCATAGATCAAAGAATCATTTAGCATCCAACCAAAAAGTACCCACATGTAGTAGAAAATGTGGAAGGCATAGAATTACAGCTCACATAGAATCACATCTCAGTCCTAATAAGGACATCTAAACTACCTTGCCATTCCAGGGCTCAGGGAACCTTGTGCAAGACGGGCAGTAAGAATTTAACAGACAGAGGGCTGGAGAGGTGGCTCAGGGGTTAAGCCTCCGCCTTGCAGGCGGAAGGTCCTGAGTTCGGATCCCAGATCCCACGTATAGATGCCAGGCGGAAGCGGGGGCGGCCTGCGCTTCTGGTCCTGGTAGGGCGGAGCCTGTGATTCCCGGGGCAGAAGGAGGTGGAGGCGTCCATGGTGGTTCGCGAATTCGTCCGTGGTTCTACACATACACAGACACAGACACACACGCACATGCGCACAGTTGGATAAATAATAATAATAATAATAAAAAGAATTTAACAGACAGAGGATGGGGAGAGATAATGTCAGACAGTAGTCTGTTTGTATTAGGCTGTTGTATCCAAGAGCTCGTGCAGCAGTGTCTACTTCCACTGGATTACTACAATAGCTGACCTGGCAATACTTTGCCATGGAACAGAGAAGCTCCCATGAGACACAACACTACCCTTAGAGACATTATGGGATTGGTGCCAGACAAAGGAGAGGGGCCTCTGTACTCTACATTTTACTTACTAGTGGTCCATTCATGCCATGAAAGACTGTCCAGGCACTAGATAGAGCAGGTGTCTTAGTTGGGATCCAGTGACTTGAACATGTAGGAAGGTGTAGGAGAGGGAAGGAAAAAAGGCTGGAGGGGAGAACAGATGGGATAAAACAGAAATTGGGGTAGGGGTAGATAGTAGATGATGAAAACACATAAACTTATCATTAATATAAATCAAAAATAAAGCTAATTAAAAACAACATAGGCCATTCCACTTGCCTAATTGTTAATACTAAAACATAAAGATGAAAGACAGAGTTCCGTGTGAACTTTAATGTCAGATATGAAATTAGGATATTGGGAAATAAGATTTACAGAAGACCAGCACTTTATATTTACAGTGGGAAATAGGGCTTATAAATTTACCAATAAAGAATTCATAAATTAAAGGCATTGTCGTGTAAAATAAGATCATTAATGTTGATTTCTTTCTAAAAAGGGAGTAGTAGGGGGCAGTACTTGACAAATGTATGTTTCTAGTGTAAACATATGTAAGTCAACAGAATGAATAAATCTGAGCCTTGTGTATAAAACAGAAAAGATCAAAGTCTTCCTGGAATTTTAGTTGAAGCATTATACCTCCCTGTGAATCTAGAAAAATAGCTCCTGTGACTATTTCTTGACAATAGTTCTTTATTTTCAATGCAAATGCCAATCCGTCTGATTACAAAGGGTCATTTCCATCATCCATTTCAACCATGCACATTTTTCATCTACAGAGATTTTCATCCATGACACATGTCCACAATGGTCATTTCTGCAAAGAAATTCACTTTGTAAGTAGGAACTTAGAAAGATTGTACCTTCTTTGCTGCATTCTTCAGTCTAACCTTCTGTCATGATTTGAAATGTGTCCCCCACAGTATGTGTTTGGGGAGGTCATAACACCTTAGGGGCTGGAGCCTTGCGAAAAGAAGGCAGTCACAGGGGGTGCTCCTTGAGGTGGATTAGTCCCACCTACTTTGGGGAGAGACCTGCTCCTGCAGCAAGCAGTCTAACAGCTCTGTATCTCAAAAATGTCTGCAGTGACCTAGGTCTACTCCAGCTTCTTCTGCCAGACATGCCACTTCTGCCGCAAAAGACTTTATCTTCCCTCTGGAACCAAAAGCTGAACAAATCTCTCTTTCTCCCATAAGTTGCTTGATTTTGGGTGTTCTATTTCATGGCAACACAAGAATTATTCATACACTTTCCTCTTGATTCTGCTTTTTAGCACATCTATGCATTCATCCAAAGACATGGGTTCAACAATGAAAATGTTCACATTATATGAACTGAACATAAGCTCCAATAATATGTGAGATTCTCTTGTCTTTGCTTCCCTGGTTCCCACTGGTAATTAATAGAGAGTAGTTGAGTATTTGCAGTTTAGATAACGTGATTTAGCCACTGCTTCTTTGAATATGTGATTCCAGGGATTTTCTGGATGGGTATGTATGATGCTGACATCTAAGAAAGGTATTGCAACTGAGAACTTGACTCAGGCAGAGTCACATTTAACTAGACATACCACAGCTTCACCAGACTTTGATAGTCTCTTGGAAGAGAAATCAGAGTCAGGAAGGCCGGAGGCAGCACTGATTACTGAACACAAGCAACTGGGTATGCTGGACCAGCAAAAACAACATAGACTGTGACTATCAGTTACAGGCTAAGCAAGCCAGTCAGGAGAGAGAGGAATAATTGAACAGTTCATATGTTACCTTCTGTTTCTCACCACTATTTCTCAGCATGTGTGACATGGTGATTCTCGCTAGCAGTCTCAGGCCTAATGACCCCACTTTCACTGGGTCTCTCTTTTGTCCCTTCATAGGCCCCATTCCCTCATCATCCACATCTAGGGGATGTCAGTATTTTTCCATTACCCCAGATACGTCATCTGACTTCCTAATGGTGTATCCATTTGCTAAGGTTGCAAACTGCCTTTAAAAAGAAAGCCCAGTGACTATTTTTAGTCACTATCATGACATTTTCAATAAACGTACTTCCCCTGGTCTTACAAGGTCTTACAGGACTGAACAGTTTCCTACGACTTTCCCAAATTGACGCTTTGGAAATTGCCTTTTTATTGAGTCTCTTCAACTCCCATAAACTATGACTCATCTCACTAATCACAAACAACACTTTCCTAGAGAATTGGCAAAAACCTAAATCAACCTTGGACAGAAAGTCAGGCCACATGAGTAATGAGTAGAAAACGGCATCTCTGCATTTCCTTGGTCTTATTTTAAAATCATTTTATTGAGTCTTTTAAAAACAGATTGCAAAATCTATCAGCAGCTGTAAAGAAGTCATGATTCTGCCTGACAAACTGAAAGGTTAATATACAGAGAAAAAGCAAATTCCCAGCCTTTTGGTCTTCATACCTGCTAAAGACTTTCTCAGAGGCAGTTACATTCTTTAGCCATCACTTTCAATTGGTGAACATGCTTTTAATACCAATAGCAGTGCCACTCCATGATATCTTGTGTATAAACACACAGAAAGAAACCCTATAAGCACATTAATCTCTTCATAAGAATCCATCCCATCTCATCCTGGAGATACTTAACATATATATCCTAACTATAGTGTCTCTAACATATTATATAATGTTTTTAAAAATAACAATGTTCAAGGGCTGGGAAAATGGTTGTAGCCTCGCAAGCAAAAGACTTGAGTTCAGATACTCATGAGAAAACATTAGGCAGATATGGTGATGGCTGCAATTCCAGTCCTCGAGGCAGAGCCTGGGAAACTCCAGAGCAAAGCAATAAGGATGTAGAGCAATCCAGGACAATTCCTTGGGTCTCAACAGGAACACACCCTCAAGTGCCTACATGTAAATACACACACACACACACACACACACGCACACACACGCACACACATGTACTCATTCATGCAAACACATGTGCATGCACACAAAAAAAGAATAAAGCCAATGATCAAGAAAAGGGTTAGAGTTGAAGATTGTGAACCGCCAGCTGATAATCTTTATCAGTCACCTTTTCTGAAAAATCATTTACCTCCTCATTCCATAAAGGCCCCAAGTCCGTCTCTCTCGGTGAAGATGTCCTGCTCACATACTCTACAGCTAGTTGTCCAACCGAGGCAACCTAGGATGCTTGAAATTGGAAGGTTCTGTGTGGCTCTAATATTAAAGCATTTGGATCTGTTTCTTCTTGTATCTCAAGATAAAGGAAAACACAGATTTCTCATGGCATGTCAATAACATTCATAATTCACACCACAGAAAACAGTGGCCAAGAAAAATGCAACTTTAGGGGACGCCTGGAGTTTGGGATCCAAACTGGCGGCATCCATCATCCAGTGATTCTTAGTTCAAACACTAAGAAGCCCACAGAGCTGTTGCCAAACTGCTATTCCACAGAAAGGGTTGATTTGCTACCAACTCCAAGCCTTATAATTCTTTATTCTGTAAAATCACCTTGTTTACTCCCACTTCCATCTTACTCTGTCCATTATCTCTTTGTTGTACTGAGGCAGTATTTTATTATCCCTTTGTATAGACTGCTGAATCTCACAGAATGGCAAAAAGAAGAATCAATATCACAACAGAGTTCAGGACCTACTCCTTCCTCCATGCCTAGATGGAAAAGCCTATCCTGGACTGGGGTATGTAAGTCTGACCATATCAGTCATCCTCATTTCTACCTTCTTGCTACTCAATGGACCAGCATAATAACTTTACAGACAGCCTTACCCCTTCTCTCTCTCTCTCTCTCTCTCTCTCTCTCTCTCTCTCTCTCTCTCTCTCTCTCACACACACACACACACACACACACACACACATACACACACATACACACACACAGAAACACACACACAGATATGTCTGAGAAGAGGAAAGAGCACCTTTCATCATATGAAAACCAGGCAGTTATGGTAATTCAAAAAGAAGCCAAGTCTTTCCATCTGAATAGAAAAGACAAACTTCTCTATCAGTCTCAGTGACTTTTCTTTACATGCACCATAAGTTTACCTAATTGCATGAACTCTGCTTTGGATTTCCATTCTGCCTCTGTCACCCATGCTCCTAGACAGACCCCTGATACCGTATACAATCGTCTGGGTTCTTTACTTCTTTCCAGGGGATACTAGTTGCTATGGAAATATGGCTGGCCTCCACTTTGGACAAGACTCATTGAAGCTCTTTACAGAATGGAAATACTCTCAATCACTCCTCTTGGCTTTCTACAGTAGTGGCTGACATGCATCCCGTGGCTAAGTGAATGGGCTTTAGTAATTAACCTAAGAGTATCCGTGCTGATGTGGCACAAACATCAGGAGCCAGATCTCTACTTTCAGACAGGCTTATTTAGGCCCTATTGCTATTTCCAGCTATGGAAAAACAATTTCATATTATTAGGATGTATTGAAGTGAATTCACTGAAATGGGATATTGTACATGACGCCCAGGCTTCTATGTATATCAGAAACTCAGGACAGGGACTTACTGTGGCCCATATACATCCAAGGATAAAATCACATTGTAGGAATGGAGTGGAAACTCTAGTGCTTATTCTGCAGCCCTGTGCTATTGATTTTGAAGTGTGAAAGTGAGATAAATTGATATCACAACCATTTTCAGACTTGAAATTCTGTGCATGCACATGCCAGGACCCTTAATTAGACAGGTCTCTATGATTGTGTTGTATGGTATACGAATCTCACCAGGGAAGAGTTTACTAACTTGCCAAATACTGCTGCCATCTTGCTGTATCTCCATTCAGTCTTAACAGCCACACATGCAGCAAACAAGTGGTAATTAATAGCCAAGCTCCCATGATGACCAAAAATACCATGCCCTGACTCTAATTCTTGTTATTTTTACTTCTTTCAATTTAATGGGAACGGATGACCTAACATGGCTGAGAATCTCCCTCCATAGCTCCTTTATTATGGTAAATAGTGGTGATAGTGAATGACACTTTCCATTATTATAAAAGTCCTTATAACCACAATTAGAACTTCCTAATGAGACAGGTGTACTTGAATTGAGACATTACAGCTGGTGTTTATATGCTATTATACCTTTTTAACTCTTTTATTGAATAGAATTCACATCCTGTAGAACTCTCCCATTCAAAGTGTTGTGATTTGTTGGCTTTTTCCATAGTGTTGTGAAACTATCATTATAATCAAATGTAGGTGTTCTCATCACCCCAGAAAGAAAGCATTTTTCATTAGCAATCATTTCCAGTTTTTCCCAATTGCTTAAGACCTAGGCTTTTACTTCCCTTCTATTTCTATAGATTTTCTTAATTTCACAAATTCCATATGCATGGAATCACAGATTCTTTTGTATTTTATGGCTGACTGCAGACTTGGTTCATTCAGCGTAGTACTTTGAAAGTCAGTTCATGACCAGGAATGAAGGTACATGCCTGTAATTCCAGGACATGAAAAGCTGAGGTTGGAAGAGTGGAAGATCACTGTCAGTATCAGTTACATAGCAAGTTGATGACCAGGTTAGTCTACATAAGACCATGTCTCAAAACAAATAAACAAACAAAATGCCTATTCATATTGTAGCACTTGTCAAAAATTCATTTCAGTGATTACAGATTTTATGTGTGTGTGTGTGTGTGTGTGTGTGTGTGTGTGTGTGTATCAGAGGGCACTCTGTATCTCTGTGGAGGATCAAGGATGATTTCAGGAATCATCTTGGATTACTTTACCAGCTTTTTGCTTCACCCTGGGATTTCCCAGACTCCACCCACCATTTCAGAGTTTAAAAATTCTATTATATTCACCTACCAGCGCTGTATGCAAAAAAAAAAACTCCATTCTTATCTCTCAGTTGGTGAATATTTAGATTTTTGCTACTTTTTTGAAGATTATGGATAATAATACTATAAGCAATCATCTGTAGTATTTTATAGAAATGTATTTTTATTGTCCTTGGTTATATACCTAAAGTGGAACTGCATCTCTTTGTATTTTACCTTTCAAGAACCGACTAAACTGATTCTCAAATAACAGGACCATTTTACATTTCCACAGCTTCCCTGCAGGATCCATGCTGTATCACAGTTCCTGAGTAATTACAAAATCTCTAGAAATATAAGAGTATGTTTAAGACCAATTGTCACTTTGCAGCTCAGGTTGGCCTTGAACTCATAATCTTCAGGATTACAGGTAGGCACCACTTCGCTCAGATTCATACAAACAATATTTTTGTTGAAAGAAACCGTCTCTAATGCAACCAGAGTTATATTTTCATGCATGGGGAGTGTGTCTTTTGGTAAAATCATTGACATGATAATGCAGTTTCATCTGGAGCACCTGACAGTGGCATCCCCAGTCATTTCTGTGCTAAGACTCAAGCAAACCTGGTAATGGTGCAGCTTAGTGAGAGAAGATTGGCAGTATTTGGGAAAGTGATGAAGGAGAAAGCAACGAGGAGAAAAAACCAACTGACAGAAACTCCAAAGAAAACCATAGAAACAGTCAGCCCAGTTCCAATAAGATTTGGGAAGTGGAATGGAGCAGCAGAGGGGGTAAAGGTGACTTTGCATGGAGTGACAAAGCCTTCTGGGAGTACGACCTGACAGCAAGTGAGGGTAGGATACAGACATTAACAAAAAGTTATGAGGGTTAATAGTACCCCAGTAATAAAAATATCATAAGCATCTATTTCAACAAAGATACTTGCTTCCTGCTACAAATAACATTTTACTAAATTCAGGTGTTGTGTTAAGTACTTCATAGACGTATTTGACATATACATGATTTTATTTATTTGACAGTAGAAGAAGAGGAATAAAAGGAGAAAAAGAAGAAGAGGATAAGGAGAAGAGTGCATGCATGCCATGGCACATGGTAGAACTCAGAGGACAATTTTTAGAGGTTCTTGCTTTTCTTCTATCATGTGGGCTTCTAAGGATTGAACTCAAGTTTTCAGATTTGGAAGCAGATACCTTATCTACTGAGTTATGTTGCTGGTTTAAGTTGCATCTTTTAATTCTCTCAGATGCCATGTAAGCAAAATGGTATTATTGTACTTATCTTTTCAAATATTTCTATTTATTCTTTGACAATTGCATATATTGTATACCATGTATCTTGGTCATATTAATTTTGTTGCTCTTTTCAAAATGGAGACTAAGACTCCAAGACTGGACAACAGTGCCATCCGAACCTGAACATTTATCAGAACTGTGCATTAATCCCTTCTGCCATCTCTTGCTACTTTATCCCTTGTCCATCCACAGCTGTTGACAAGAGCATGTTGGAGATGGAGTTCCACGTATGTTCTATGAGCAGCTTCACAAGACTTAGAAACTAGCTCTTCAGCCACTTGCCATGTGCCACTGCAGGAGCTGTTTAACTTCTCAGAGCCTTAGTATCTTGCCTTATAGAGTCTTCTTGGGGACTCACAGTGATAGCTATATGAAGCACAGGGTCAGATGTTTGCAGAAACACAGCTTCACAAGCATCATCGTTATGATTTTTGTTATTACTGGAATACATGTTGGTATAAGGCTTGTCAGTTATCACGACAACCAATTCAGAGTGGAGGTTGGTTGGGTATCTATAGATGTAGCTCAGTAGGCGTATCATATAAAATGCCTTTTCAGTGACTTTGATGGTACAGCTGTTTTTCAGAGAATAATATTCTTGTCTCCGAACTCCCATGCAAACAGGGCAGGGAGAGTGTGTGGACCTTGTTTCTGAATTTCATGAACACCCTGTGCTTGTAAATGGAGTGCATTACCTGTCCTTGATAAGGGGGAGACATGGATTCTGTTTCCTTCCTTCCCCCAAATCATAGGAGGGACCTTGCATCTCAAAGAGCTTCAAATCATCAAAATTCTAGACAGTCACAGAAGACATCAGACCTTATTTAAAGGTCAAACTATTTTGTCCTCCTTCCCTTTGAGTGACGATCACTCAATTTGTCATGCTCGGAATTTCTTCCAAAATGGATATGTAGTTGTTTATTGGCTCCACGGGACAAGAAGAACGAAAAGGGACAAAACAGACTCCCAGAGGGGTTGGCAGAGAAGTGGCTTTGCCACTTAGCAGAGAGCTTTGAGTCATCTTTCTCATTCTGTATACAGAAGTCTGGCTGTGTGACTCACACACAAGCTTTGCATATCAATAGTGGGCCACAAAATCGAGGCTGAAATGGGTAAGAGAAACAAACAGATAGAATATAACTGTGGATCCTGAGGCAGCCTGACCTTACCACCTCACCTGATGGGATTTTTCCATGGAAGAAAATAGGAACCATTGGAGACAAATCTGGGCTAGATTTCTGGGGCTGATGCTGCCTTAGAGTACATGTGCCCATGAATTGTGTTGGCTGCCTGAGGTCTGTACCGCGGATCCAGGTTAGACAGGTGGTCAGCGGCAGAATGAATCTGCCAGTGGCCAGAATGCCATCTGTCTATAGTAAAAAATGTGACTCATAACCACCTTAATCTGAGAGTATCACGTTTAAATATACCAAGAACATGGCAAATTCCAGATAAGACATATAAATCTAAAGTCGGCTTCAGTTCATGCTTTTTTTAAAATGATTCCAGAGCCCAATTCCCCACACAAGTCTGTTGGGTTAAGAGTTTGATCCTGGGACCCCACATAAAGATGGAAAGCCAGAACTGATTCCACAAGGTTGTCCTCTTTCAGTCACACTCATATGACAGCATGCATGCTGATACACACAACATACATGCATGAATATGTAATAAAATAATTAGTTAATAATAAATAAAATTTAAAAGATAGTCCATCCCATATTCTTAAGGGTTATCTAAAGTACCAAAAACAAAACAAAACAAAAGTACCAAAAACACTGGTATTTATTAGGAGAAAAACAAACCATGGAACTTTATATTAGTCTACACAACATAACTCCTCACACTGACCCCCACGGGCTTTCCAACACCCTTCCATGTACAGTATGCTTCATGAGCCTCAGAGGATGGCATCAAGTTCCTTATGCGTCTTAAACTCTTCCTCTGTACTCCAGACTGCTCTAGCCCAAAATTTTCAAATGCGGATGTTCCAATCCATCTCAGAGACTGTAGCAGTCATTCCCTCTGCTTCAAGACCACAGATGTCCTGCATCTGACGGGATATCTCGTACCCAGAAGTATCCTGGGCCCTGATGTCATGAAGTTGGGCGATTGCTCCCGTCAGCATGCAGAGCTCCCTGGTTCAGTTCTCCCAGTACGACAGTACTACCATCTCTTGGCTGCTTCTCTGCGTGAACTGGACCCATGTGGTGCAAATACCAAAAATTGCTTCTGTTACCATGAGACTCCAACCCTGTCTCAGCCCTGTGTCCAACTATCTCTGCCAGCTATGTCTTGAGCTGACTTTGAAAAGTATGTACTGTTGACTTTTCTAACATTTCCACAATCCAGCTTAACCCCATACTTAGTAATAGATATCTGAATCCCTTGCAGCTGGAAAAGAAGGAGGAGGAATACAATGTAACTGGTATTTAAGGCTAGCCCCATCACTCATGAAGAATGCATCTTCTGAGACCTAAAAACTAGAAATCAATTAGATTTCCAACCTGATGATCTATGTTGTCTCCATATTCAGCACTGCTCTCTATTTTTACACATTCCATAATCTCCAATCGCTCAAATAGTTTCTCTTTTTTAAAATTTGTTTTCATTACTTTATAGCACAAAGTTAGGATTTTTCCAAGTCTACTTCACATTCTTTTCTCACTGCAAACCTTCTACTTCCCAGATAGTCTCCCTCTTAATTTCATGTCTTTTTCATGTCTGGTCCATTGAGTTTCATTTGGGTGGCCTGTACTGACATGTGTTTGGACACTTGTAGGAGCATGGATGATATATCAGTGGGTATACTGTTGAGAAAAATACCTCCCCCTCTCTGCTATCCAGCACTAACCCTCAAAAGTCTCTCAGGGAGGTATGATGTCTCTTGAGATCTTGCTTCTTCCACGGTGAAAAGTTGATATACCAAACTTGTGTAGGTCTTATGGAAATAAGCATTGCAACAGTGAGTTCATGAGTGCAGCAGCTCTTTTTTTGTCCAAAAAAATACTGTCTCGCAGAGCTTGCCCCTACCCTCTAGCTCTCACATTCTTTCCATTCTTTTTTCAACTAAGTTCCTTGACTCTTGAGTTGGGGTGTCATTTTACATGAACTATTTAGGGCCAAATAGTTCATAATTATTTATTCTCTGCACTTTGGTCAGTTGTGATTCTCCATATTAAGCATTTTCCATTGCAAAATGATGCTTCTAGGCAAGTACTGAGAACTTCTATAATTTATAAATGATAACTGCTCAGATGACAGGTTGATATCATCTTAGCTAAACTTTAATAGTTTGCTCTCCCATTGGCCTATGCTTTTCCCTTCTGCAGTTTCTTTTCCTGGTTCACAGGTATGTATGTGTCCCCTATTAAAAAGTGGGCCTTAAAGTCTATCAGAAAGAAGTTGCTTACCCCGACATTCATGCCATTAATGCACCAATAGTCAACCTTTTTCCAGGGTAGCTGTTATTGTCACTTGCAGCTTTCACAGTAGGGTAAGACTGCTGATCACTTCTTCCCTAGTAAATTGCACAGTATTTGTGGTACTATGAAAACAGGTAAAATTTCCATGTATTGTTATCAATGTGTGTGGTGTTTTCGGCAATAATGTCTTGCTATCTATCTCCAAAAAGAAATCAAGAGGAATGGCAAAAACCTGTATTGTTTTTCAGGCCTTGAGACCTCTCTGACCAATAGCTTATTAAGAGGCATCACATGCCCGGTACTGGGAATTTTGCTTAATTGCCTAGAGTTTCTGGTAGGAGCATCTCAGGGCAGTTTCTGTTAACCTTTTTCTTCCTCTCTCTATATTCTCCTGTGTAGGGTATGTTTGTTCATACATTATTTTTTAAATAAGCTTATGTTTTTTGATAAGCATGTAAGATAGAAATCTTCCATCTGGCTGTATCTTGCATTCTTAGCACTGTTTATTACTTCCTCAACATCTTTTTGTGTGCATGAAATTTGGCTAATTATAAATTCCCTATTCCTTGTCTTACAGAATAGTTTCACCACCCTAAGAAAATTTCTGACCTAAGCCTTTCTTCCTCCTCCCTCTGTCCTTAGTAACCACTAATCTTTTTCCTAGTTCTATAGTTTCACCTTTCCCCAGAGACATCCCTGGCCTCATGTATCAGGAAACTTCTCAGACTAGCTTCTTTCTTTTAGCAGCATGGAATTAAGATTCATGAATCCCTTTTATGATTTTGTATTTTAAGTGCGTCCCTTATAAGTTCTGGAGTCTTGATATCCCATATGGTGGTATTAAGAAAGGGAAGTCTTTGAAAGTAAAGCCTTACAAGTGGCCAAAATGCAGAAAATAAATTATATGCGTGTTCCTCCTTAAAGCCCTAAACAATGTATCTAAACCACCCCCTCACCCCACCACAAGGCTCAGGGAACATTTTGAGAGATGAAGTAGTAAACTGTAGAAGCCTGAAACAGGCAGGAATGTGGCCAGACACTATCTTCCCAACACAATGGGCTCATGCACACAAAAAAGAGGTTGAGGAAATAACCATGATTTAATGGTAATTATGCTTATTTTCATAAGACCTCCCCAGGAATCATCCTATAAATACTTCACTATGAAAGGGGAAAGATTTAAAAAGGATCCATGCAACTCTGAGAGACCGGTAAAGGATAATACTTATAGGGAGGAAATGGAAAATACTTTCCTTAAAAATATATCCACTGATATATGATTCATATTCCAGGAGTACTCATGCACAATTCATCAAAGACAAAGTAGATGAAACTACTGGACACAGGTGCAAAGACTTAAAAGTAGAAAGGGGTCTGACAGAGAAGAAAAAGAGTAATAATGGGAAGAGGAAGGAAGATATGATTTGGAATTAAGATGCTAAAATATCATAAATTTACTATATCCTTATATGAAACACTGAAAAAATAGAAATAATCTTAAAAAGTAAGAAACAGTTATTGAAAACAAAGTAGAGCCTTGTAGAGAATGTTTTCGCCATGGGAACTCTGACCCAACAAGGGATAAATGCTCGTACTATATAGTAGATTGGTTCTCACACAAATGTGCTTTAAATATTTATTTATTTTGTGTGTGTGTGTGTGTGTGTGTGTGTGTGTGTGTGTGTGTGTGTGTGTGTGTGTGAGAAGGCACACAGGTGCAAAGACTTAAGTGAAGGACTAAGGGTGACTTCAGGAATCATCCTGGATTGCTCCTACCTCCTTTTTGCTTAGCTCTGGGATTTCCCAGGCTCCACCCATCAGGGCCAGAAGTACAGATCACCACCAGTTCTGCCTGGTGCTTTTTACATGGGATCTGGGATCTGAACTCAGGACCTTCTCCTTGCAAGACAGAGTCTTAACCCTTGAGCCATCTCTCCAGCTCACAAATGGGTTTTTAAAGTAAGTTCAGTTGTCTCAGCTCTCTCATACTTCCTGCACGTCATGTGATCTCTACTTGCTCCCCCATCATGCCATCTGCCAGAAGGCCAGATACACCCACCAAAGTCAACCAGATGCTGGTGCCATGCTCTTAAACAAGCAGAATGATGAATTACACATACCTGTCCATTTTTGAAAGACTATTCCTCTTTTAAAGAGTGTCTTGATTTGGAGTGACTATAAACAAGGCTGCTACATTCACTTCTAGGTGTTTATGTGGACATAGATTTTAAACAAGTTAGGTAAATACCTAGAAGTGTGATTGCTGAATCATATAGTAATTCCAGTTTTATAAAACACCACCTATATTCCTATTATAATCACTGAGAGTTCTTATCACTGCAACAGACTACTCCCAACTGAAGTCATCAATGTGAAGTGGGGGCTGGGCGTTCAATTGGGTATATGATTTAATATGCAATTCCCACATGACAATGTTAGTGTTTTTCATGGACTTATCTGTAATCTTTCTACCACTCCTATGAGATGTCTATTTATCTCACACATCCCTTTTTTCAAGTTAGGATTTTTGTTATTTTATTGACAAACTTGCAACTTCTTTGCATATTTGAATATACATCTTCATAAAACATAAACTTTGAAATATTTTTCTATGATCTGTGATTTGTCTTTGCATTCTTTCAATCATGTCTTTCATAGAACAGAGGCATTGATTTTAATAAAGCCCAATTTATCTGTTTTTCTTTCATGCATTTTGTTTCTGGTGCTAAATCTGAAAGTTCATCACCTGACATGTTGATAGATTTCCTGCTATTATTCTTCTGGAAGCTTTATGCCTTTGCATTTAGGTCTATAATTAATTCAGAGTAAACATGTGCGAAGGAATAAGATTTGTTTTGGTTCATCTTGAAAAAATAAGGATGTTCATATTCCCTCAAACCATTTTTTAAACAGTCTCTTCTTTATTGAGTTTCTTTTACTTCTTTATTAAACACTGGCGAAAATACATGTATGGGTGTATTTCTAGGTTCTCTATTCTCTTTCATGAATTGATACTCCTGTATTTTTACCAATATGATTCTGAAACTTTCTAGTGCATCTTGAAGTTTTGCTAGGGTTTTTGTGGCTCTTCTTCAGTATGGCTATTCTGAGTCTTTTGACTTTTGGCATAAACTTAATAATTGCTTTATCGATACCCAACATCTTACTAAGTTATAGAGCAGAATCTTGTTGAGATTATAGACATAATATGGAAGGATTGATATCTCAACAATTTTGAGTTTTCTGATTTATTAATAATGCTCAACATCTCCATGTATATAGAATGTTTAATTTCTGTTACTGTAATTGTGCCCCTTCAACTTCTCTCCTCTACCAGTTTCTACAGCTTTTCTCTCTCATGTTCTTATACTTATCCCAGCCATCTCCCTGGATAACCTGGATAAGCCATCTCCCCAGTGAAATAGTCTCTTCCTCTGCCATTGCAAAATCCAGGTGTTTCCCTCCTCCTCTCCCAAGCCATATTTTTATGACCTTCTTGTAGAAGTTAGATTCTGGTTCCTGTACCACCTTAGGTTATCTGAAAGGTTCTCTGTTTGATTCTCTTGATAATAAAATGGGAAAGTCCTCTTCTTTGACCTTCTTGGTGTGAAAGTCAACATGAAATGCTGAGTGTTTCCAATGTCATCCTGGCTCGTCACATCTTCTTTATGGTTAATATTTAATGCTCTCTCCATCTAACAAATCATGATCACTTCAGTCATCTAAATGCACACCATTTCATGA
The DNA here is from genome assembly GCA_023101885.1 of Typhlomys cinereus. Classification (NCBI taxonomy): domain Eukaryota; kingdom Metazoa; phylum Chordata; class Mammalia; order Rodentia; family Platacanthomyidae; genus Typhlomys; species Typhlomys cinereus. The sequence goes on from JALPQD010000011.1 coordinate 16,038,075, forward strand.
TGCAGTTTTCTTAGACTCTAGTAACAAGCAATAATACAGTGACTTAGTTGAAAATACAGCAGAGTTTTAACAAACTATTGCTCTCGTTTAGCTGCTCTGTCCCTAAAGAAGTCCCTAAAGAATAAAGACTGAGTATTTAGCAAAGAAAGCTAGAGACTAGAAAATGTGGTCACAATATGGCTCAGAGATATAGAAAGTCAGCTTTAATAACTGGAGGATCACTATGGATATCACCCTAATTATCCATCATATATTTTCAAAGAGATCAAGAGTAATAATATTAATGAAATACTAATAAAACACTGAGATAGTGTTTAAAGGAGAAGTGGAGTTGGACCTGTCATTTCAATGAAAACAATCCTTGAGTGTGGCCTGCGGGGGAGAGGTCCTGGAAACTGCACTTAAGCAAAGATGTGTTACAAACTAAGCAGAATTTCAACGGGAGAATAGACGTGAGCAACTTGCAAACAGAAATGACGCTATGCAATTAGCTTCTGCCAAAATGAGAAAAAATAGTGTGCTCAAGAAAGAACAAGACTTTTCTGTGTCCACAATGGAGAATTCATGCAGAGAAGTGAGAAAAGATGACCCTGTGTAAGTAATACAGGGTCAAAATGCTGCAAAGTTTGTATATCCTTGCTATGGAGGCAAATTCTAGCCTAAAGGTGATATGGAGATGTGAAACAGAGCGGTGAGGGGATGGACTGGATGAAGCAGATTGCAGTAAAAAAGAAGACGCATCATTAAGTAATCAATATATATTAAAAAAATTGCAGTGGCACACACTTGTAGTCTCAATACTGGGGGGATAGAGGTAGAAGGATCATTTAAGCCCAGAATTTCAAGACCAGGCTGGGTAGCATAGAAACTCTGTTTAAAAAAAAAGGAAGGAAGGAAGGGAGGGAGGAAGGAAGGAAGGAAGAAAGGAAGGAAGGAAGGAAGGGAGGAGGGAGGGAGGGAGGGAGGGGGAGAGGGAGGGAGGAGGGAGGAAGGAGGAAGGGAGGAAGGAAAGGAGGAAGGAAGGGAGAGGAAGGAAGGAAGGAAGGGAAGGGAGGAAGGGGAGGGAAGGAAGGGAAGGAGGGAGGGAGAAGGGAAGAAGGAAGGGAGGAAGGAAGGGAAGAAGGAGGGAGGAGGAAGGAGGAAGGGAGGAAGGAAAGGAGGAAGGAAGGGAAGAGGAAGGAAGGAAGGAAGGAAGGGAGGAAGGAAGGGAGGAAGGAAGGGAGGAAGGAAGAAAAGGAAGAAGGAAGGGAGGAAGGAAGGGAAGAAGGAAGGGAGGAAGGAAGGAAGGAAGGAAGGAAGGAAGGAAGGAAGGAAGGAAGGAAGGAAGGAAGGAAGGAAGGAAGGAAGGAAGGAAAGGAGGGAGGGAAGGAGGGAGGGAAGGAGGGAAGGAGGGACGGAGGCAAAGAAGATTATACGTTGAGCAGTTAGCCTGTTCCAAGCAGTGGTCAGGAGTGTATTCCAGGTGAGATTGGCAATGGCCTGGATTGGAGTGGCAGGTCCAGTTAAGACTGACCATCAGGGAACAAAGGATCATGAGGTTCTGATAGAAAAAGGAACATGGTCCGGGAATGAACAGGGTAGAGTTAGTGACAGGGTGTAGACCCAAACACAGAGCAAGACTGAAATTTTTAGTGTGGGTCAGACAGATGTTAAGATATAAGCCTCAAGAAAAATGATGGCCAAGATAGTGTAGAGGAAAAGGAACAAGTGGCAGATCTGGGGTAACTAGAAGATATAAAGTTAACTGGTGTGATGAATCAGCCAAGGAAGACTTGATGATGCATTAAACTATAGGAAGAAGGAACCAGCACTGTTTATTTGTACAATGCATCCAACAAGATACAAAAATAAATGCAAAAAAACCTTTTGAGCAAAAGACATGAATAATTGTCAATTTTCATGTACATTGTACCATGTATAAATATCTCCAGAAATTATAGCTACATCTAGCCTGCTAGGAGTCTCCTGCTCTTCATAGATTCCTCCCTGACCCATGTCTTCCCATCTCCCACCCAGCTAAGCATAAGCTGTAGTGCTAAAGAAGAGCACAGGGACTCTGAGAAACACTCCTTAGAACAATATGTCTGCTTCTTTCTTGTAGAACAATGCCCAACATCTCCTCTCCTGTGAGTAATTTGAGGTCAGGTACTTCCTAGTAGATGGGGGAATAAGAACACTGACTTAAATCACTATTGTGTATAAGCACAGTGAGGGTTAATCTGTATGAAAGGCATGTATGAGGGGTAAACATGGTCTTAAAGTTAAGGAATATACATCTCATGCACTGAATAAAATTATATAAATAGCTCATCTATCAGGGAAAGGAGACTCTCCATTCCCTTCCTTCACCTAAACTCATTAAAAGAAAAACACTTGAAAAAGAGCTCAGGGCTATTGAGCCATATGTCTGCACAAGTCTATTCCACTTCTTTGGAGCATATTCCATGTTTTTACTCTCCCTTTTTAGTAAGTCTATACTTTTAATACTAATGTCCTGTTTCTTGTCCAATTCATTACACAAAACACCTGGACATAGATATTTTAGCATCAGAGGATCCGCTCCCGTGCCTGCTCTGGTAAAGTTCCACAAATGCAAAACAGGCAGAGAATGAGCATAAAATCTATTTCTATAACCCCAGGTACAAAAGGCACCTAGGATTTAAGTATGTAGTATATCATCTGGCATCACTTTAGCTTCATGGATTTTGCAGGCTATCTTCAGTGTTTCAAAAGGAAGAAGAGAGGTCCTTCTCTCAGAAAGCTCTGCGCTTAAAGTCACTTTTCTTGTGTGAGCTTTTAATGTCTTGTCTCCCTCCTTCCCTGTGGGTTAAGCATTGTGTGGTTGAACCTACAAAGGCGCAGAGCTAAGGACCTGGTTAAAGCCAGGCAAAGAAGAAACCAGAAAATCCCCAAGCAGAGATGAGCATTTCTCTTTCTCAGGGGCTCCTAGGATAGAGTACTGCTCTAGAAAGGAACCAAAATTATCATGTTATTATATGTTAGCCACACCACAAAGAGTGTTGAATAAAGCAAGATGGCATGATCAAAGTCAAGAATTGACATCACCATATGACCAAGTCGCATGGCTGCTTCCTTTTGTACAAAACATTTATACAACACCAGTATTATAACAAAAGTTTTGAGGAGTATAAACATTTATTAATTTTTGAGCTCCCACTACAGGTTAGATGTATACTTAATGTCAGGGACAAAACAGTAGGGAAAGACTGAAACCAAAGAACACAGAGACAACTATTGGTGATGGAATCAAGGACACGCATATATAAAAAAATTTTTGTTACTGTGGCTTAGGTGTTCCTAAGCACATAAAACAGAACTAAGTCTTAGAGTAGTTGTAATGGACTCTCCAAATTACCAGAGACACAGCATCCATAGAGTATAAAGACATCACAAGTGTTCCTGTGAGACTGTAGAGTGGGATGTAGATACATGCAGAAGCCTGATAAGCAAAGCTCATACATGTTTGCTTTCTACTTAGGAAATAGATTCAGTCATATCTGTACAGTACAAATTCAACCTTGCAGCTAAATAAAAGGAGAGAGAAAAGACAAAGAAGCAGGAGTTCTCTGTCATACTCGATATAGGTGTCAATCGGATGGTTGAGAGTTCACCTCGGGGTACATTTATAAATAATCAGCAGTTGGGTTAGCCCTGGACCAAGCCTTCAGAAAATTATCTAGTTAGTTAGACAGACACAGAAAGGCAGAAAGAGGAGAGACCAAAGATCCCTAGACTATACTTACAAATCCATATACTCAGCTCATGATGGATGGAATTAGTCCCTGGGCACATGGATAAGTTGGAGAGAGCTGGTTAGGGAAAATGATATCCTTTGGTATCTTGGCCAGACACGCTGGTCTGTCAAGTGAGGATGATCCCTCTCTCACAAGTCCTGTAGATAGATGAATATAGTGTCAATAGTTCCTTCAGCCCTTTGTGTTAGTGTGGGCTATCTTGTCAAGCTGGACAAAGAACTGTGATCAGACAATTGTAAGTCAAAATAAAACCCCTAGTTCCCTTAAACCCTTTGGCAATGAATTTATTGGAAACATGGAGAATTACTATAACACCCTCCCCCAAAGAAAAATGTAACAGTTGAGGTTAAAGGTAAGGTCAAGGGTAAGATTATATTCAGTGAGAATGGAAGTGTGCCAACATGATTGAGAGGGGGACAGAACCTTAGAAGTGGGATGTGGCCATGAAGGTTGGATTTCTGCTGAGAGAGAGAGATACAAATAGACAGACACAGAAAGGCAGAGAGAGAAGAGACCAAAGATCCCTAGACTATTCTTACAAATCCATATACTCAGAAGCCAAACTGTACATCATGAAAATTACAATCATATAAGCTTCCAGAAACTTAGAGTCTGGATGAATATAGGGGTTTTGAGCACAAAGAGGCTTTCTCACTTCAGGTGTACATAGCTTTGAGAGCTAAGGTTGCGACAAATCAACAGCTAAGACAACTACCCCAACCTAGTGGCTTCCCAGGTCCTTCTTTCATGAGTTCAAAGTGTGACATTCATGTTGAACACAGAGAGAGTAAGCTTTAGACAGGAATTCAACATTGGTTCACAGGTAAGAGTGATAGATTCAGAACCAAACCTCAGCCAAGAACATTCCTGGCTCTGAGCCAAGAACGAGAATACAGGTCCTGGTCTTTAAACTGCCTGATCAGTTTCTATCTCTCGCTTGCATCAAGGTTAATTGGCTTCCCTGTTACTTGGTTTTGAACTTCCTTTTCTGGACCATATCAAAGAATCTTGTTAGGCTTTAAGGACAGAAAAGAGATGGAATTCCAAAGATTAGGCACCAAGTCAAATAATCCTTCATGTCTTATAGCAGAAGGAGAGTTTTGGCCCACAGGACAAAATTAAGTGTCTGCTTTAAAAGGTTCACAAAGGAAGGACTTTTTGTATCTCAGGGATGCAAGCTTAGTTAATATGTGACCTGTGCTGTGGGAAGTAGGAAATCTAGGTTTAAGTGACTTAGGCTATGTGACAGGGCTTACTCATTCTGGGGGGGGGCGTGGAGCTTGGGCAATGTGTGGTCTTGCAAAGTGACAGTAGTCTAGATGCAGCCAACTTTAGGAGCAGGGGGGGCGGTGTTAGCTGTTCTTGCCCCCAATTGCAGTCCTCTCATCTAGGGACCTGATTACCTGGAGGGCCAGGCTTCTCTGATGATTACAAGGATCTTTTAAACGTAAGAAGAGATGGATGTTCCCTGTCACTATCATAGTTGATTTCAAGTAAGTGAAACATAATGATTTCTCCTTGTGCGAGAGTGGAAGACTGCATAGATACTTCAGGGAAAATATGGGAGAATGAGAAGACCCAGGAGTCCTTTACCCCAGAATCCCACTGAAGCCTCTCACCAGCAGAAAAGCAAGAATTCCAGTACAATTAACAACTGCTTAAAACTCTTTTCCCCTCCCAAATGAAAAATTGTAATCTTCTAGGAATCTCACAAGAAATGCCATTTCCATGAAAAAGGCACATATTATACAAACCTTGAACAAACCTAGTGGCTCACAGTTTTACCTTGTCAGATTGCAATTCCATCCAAACATTACAGGAGCCCCATACTGATCTCCCTTAGCAAAGGAAGAAAAAAAATTTTCTTGGAACTTGAGAGACACCAATGATGTACACATGTTTAATCTCAAACAATCAATTGCTCAGTCTCTCTTGGAGAAGTCCATAGCCACATCCTCAGGTATATCTTACTTTCTCTTTTCTGAGTGCCTCTCTCTTAATTCTCACATATAAGCCTATATTAAACTTGTCTTTAATAAAATTGCTAACTCTATTTAATAAAGTGGCTAGGATTGAAGTTCTTTTTAGCATCACATTCATGAATCATGGTTTGGCCTGAGTTGAGATCCCTCAAAGTCTAGAGGTACGACTCAGGCTGAAGGTGGCTGTTGGTGACCATGGAAACAGCCCAGTGCAGAATAGGGTAGGGCCCAGGGCGGCTTTTGAGCTTCTGGAGACATTTGTTTCTCTTTTACCTCCTCCTTCAGGGTTGCATTATCTAGCATCCTGTAGAATTGTTAGGATTCATATTTTTTCAATGAAACAAAAGCAAAATAAGTCTCAATGCCACATCTAAGGGCCCAATTCTAGAAGTCAAACTAGACAAGTCTGCAGTGATCTCTTGCCTGAAATCTGAGCACATTTGGAATAAACACATTGTATTTTACTTTCCATTTCTCTTCTGAGATGACAGATGGAAGAGTTTTCTTCCTCCGAGGCTTGTGGCTTCAGAGACTTGGCTGTGGAGAGCAAGGGGAATCCCTCTGAAAGGCTAAGGAGTCTGGATTCACAAAACAATCATGATTAGGAGCCATACTCACCAAATGGAAGCCACCAATCAGCACCAATCCAGTGTATGCACTTAATTACACTAATCATCAGGACTGGAGCCGGGGTGCATGCTAATGACTGGCCTTGGTAACTGGTGTCTCTGGATGGCTTCTGTGCGACATGGAACTCCAGCCACCCCCACTCCTGTAGGAGGTGCTAACGAGACCCTTCCTCCAGGGAACCTTCAAGCTGTTCCACACCAGGCTCTCAGCCGAGCTGAGGAGAAGCATGGCTGCCCATCCCCTTGGCAGAGCTGGAAGACTGTCACTGTGGAATACAGTTTTCCCTTCTGCATGTCCACTTCCCTCTTTTCAGATTTCTTGGGGAGCTTCATCCACAACTTTGTAGTTTTCCAGCAGTCTTGTTCTGAAACCATCAAAAGTCAGGAATGTAAAAATATTAGGCAAAGATACAAAACTATTGCTGACAACTTTGTTCACAGCAAAGGGCGAGATGAGCCCAAGGCTTCCAGCTAAGGACAGAAGATTTCCAGTCCTAGGCAGGAGGCTTTGTTTGGCTGTTCTTAAGATTCACACTTTGAATTTTGATCAGTGGAAAATTACAAAGTCTTATTCAGGCTTTATCTTCAACAGATCTTCCGCAAGTATCAGAGTCCTTTCTTTCTATTGCTTTCCCCTGGCTTAGTTTATCAAATCTGCAAGAAGAGAAGCTATACCTAGATATCTTTATACAAAACGGGAATTAAACATGTTTGTGGTTTTGAGATTTTTTTCTTTTCAGTACATTCACCAGGGAATTTTGAGGCAGGTGTTAAGAGGTCTACACATCAGTGGGTCTTGTTGCAATACAGTGAGGAGCACCTCCAGGGAAGAAGGCTGAGCCCAGGAAGCACAGTGGTGGATCACAACCTCTTCTGCTGTAATGAGAACCCAGCAGGTGGTTAATTTCCAAATCTCTCCCTGTAGTGCTAAGTAGCTGTCATGTGTCTTACAAGTCATATGTAACGAATGGGCTCCCTGAGTTTCTTGGACCCATGGGCCTTCTCAGAAACACATGTTTGTCTATGCTGTGGATTGATGAGTCTTACCTTTTCTTTCTCCTTTCCTCTCCCAAAGTCTTCAGTTTCCAGAGACCAATGTGTGATACTCAGAAGATCCCTGGTCCATATCTTCATGCCCCCCTCTAAAAGAAATTCATTCCTTGATCTTCTTTCTAGAATTTTATTGTGTCAGTGAAGCCGGGACCTTTTGTCTCTGCTCTTTGGATTCTGGAATTGACACACATCCTTCTATGTGTCAAAAAGTAAATGGCAGGAGAACTAAAGCACAAATCTCAATGAATGGACTAAATGGATATTTGGACTAACCCAGCAGGGTGGGGGACAGTCTTGGACAAGATGTTTCTGGTAAGTTCCTGAACTGCAATCCCAAGTATGCTGGTCTTGGATTTTTTCTTACTTAACAATTAGGAACACAGTCCTAAAGTGAGTATTGCTTTGTAATGTCTGAATTTTGCTGATACTGAAATCACTTCAGTAGTGTGAGAGCTGGGAGAGCGACTTTATTTTTTTCATCTACTCTAACTCCAAGCAATCCCCTCCAGTTTGCTGGGGACGGATATGTCCATCACGACAGGCTTCTCCTACCTGTCCTGAGTCACTGTCACCCAGAGGGGAGGCACCATGACTGTGGAACTTGGGACATCAAGGGGTTCATAGGCAGAGACCAGCTAATCCAATAACACTGGTGCTAGGCCTTCAGAAGGTGGCAGAAGTCACCTGTTGACACCCAGAGATGCAGGTCAACTGGCACATCCTTTCTGCCCTAGGCTTTTCACGCTGTGGGTAGACTGCTGTACAAGTGTGTATTATGTATTGGTCCTGATGTCACAATGCCACGAGGGGCCTCAGGGAACACGACTGCTGCCCAGAATATGCACTGTCACCTGCCGAGATACCTCGGGTCCTGTTCCTCACATGGACCTTGTTTGGAATGTCTTTTTTTTCTCTTTCTCATCTGTGTTCTTTTACCAGCACTATGAGGATTCTTCCCCATCCTGTGACTCACAGTTATTTAAAGCACACTTAGATAGGACTTACCCTCTCCCAAGCACAGCGTTAAGAACTTTCCTGACATTCACTCATTCTGATTTCACGGGGATTCCAGAAGGGTTCCATACTGCAGATGAAGAAACAAAGAAGTTGTTTTTGACTTGCCCAAGATTATGCTCATGACTAGAGAGGGTGAATTATATTTTGATTGCAAGAATAATTGACAAATGAGTGTTAACACTGAGTGAAAGCTAACATGCACTGAATTCACTTGAGCACTTACTAAGACAAACCAGGAGTTTTACTAACCCTTTAATACGTTTTTACATTTGTTTATTGTGTGTACAAGTATTTTATGTGCATGTGCATATTCCACTGCCTACCAGAGGAAGTCAGGATAATTTGAGGAGTTTTTAAAGTCAGGTTTTTAGGCTTGGTGACAGGACATTTTATTGCTAAGCCATCTTGACATTTTTGTAAGTGCAAGAAACAAAAAGTGGTTTTACCAAGATGGTTCAGCAGTTTGAAGGCACTTGACACCAAACCCTGACACCTGAGTTTGAGCTCTACAGGCTACATGGTAGGAGATCAGATCTCCACACACATGCACGGACACACCCCACTACACACATAATAAATACATGTTTAGAAAAAAGAGTGGTTTTATAACACAGAGTATCAGTGACTCAGCAAGGATCAGCCAGAATCAGGCCAATCTAATTTCTCCCTATTCTAAGGCTTTGGGAACCTCTCAAAGGAGGGGGTGGTAAGATTGTAAGAACCTAAAGATGGGAAGGTTCACTGTTAGAAAAGACATTCCACTCAGGGCAGAACTGCCTCATCTGGAAGCTCACTGCAGTGAGACTTGCAAAATAACTGACATTCCAACATGCCCCCATAGATGACCTAGGAATTCAAGAAAAATAAGAGCATGCAGTGGGAAACCTTTAGGTCTAAAGCTGGATGACTGAAGGGAAATACACATATCAATGGGATGGCCTGAAGAAAGGTAACTTGATATGCCACAGAGGCCTGACTTCCCACAAGAGAGGCTGGGCCAGCGTGAACCCTGGGGTCCACAGACACATGCAGGTGGGAGGGTAGAAGGGTATAGAAGGATTGATGGAGGGAAAGGAGGGGATGTTTGTGGGGATGGAGAGAGGCAGGGATGAATGCTCAGTATGCTTGTAAAAGTAGGAAAATAAAAAAAGAATGGTTTTACTTCATAAACCAAACTTTAGATTTCCACAAATGGTATCAAACAAGTTATCAGATAACAAGCTATCCCCAAAAACAGAGACTTAAGACAACTTTATCTTGTTTCACCTATGAAGTATGTGGGTGAGGATCCAGACAGGGTCAGCCAGGCAGTTGTTTTTGCTCCTGGTAGTTTCAGCTGAGACCGTGGAGTGGCCATCAACTGCTAGGGAGGGCAACTCAGAAAGACTGAAGACAATCTCAAACTTGGACTTCCTCACAGAATGGGAGCCTCCAGATTGGTCTAACCTGCTACATAGCATCTCAGGGACCCATGTTTGAGGGTCTAGATGGCAAAACAAATGCCCCATTGTCCTTATAAACCAGCCTCAGAATCCAGAGCCTCTGCTGGTGCAATCTGAAATTCAGAGAACTCCTAGAATTTTATAGCCTCAAGAACAGGGTTGCAAATCTTGCCTCTGAATGGCAGAGCAGGAAATTCTTGTTCTAGAAGAACACATGGGCTAGGAAACAACACCAGGGCTAATTTTGAAAATAGAACATGCTATAAATACTTCACCTCATTACACTCAGTGTACTCAAATATGTTCTATTTTATTCTGTTACCTTTGAAAAATGTTGGCCACGAGTCACTAAATTAAGTTGATGACCCCATTTGTGTGTTATGTCCAGCATAAAAAAGTCAACAAGGCAATATGTGGTATACACATATAAAATGCAAGGGTTCAATTAACATACCCATTCCTACCCACGCTCTATGGTAGATACTCAGAACTAAACATCTGGGCTAGCTACACTATAGCTTTGTCTCCCCATGTCCCTCCTCCAGACCACTAAGCAGTTTTCAATAATGAACCTTTGGATGTTCCTCATCCAAATCCAGTGTTATTAAACAGGTCACGTAAAATGGCAATTCAATATTAGCCTTAGCTCAGGCTAGCTCCATTGCAGAAATCTTCAGCCACCGCTCATTCCTGTTCCTGTAAGGAAGCAGAATGGATACTGATATCAATCTGCCAGTCCAAAAGTAAAATGTAGTACCCACCATGGACTGTAGGAGGATATTATAATATTGGTATGCACTTATATGTACCGTGTGAGCAACTACCTATGAATCTGTGTGTGTGTGTGTGTGTGTGTGTGTGTTCACATATTTCTGCATGGTCTCAGCTTCTGCACCTCCCATGTGAGTCCTAGGTTCCAACAGCCAACCTACAGTGGCAAAGACTAGGATTTTTTTTTTTTTTTGGCTTGAAAATGCAGTGCAAAAATTAAGATGGCTCAATGGGTAAAATGTCTGCCACATCTGTCCTCTGTCCCTTCCCCAAATGATAATAAATAAGTAAACTTTTAAAACCTTGCCTCCTCTATTGTGTTTTTAAACACCCTCACACCTATTCTTCTACTGGCTGAAGGGGTCCAGAACCTTCAGGATACCTAACGAAACAAACAAACAAACAAAAAACTCCTCTTGCTTTGATCCTGAAACTTCTTTTGAGTTCCTTCATAATCTAAATTTTTAGTATTTTTTTATTGCTTTAGCAATAAGGCCTCCCCTCATCATTTGCTGACTAGTTATGAAACCTGCCAAGACCCTTCTCTCTGCTCATCCTCAGCACATGTGTCCCCCCCTTACCTCACAGCACTGCATGGCCCACACTTCCTTTAGAAGTCCACAGGATCTCAGCTCATCTACTTGTTTTGTCAGTGTCACGCCATCATGGGGCACGCTGCTGGGACATAGGCACCACTCGGCACAGCCCCCTTTTCCCCAACAAGGCAGTCATGCTTGCAAAGGGCTGCAGCAGGCAAGTGAGGGTGCTGTTGCTTTCAAAGGGGGTTATTTCCATAACTAAACCATAAATAAAAATCCAGGCTCAAGTTGGGGCTCGCATGCTTGATTTATAATACAAAAAGAGAGACTAGGATTTTTGTCAGGTTCAAGTCCTTACTAAACTCATGGCTGCAACCCAAATCACTTAAGGTGACATCACGACCAAAGACCAAGGCAACCATCCTGGGATAGAGCTGCAAAGGGAAAAATGTCAGGATTCTGTTTCTCGACTGGAGCCATCTGCAGCATTTGAAATGAAGACTGGGGGAAAGTACCACCCCATAAATCATATCAGACGCAACGTGATGCTTTCTAATTGCTGGGTTTGGGCAAATGTCAGCTGCTAGGATTCAGCCTTGTTATTAGATTAGAAAAACAATGGCAATGACAGCACACACTCGGGGAGGAGCAGCGGCAGCCTCTGCGTAAACATCAGGCCCAGCTGACCATTCGTCCTGTCCTCTCCTCACCCCGGTACATGTCCCTCTCTTTAGGAGAGCGGCTGGCTATCACCTGGGAAGTTTAATCACTGCACTGAGCGTAGAGGCAAAATGTCACTGTCATTCTGTGAGGTGGCCTCTTTCCTGTTCTGTAGGACACTGATTTGACGCATGTCCCAGTTTTCACAGAGTGAGGTCAATCCCAGAGCTGCAGCAGCTGAACGTGCCAGTCACTGTGCACCAGTGGCTGGCCTCACCCTGGCAGGACACTTCATACCTCTCTTTGTCCCCATCCTCATCCTTTGCCTGTGTTTGTTTGCTTTTTTGTCCTGTGTGCTATAGTGCTCACTTCTTTTCCTTCTTTCATCTTGTTCTCCGCCCCTTTTTCTTCTCCTCGGACTCCATGTACAGGACAAACTGAAAGTTTTCTTGGCAAGTAGCCTTCCACTAGGGCTGGAGGGTCCTGGCTACTTGGGAAAGTTCCCACCCTAGAAGCAAATCTACCTAGAAGTTCTCATCCGTTTCTCATCTTCCCAGACAGACACTTCTGGTGTGCATTACAGCCAAGCTGATGTCCCGCGTCTTCAGTGCTGTCAGACTGCCTTCCTATCCCTTTCTCACAATGCACAGCAAGAGAAGCCTTCACTGTGCCAGTGGCAGATTCCATGATTGGCATTCTGCCGGACAATCCCTGAACAATCCAGCACTCAGGTATGAACAAGGGAGGGGTCTGTTTTCAGGAGAGTGGCTCCAGCATTTCTTCCACCGAGTATCAGCCCTTTATGTCCCTGCACAGGTCTTTGCTCCCCAAGTTGTCCTATTCCTCAAAGCCTCTCCTATGACCCCATATAAGGGTGAAATTGCTGAATGGGTCACCATTCCCACTCTCTATTTTCTTCCAGCCACTAGAAGCTCGTGCCCACTCTAGCCCCTTAATCAAGGCTTCAATCTGTCTGGGCCTGATGAGAATTAGTCTTGCTTCCCAACCCCCGATCTGCCTGGAGCTCTTCCTACCTGCCTTCACGGGGCTAACTCCATGGCTGATCCTAGAACCCTGCAGCAGATAATGGGATGAGTGTGAGGAAAGGTGAGCATCAGTGTCAGGTGGAGCCCAGGCAGCAATGTGCCGTGTGCAGCATCACCTGGGGAAGGGACTCTGGGCTTTACTCCCTGGTTTCCAACAATTATTGACTGAGGCATGTCCCTGAGGGATGACAGTACTTTATTTAGCACTTCTATTTGATGTCTGGAGTTACACTCAGATGGAGAGATACAGATATGAACAATTGAGAATCACACACTCTGGGAGCCAGATCCAAGACTCGCCAACACTATTCCAGGAAACTTTAACTACAGCCACACTTCACCTTATGGGCATATTTCAGGATGGGCATTTCCGTAGTTCCAACTTGATTCAGACATGTTCTCCTGATACTTCCCATGTATCTCTCTACCAATACCCTCCGTATTTCTCATTCTTTTCCTAATCAGGGCCCTTACACGAACGATACATTTCATGAAGATAGTTCGGTGTGTAACTACATGGAATTCCTCAAGGCCAATGTTATTAACCTGAGCATTTAGAGCAACCAGAAACCTGAAACCATAATGTTTCCACATTGTTTTAAGGAAGTATAGGCACATCTCTGTGGAGGACTTGTCTAGAATCCAAAAAGGAAATCCTGAGCCAGAAACAAAAATTAAGAAAAGTTAAGATTCACTGTTTCAAAGTAAAATTGCACCTTAAAGCACCCTTGGCAGATGTTCAAAGTGCTCACTGAAGAAGCACAAATAACTCACAATGCAAGTGCATTCTGCAACTTCAACAAGCCGTGCAGTGCTTGGAACAGACCCAGCTTCTTCTAAGTAGGTTAGATGGCCCGTCTGAGCCTGCTCTCACATTGTGAAAACAGTTTTCCTTCCTGTTACCTATCTGAAGCCAGAAAAGCAATAAGAAGTCCTCTGTGCTGGATCAGAAATGTTGATAGCATGTCACAAACTCTGTGATCTGGGATCTAATCCCTAAGGACTTAAACTCTGAAAGTATTTGTCAGTCGTTGCTATATAACTAACTGTCCAAAGTAGAAAGACTCCAAAAACAGTAGCTATCTCTTTAATTCACTGTTCTCTGAGTGGGCTGTTTGAGGTGGGTAGTGGATGGATTTTTTGGGCTGTGTTTACCGTATTTGATTTCGGGTGATTTGACTTACACCTACATGCTCAGCTGGTCAGTGGACTGGGTTTGTGACTTGGATGATTAGTACTAAGGTGCAAGAGATAAGAGATGTTTATATCTGTGGTCTCTCATTCCCCAACAGGTTATCTAAGGTATGAACAATTGGGGTGGTGAGATTCTAAGAACAGAAGATAGAAGATACAAATCCACTTAGACTTAAGTTTAAAACTACACAATGTTTCGCCACATTTTGTTTACTGCAGTGGGTACTAGGGTCAATCTAAATTTGAGAGGTAAGGACATAGATTCCACTTGTCCCAGGAAAGAGCTGTAAATTGCCACAGCCATTTTTGCCGGCCACCACAGTCTTCCAATCCAGAAAACATTCCTATTAAGCCCAGAAAAACCCACCCAGTTGCCAAATCACTGGCTGTCAAGACGGTGCTTGTTTTGAGTCGATTTATTTTGAGGTCATTTGTTATTTAGGAAGGATGACCTGGTTCTTTGCTTTACCTTGAGCTCTCCTCGAAATGGAGGAAATGATTAGGATCCATATGATTGTGATTGAGCCAGGACTATTCCCAGGGGAAGTGGATAACAAGTACAAATGAGGACCAGGTGGGGAAGGAAGTCCAGCTCGAGAAGTCAATCAAAAAATATAGAAGTCAATCGCTTCTCGGCCTTTTAGCTAAGATCAAGTGTAAAAAATATAGAAGTCACCTCTAAGGTCAGTGAAAGTCAGAACCCAGAGTCACACTACTGAGGAAATAAGGAATTGCTACATTAATGTCTCTACACCGTCAACCATGGAGTACCCTCTAGGAGTGCGGTCTCTCAGCACTTCTGGCTCTTTGAGGTACCAGCAAAGAGAGCTTCACTCCTAAAATGCCGCAACCCTCTAATCAGAAAGTCTCAAACCAGTTGTTGGAAATCAAAGACCTGAAGACTTAGTGTGTGCACTGCAACAAAGGCTTAGAATACTGACATTGTCCCAGTGCCCCAGATGGGTTTACTCTGCAAACACTGGAGCCTTCTTTCTGGAGCCAGATGAGTGATTAAATGCTTTTACTGTTTTCTCGCCCCTCATGTTTTTGCTGCTGTTGTTACAAGGCCAGTTCATGTCTCCCTGTGTGTGCCTCTGGGGAGGAAGAAATCATCTCCAAGTGTCCTCATTGCAACCTTTTGTGCACTCAAAGTCCGTCGCTAATCTGCCTCCTGGACACTTTCTGTTGCACAAGTGGCCTCGGCTCCATTAACCTTTATTTGTAATTGCCAGGACTCTGTGCTTTTAATCAGTCGTTCTGCTCTGCTCCTAACCTCCTCTCCTATCGAGGCTCCTCCCCATACCAATTTCTACTGGAAAGACAATGACCTGGACTATATATTGACTTCTTGTGACTGTTGAGTCAGCAATAGGATGCTGAGGTGAGCCTGTGAAGACAGACTTGGGGTTCCTTACTCTAAACATCACATGTGTTAGTATAAAGTATACTTTGGTTTACTGACAGACTGGTTCTTCTATAGGCATAAGTAATTGGAACCCTCCTATTTTGTGACAAAGACTTCAAGGAGAAGAATCAAAATTCAAAAGAATTATTGATCTCTCATGCCAGGAGGAAGCTCTACTTGCTCAGGTCTGGGAAACCTGTGGGTGTTCCCCTGCCACAGGTTGAGAAGATTCCTAGGTGCCATGGCTTGGCATCCTTGTGCTCGTTTCTGTCACTTCTAAAGTTTGATCCCAAATACCCAACATACAAGAGTAATTTATGCTCCCCCCCTGGAAAATGAATACTATCATCTTTTTCTGATACATGGCATGTCTGACCTTGAAGGCTGGAGTCTCTGCTATGTGAGAGAGACTATCTTGGGTGATAAGGAAAATCTGGGAACTTCCCTAAATTATTGTTGTCTTACATATAGAAGAGAAATTGCACACAGGTCCCCTTGTATAAGGTTTGACTTAAGATTGATAGAAGGTAGTCGGAAGCATATAATGATGTCTATGCATTCTAGAGTGTTCACAGATAAAAAAGAATGAATAATTAAAAGAATAAGTGGATTCAGTCAGAAAACCCTTAATATGAGGTGTTCTTACAAATATAGGCTCTAGGAAACACCAGAAGTGCCACACATGTGATATCTTTCACATTAGTGGCTTTCACACTTGAGCTTGCAACAAAATCACCATGACGACTTGTCAAAGCATGTCCTTGACCTTAACCCCAGGCATGCATGTACCTGCGGATCTGGATAGAACTTGAAAACTTGCTGATGCTAATAATACAAAAGCCACATGTTGAAAACTGCTGTTGAATATAATCACATTGTGGATTTTCTGACAATCAGAACGATACCTCATGTGCTTCTGTATCTTTCTAGTGTTGTTAGAACTGTGTGGTTAGGAACACACAGACATGCTTTGGTAACAAATAAATTCTGACATACATACCACAGTAGCTTAGCACAGCCAGTTCAGGGAGGGGGTGTTAAAAACTCACTTAAAGTCTAGTATAGGTTACAAGTGCCTTCTAGGCTCACTGAGCAGAAAGAGATAGAGGATGGTGCAGAAGTTAAATGTTTCTGTCTGAAAGCAGACAGGAACACCATGGTTTGAACCCATTGGTCAGAATGATCACTTGATCTCAACCAAAGAGCAAGTACATCTAGACCACATAAGGGAACATCTGGAGCATTTGGTCTATGTTGTTATTGTACACAAAGCAGCTGGTCAAAAAATGACTGTAATGGAGGGGCAGATCAGTAGCCTATCACTGACCCTCAGTGTACTGAACACTTTGCTTCTGTGAAGCAGTGTACTCACCAGCAAGCAAGGAGAATTACTGGGGGGGGGGGTGTCAATGTCCTGGACTTAGAACTGCTCTTGATAAATATAGGTGTCTCTCTTGTTCAGCTCCTAGCATCTGCAAGTATGGAAGTAAATGTGCTAAACATCCATCCTGTGCTCTCAAATGCACCAGGCAGCTCAAAACAGTGCTGTAACTGATTTCTCAGCCCCCCAAGTTCAAAGGTTTCAATGAAAAATAGCCCCATGTATCACTGTTACCTGAATAGTAGGTATGGGTTCTTTCAAAGGCTACAGTGACTTTTTTGCCACAAACAATTTGATTCAGTCACCCATCAGATGAATGAGTTGCTTTATTAGCAAAGGATGTTTGTGAATTACAAGTCAAATAACAAAGCATCCAATGGGAGGTAGTGGGCTCAAATGATTTTTATTATTGCAGTTTATGTTTTTTAATAATAATCCTGATAGCTTAGTGTAATGCAGAGGTGCAACCTCAGAGAAATGGCAGGGCTGTGACACTTGCAGCATGCATGTCACACACATAGTGTCCATCAAGGTGAGCCTGCTGCAGAGAACTCATCAGAAACAGTCTGATCAGAAATAACTTCCCCCAGGATGACTAACTGAATGACTGCTCTTTCAAAATCTAATAAGGCCAAAGACCGTAATGCTGTCTGGCTATGAGGAAACCAGAACAGCATGAAGGAAAGAATAATCTAGTCCAGGGAATCTGTGTCATGGCCCCACTCAACCTGTACAGCTTCAGGGATCATTTCACACTGTGTGATTCAGATTCATGCTAGATCAGGAACAATAATAATCCTCCTGACGATCTGGGAAGAAGCTATAGTACGATTGATTTCTCGCCTCTCATCCCCTAGGCCTGCTGTCCTCAGACAGTTCAAATTCAAAGCCTTACTTTCCCCACATTCCATCTCCGCCAGTCTGGAACATTAAGTGTTTTTTGTTTTGTTTTGTTGTGTTTTGTTTTATTGTCTTTGAAACAGTTATGGAGACTTTCCAGCTATGAATCTTTGAAAGAGAAGATCTAGTCATTTACCTCTGTGGTTGAACCTGAAATGATTTAAAAGTTGCTGAGTGAAATTGCTGAAAACTCTGTTTATCATAGCTGCACAGGATCATGTCTTTGAAAGACAATCTTACCAGCTAATATGGGGAAGAAGGCTTGGTGAATACATGATTGGCAAGGTGTGAGTCTTTACTATAATCTAGAGATGTATACATGGATCCTTACATACTTGTTCTTACCCCGAAAACATTGTCGAAAGGTACAAGTTAGAACAAGCAGTTGGAGTTCATAGAAACATAGCTGATTCTTCATAGTCCAAGAGCCAGAAAGGGGAGCTGCACAGCAGAGGGTGGTGAAGATCTAGGTTAAGAATTTTTCCTACTGCATCTTGGTTCTTATTTTCAGCTCCATCGGGAATTGCAGTTAATCCTAACAGACAGGGACTGACTCTCCAAGCATACTTTTACTGTTTTCATTTCCTTTCCCATCACTGCTTTCTGTTGCATTTTGCTGAGTTCTTTCTCTATCCACGAGCCATCCAAGTGAGAGTAATAGTATCTAATCCAAGTCATCAGAGAACAATGTGAGTCTGGCAAAGACCAGAGAAGATGCTTTGAACTGCAGCAATCAGGATACTTTGCTACTGCTGAGGCTATCCATGTTAAAAACGGTCCAAAACATCCTTGTGGGAGGGGAACAGCAAGGTACCAGCACAGAATGTTCAAGTTAGTGAACATTTAGCCCTGAAGGATGTTTCCTCTCTAACAGAATGAGAGTAGTGTACTCTTTGATGGGTACTGCCAAAACAATCTAAGAAAAGCACAGACCTGATACAGAGTTCAGACATGCATGTGGAGTGGAAAGGTCAGTTAGGCAACAGACAGAGCACCTACAGTCTTAGCACCTTTGTTAATCACATTTCACACTCTGTATTTCAGAATAGATCCCTTCTTTGAAGGACACTTACATTTATTGTCCTCCTCTGTGTAATGAGATTTCACCAGGATCCTTCAACAGTTCTGCTTCAATAAGGCATCCCTAAGTCAATATACTGAATTCATCATGATAAGTCTGTAAAAGACCTAAAAATAAAAGAGATTTCTGGTAGTATTGTATAATTCTGCAATCCTTTTTAAAAAATTAATACCTAATTATACATAATTAGTGGCTCTTTGCAGCCTGTTTTTTTCCATTCAACATATGATGTTTATTTCCCTAACCAATAAATATTTTATATAATAGTATTTTAGTGCTTGCTTAGTATTATGTTGCTGAATTTAGCAAAGCTTACTTATCCATCACCAAATAAATGCATTTGAATCGTTTGTAGTTTTTTCCATTTTTCAGCTATGCTGTTATTATTATATTCTAGATAAGTTTCCTGCATATAATACCCATCAGTGATAATGGGTTTTCCTAACAATATTAAATGCTTTTATATGCATCAACATGTTTGCATCATCTTAGCCAACTCTGTAACACCGCTTTATTTGATCTCCATTATCTCCAGTGTGTTTGGCAATAAAGTTTGAGAACATCTTGCTCTAGGCACATCACAGGGGATTTGATGCAAGAGGAAGGAAATTTAGAAACTCCTAAGTAACTTACATATGAATTTCAATATTCTACACATATTGCTGCTGAGAACATGAGTCAGTGACTCTGAGGTGTGGTTTTCTCAAGTGTGAGCCACATTAAATATTTACCTCATTGCATTTCCATGTGAATTAAGGGATTAAACAAAATCTGATTGATAACATCTTTACAAGGTACCACTGATACTGTCATGCATATTGGTACAATCAGATAGAACAGCAATTTGGGTTTGGAGGTTGCAGCATCTATCAGACTCTGATGATGCAGGAGTCACTCGTGGCATGGAAGGTGTGGAGGGACCATACTCTCTGGAGTTTGCCCATCCACATCTGGAAAGAACAAGTTTATTCCAGGAGCAAAAGAAACATCATTAATAGAAATACAATGTGGAAAACAAGAGAAGGAAGTCACTAGGTCACTTATTGTGAGCTCAATTCTGCTGGGGGTCTTACAGACCATGATAACTATCCACTTTAGAGTTACTCCATTCATAGTCTGAGAGTTGAGATTCATTCTTTAAAATCTCCCATTGGCCAATTACCATGTGATGTTAGAGGATGGAAGCTGGCAGCTCTTCTAGAATGCTACTAAATCCATAAGGCAGAGACTAGAAATTGGAAGCTTACTAGTGTTCTGTGAAGTAATACAAGTCAGAGAATATATCATCAACAGTACTGTATGCTGTACTATTAGAGAACCACTAGTCACTTTTAAGTGCCTGATCTTGAGACTGGAATTGGTCCATATAGTTCCTTGGTTAGCTATTCTGTGCTTACATCAGAGGCATGTTTAAATCCAATGGATAAGGGTGTGGCAGAGAAGTCACACACAAAACAAATTCTAGCAGTCTCTTTTGGAGATTACTGATTAATGGTTGATCATCTTGGTAGCTCAGAGTCAGAGCATTGGCATGGCACGACAGTAAAGGGTCAAGGTAGCATGTCTTTAGTTTGTGATGGCATGATGGAATAACGTTTCTCACACTGATGAAGATGGAAGACCAGTCTTTCCTGAATAACCCTACTCCACTTCTCTGTTTAGTAAGAGACCCTTTATTATGACTTATTTTTTATTTGCATGACACAATCTGTACAAGAGTGGAGAAGTAGCTCATACATTTGTGAGACTAAGATGAAATCCCAAGTTCTACAATTAGCAAGTTGGAAAACTAAGAGATCAAAGGGTATCAGTTGTAGTTAGGGTTTGAGTCCAAAGGCTGGAGAAGATACTTTTCCTGGCTCAAATATAGAAAGAAGAAAACTTTTACTCTCTCAAACTTTTGTTTTGTTCAGGTCTTTATTGGGATGGATAGGGCACAGCCCTATGGAGCAGAGAATCTACTTTATTAATTGCTAATCTTATCACAAAACATCTTCACAGACACAAGTATGATAATGTTTAACCAAATATCTGTGTCTCTATGATGTAACCAAATTTATTTATAAAATTACTATCTTTTCAGATTTGCACCTACCTTTATGTTTTTAAATTATGCTTGCCTCTCGTCACAGAACATGGGCAAAATACATCAAGTAGAACTAGTCTGGGAACTTCCTCCTCGATAGATAGCTTACACAGTAAAAAGGAATACTATAGAAGTTACACGGGCAGAGAAATAATCACAGGTCCCATCAATACATGAGCTCTTTAAGTTGCAATAAAAATCACCATGGCAACAGGTAACCACGAGTGTAGTAGTGGCATGGATTGGACTCAAAACCAATCAGAATGGAACTCACCCAAAATAAGACCCAACCCAATCTCCCTATTCTAAGGCTTTGGGAACCTCATGGAAGAGAGGCCAGTGAGAATGTAAGAGCCTAAAGATGGGAAGTTCACCAATGGACAAGGCATTCCACTCAAGGAAGGACTGTTGCATCTAGGAACTCACTGCAGTGAGACTTGTCCTTCCCAGACCTGCATAATGAGTGACATATGACTATGTCCTCATAGAATATCAAGGAACTCAAGACAGATAAGAATATGCAGTGGAAACTTTGGGGACTGAAGCTAGATGAATGAAGGGAAATCCCCCTCTCATTGTGGGGGCCCTAGGAGAGGCAATCTGGTGTGCCACAGAGGCCTGAGTCTACCCCCACAGGAGTAGATGGGCCAGGGGCAATCCTGGGATCCGTAGAAGCAGACAGGCAGGAGGATGGGATTGATGGAGGGATCGGAGGGAAAGACAATGGAAGGAAGCAGAGATAAGTACTCAATATTCCTGTAAAGTAGAAAAATTTTTAAAAAGTGTAGACAGGCCAGAGGAGCCCTGCAGTCCATGAAGGCAGATGGGCAGGAGAGTAGGAGGGAGTGGGATGGATTGAAGAAGTGAAGGGAAAGGGGATGAGTGGGAGGGGAGAATGGAGGGAAGCTTGTAAAACTCGAAAAATAAGATAAAATAAATTATACTTGACTCTTGTCCCTCTTAATCTTAATTAATCAATACTTAATCTACAAATAAAAACAAAAGAACCATAATTGTTCCTAATAAGAGTCAACCACCCTTCTTTCAATAAAAAGGGTAACAATTCCTTCTATTGAAAAGGTAAGCCTAAGTCTTTCAATGAGATTTACTCTTATTAATATTTTATTAATATTATTGTAAAGTTGCACCTCTTAAATATTGTGACAGAAAGTCAGAATACTTTCTTATGTAATAAAGAGATAAGAGAAGCAAGGACTGGAGAAATGGCTAAGGAGTTAAAACTCTGGCTCACAGAGTTCTCCTGAGTTTAGATCCCAGGTCCCATGAAAAACTACCATGTAGAAACAGAGGGCACCTGCACTTCCAGCCCTGGTGGGCAGAGCAGGAGAAATCCCAGAGTAAAATAAAAAGGAGGCAGAAGTAATCCAAGATGATTCTCAAAGTTACCTCGATCTTCCACAGGGATACACAGTGTCCTCTGATACACACATACATACACACACACACACACACACACACACACAATAACAAATAGAAACTGATTTGATAGAAAATTTGATTGACTTTTTGATGATTCAGTCATAGCAACAACTGATGATAATCTCACAAGATTGGATCAACAGCATACAGAAGGTTATGCATGCTTTGAATTGGCATCCAGCATATGCTATTCCTTTTCCCATAGCAAGGATGCATGCATCCAGTAAGTAAGGGGTAGAGATGGGAGTAGCATACTTTTTAGCATTTCTGCCAATCCTGAAGCAAATTTTTATTTGTATCCTGTTACATGACTCAACATTTTGTTGGCTCAAGGTTTTAAAGAGAATTCCTTCTGCCCAGAGGTACAATAATATTTTCATTCAAATGCTATGAATACAGCCTCCCCTACTTGAATATTCCATGTTTATTAGCAAAGAAAAGTGCTACAGTCCTGGTTGTATGAGTTGTCCTGAATATCCAAAGGATACTGAGCTTTGACTCCACAACAGAGGCAAGGTGGAAGACTGTTGCAATGCAGGGCATCTTGTAGAGAACCTTTTAGTATTATCACTCCTAGTGAGTGAAAACTACCCAGTTGAGGAAGAGCTAAGAATGGTCCTGCTCTTCCAGATGCTGGCTTGGATCACTTCACAAAGTGAAAATCATTACAGGCAAGGGGCTTATGACGAATGACAGCAGATCATTGTAAATGTAAGCTCCAGCCTCATGACCAAGCACAGAAATGAGAGTTGTGATGGTCATGAGGTCATGAGATGTTCATGAATCCATTGAGCATATGTAAAGAAAGGGTGAGCTTTGTTTCCTTGCTTCTCTTTTTTAAAAAACTATTTGTTAATTAGTGTGTGTATGTGTGTGTGTATCAGAGGACACTGTGTATCCCTGTGGAAGATCAACTTTGGTCTCTTCCTTTTTGCTTCACTCTGGGATTTCCTATGTTCTGCCCACCAGTGCTAAAAGTACAGGTGTTCACTTTGAGGAATAGTATCATACTGGTCTTAATATTGGTCTCTGATGATGACAGATGGGTCACTCAACAGTGACTGTAACCAGCTCTGCCGTCATAAATAGAAATGCATGTTAGTGAGCCAGCCATGAATAACCTCCATTCCTGCCACCATAGCCAATTTGTCATGAACTCATTGGCAATAAGAGGGATGACTGGAGGAAAAGGCTGATTATCATCCACAAAACAAACAACTTATCCTCTTATTTTTAAAATCATCTTCTGATGAAATCACCTTTGATATTCACTCATATAGGGTACAATGATGCTTTCTCATCATTATCAAATTGCATTCCTTCCAAGACCCTATTTATCTAGTCAAATAATTAGCTATTCTCAAATGATCATAGGAAGCTTCCCCTAAGGCGACAGATATAAACTGTGATATAGAAAATAGTATAGCAAGAGTAGAGACCCTAGAAAGTGGGTCCACTTTTTAGTGTAGCTTACATGCGACTCTGAGCCTGTGTGAGTCCAATCCTGCATCTGCTACTTTTGCTGAAAATGGACTGTTTCTGTGCATACCCAATTTTATGGCTTAGTATGTTAAATAATAACTGGCTCATAATATGAAATTGAGATCATCTGGTAACTTAATGCACTATAGGCTGAAATGGTTAATATTTATTGCCAACTTTCCAAGATCTAGAATCATGTAGAAGACAAGTCTATGGGCATGCGTGTGAGGATCTTCAAGATTGAGTTAATAGAGGTGACACGACCCACTGCAAATGTGAGCAGCACCATTTTATGGCCTGTGATCCAGAGCTGCACAAAAAAGTGAAAAGAATTTTCACCTTTGCTCCCAGAATGCAGATATAATGTGAGCAACACTTCACACTCCTGCTGCCAAGACCACCCTACCATGAAGGACTATGCTCTTAAACTATTATCCAAAATGAAACCTTAACTCTTTACCTTGTTTTTTGAGGAATTCTGTCACAGCAGTGAGAGAAATAACTAGTAGAGTAATTAAATGTTCAGTCTCTCCTAAGAGCCACTTTTATGCTCCAAATGATTTCTCAACAGGAAAGTATAGAGTACGACAGGACTTTTCTACAAAATCGCAAGGATTTGCATTATTATTTACCTGTAGAGACCTAAAAAAAAAAGCTCCAAAAGATTTATATGCCCATCCCAGTTTAAGCACCATTTACTCTCCTGGTTTATGGACCAAGCTGGAGGGCAGCTTACACAGCAGACAACACATGCTGGAGTTATTTCATGTTCTAAGCTAAGTCAAAACCACAAGCTTTCAAGGTGATCAGGTAGATGGATCAAGTTATAGACTCAGATGAGGAAAATGTTACTATGAAAAATCAAGTTGGCCTGGCAAGATCGCTCAGTGATAAAGGAACTTATGCATAGCATCCCAAGTTCAATTCCCAAAGCTCACATAGCAGAGGAAAGACAAGTCCCAAAGGTTGGCCTCTGACCAAGTGGCAAGACATAGTACATGTGTTCTCTCTTTCTCTTCATCTCTTTGTCTCTTTCAGAGAGAGAAATGTGTATGCATATATATACACATATATAATATATTATATATTTCTCCCACTCAAGTTCTCTCTCAAATAAATAAAATATATTTTTTAAAAAAATCAAGGAGGTTAAAAGGTAGTGAATCATCTGGACCACTTTTTGCATTTATGAGGGAATATATACAAACCTTAACCTTGATTTTATAATGGCTAGTTCAACATGACTTGTAACTTTGAAACACTGGACTCCTAGAAATTTCACTGTAGTAAAAGATCATTGAGTTTCTATAGCATTTAATTGCCATCCTATGACATGCAGATACTTTATCAAAAAGTCTAAATAGTTGTAACTTCTGTTTACAAGTTCCAGTTATTGCAGTGTCATTGCTGTGGAAGAAACAGGCAATGCAGATTCTTCCCAACTAAATGATGGTACGGGACTATATAACTCATCTACTTGAAATAACACAGTGTAGGTGTATTACTGACCTTGACAATGGAATGCAAACTGTGTATAGTGAGATTTATATACCAGTATGAAAAAAGGTACTTGTCAGATCAACAGTTACATTATAGAAACAAGAGGATGTGGTGATGAATTTTAATAGTCAAGCCACATAGAATAGCCAAGGCCAGGATCAAAACCCGATTAATCTTATGACATTCTATTGTCATTCCCAACAATCTTTCTAAATCAGCACAAGGTAAAATCAACCAAGGAATATTGATGTGGTAGAAATTTTCAGTCCTTCATCATCCAAGTTTCTGGTGATGGCACTTAACCTTTGCCATTCTTCAGAAAAGAGACTAATATCTGGTTCCCTATTCTCTATTTCAAGTTCCTGGGATGGTACTTACCTTCATCACTCTTCCGCAAAGACACTTTATTTTTTGTTTCACTAATTCTCTACATAGAGTCAGTTTCTAGTGACTTTTCTTAGAATGATAGCCCTCAACCTCCAGTCAGGAATGGGTGTTGTGGAAGCTACTGAATTTGTTCATTCTAAGTATGCATTTCAGGATAGAACCAATAGTCACAGGATGGGATGAGGGTCACATTGGACTATGGACTGAGCTGAAACTCCATTGATCTACTGGCTCCATAAGCCCATATTTGACTGGTGAGTCGCAGTAATGTGTTGGCTCTCTTTGAGGTAATGTCAATCCTGGGCCATAGTCTAGTACCATCAGGGTAATTACCTTGATAAAGGAGTCATAAATCCCATTGGGGAAGACTGTAAGAGATTAATAAACTTTCATTAGTGCACTGTTGTAATCTCACTCATGCTGCATACTGTCTGAGTGTCCCAATATCCCAGGAATCAATTACTCCCACTTTGATTAGACTCTTCATTGGAATCTTCCGTTTCTAATGAAAAGTTTTCTTTTAGGAAAGACTGATCAAAAAGTACTACTAAGCCTGGCAAAGGACCCCTCACAAAATTATATCCCATAGTCATGGGGAAAGGTGTATAGTCTGGCCCTTCTCAGCAGAGAGCAGTTCTTGAATAATAAATCTCATCCAATGCTTCCTTTGCTGAACGTGCACATCTGCAGATCCGCGCACTGCTGGCTAAAGCATAAACTCTAACCAGTCAGGAAATAGGCTTTTGTTAGTTGCTCTAATTCCTAAACTCAAAATCCCTTGTGGACCTTTGCCAAAGTGTCGTATTGCTAGATTATATCAATCCAATTTTATAAAACTCAAATTCAGAATGTGCACACTTCAGACTAATGCTTAGGATAACATTTCTAAAATGAAAATGTAATCACAAATCTCTTCTCCATTAAGCATGACAGGTAGAATTTTAACAACCTTTTTGTTTCTTAGCCCATCTTTTTGAAAAACGAGTAATTCCCTCTCTCCTGCTCACACCCTCTCAGTTTACAGTTCCAGTTTAGCCACTTAGGGTGAGTCTGTGTACTGAAGAGGTAGGGTCTGAGGAGAACCTCTGCTCTTCAGCCTCAGGGCTTTCCCCAAGACTGATAAAGCTCCTCAGCCTACCCATTAGTACAAACCATGTGGGAGGGGTTAGGGAATGTAGGGAGTTAGTGGAATATTGATTCTTAGAGACAATTACTGCCTATGAGAACTAACAATCTAAAGATAAATTTTCAGCCTTACCTCCTTAAAGGGACAGAGGTAACTTCTACAAGGCCCTTCTTTCTTTTTTTTAAAGCTTCTTATGTGATTTCAATGGATTTATGAGAGTTTCCTACCCTAATTATCAGTCAAATTTTCCCTCTCCTTCCAACTACAATGCTTTTTATTTCCTGCAAGTCTTCCCCCTATTATCTTTTTATTTGTATGAGTGATCCATTGAGTTTCAAAAAATAATTGACCCTTTTGTAGCATGTGCCTGAGCACTTGCTGAAGTATGAATCATATATCAGTGGGTATATCGTTGATAAAATCATCTCACCATATCATGCTTGGTCTTTATCAGTCTGTCAGGGAGGTGTGGGACCATTTGAGTACTCTGTCTTTTTCTGGTGATGTGCTAAACAGGTTCTTGGTGAGACAAAGAACAGTTGTCCATCATATCTCAGTGGTGACATGTCTCATTCTCTTTTTTTTTTTAATTTTTATTTATTCAATTGTGCGTGTGTGCGTATGTATGTGTGTGCGCGTGTCTGTGTGTGAGTAGAACCACGGACGAATTCGGGAACTACCATGGACGCCTCCACTTCCTCCGCCCCAGGGATTCACAGGCTCCGCCCTATCAGGGCCAGAAACGCAGGCCTCCCTCCCCCGCTTCCGCCTGGCGTCTATACGTGGGATCTGGGATCCGAACTCAGGACCTTCCACCTGCAAGGCGGAGGCTTAACCCCTGAGCCACCTCTCTAGCCCATGTCTCATTCTCTTTAACCTTCCTAGGATAAGTTGTCAAATAAGGAACATAAGAGTAAAGAATAAGGCTTTGATCTTGGAAGAACAGAGGAAGGAGATACCATCTTATCCAACGCCCTTGGATATGTGAAAACAAAATGTTTTGGCTTTCTTGTTGTGAAGTGATATGTGTGTATGTGTATGTATGTGTGTGCATATGTGTGCGTGTTACTTCTGTGTCATGTAACATCAGAAGATGTGTTATTTCTAGGACAAGAACACCATTTGCCTGATGCTGAGTAGACTACATTAGGCAACTCTTTCTTCTCAGTCTTCACCAATTTATGGACCACTTACCAAAAAAATTTCATGATGTGCATGATGAGAGGAAAAAAGACAAATGGATCTCACCTGAGGCAGCTAGTGTATTTTTTGAGCATATAAAGTAAAACACAGTACTATGATCAGTGTGATAATTTTATGTATGAAAGAACCAAGGGACCAGGACAAATAACCAATACTTTAAATATTCAGAGATGGTAAAAATTGATGGTGAGTATGATAGTGAAGAAACATCTTAAAATGCATGCAGCATGAATTTTCCCCTGAAAAATGGCTAGATCATTACTAATATTAAGAAATACCAATGTCAAAGTATTGAAGAATGGTCCCTTACTTTTGACTGAGAAGGGAGAGTTGCCTTTAATGAACAGCTTAGTACATGGCCATTATATCTAAAAGTCACCTCTCCAGGGTGTATATTGGGATTGACCTATTATATGTAGGGAACAGGTCAATCAAGACATACCAATAAGAAATAATAAAACTTTGTGGGATTACATCTGGTAAACAAGAATCTTTTCTTTGATTTGTTGTTTTTATGTGCATTCTTCCTTGGTACTACCTTTGGCAAGACCTGAAACCCTTGCAGACTAAGAGGAAAAGAGATGCTCATGACCTGCTTGGGCTAATAAGGCAGACATGTGAACAAAGTCTGTAGAATTTATAAGACAGGTGCCCTTGAAGCATTAATAAGAAACAGAGAGATATGCTGATATAGACTTGTAGAAGGTGCACAAATGTCTATTTACCATAGTCATAAGAAAAGAACATTCTCATGGGATGACACGACCTCATTTCATCTGGAAAGGAAAAAGACAAAGACTTTGGGAAAGGAATTGTTTTTACAGAAGGCTGGAGGTTTACCTGGGCAGTCAGGATGAGTGGGTGGAAAGACTAGGTGGTTGGATGATTTTACTACTAACATGTGTCTACCCTATGGATACTTGTATTCTGGTTTCTCACTGTGCATCCCTATTTCAATTCTCTATATTCAAAGGGTATAGAATCCAAGAATAGAATCCAGATGGTGACCCATGTGCAAAAACAACTTATTTGAAGAGAAGTGAAAGTTGTAGAGATTAAAAGATGCTGCCCTAAGTAACTTCAGAAAAGAAACTATAAGACAAAAGGCAAAGTTATCTGCACATATCACCATAGTCTAGTTGATAAAGTCATCATCTGCTGAGGTACAAAGCAATGATTCTGAAACTGTCACACTGGCATACTGAAATCAACAATTACGTCAATTAAACAATTCCCATGTTTCTCAAGGAGTGGAAGGTGCAGACAACCAAGGGATAGGTTTATGAACCTGATACTAGATTAGTACAGAAAAATCAGCATGAATTTATGTTCAGTTTACTATACATACAAAAGAAGAGACAGAGATAATATATGCAGTAGATAAAATATAGACAGTAGATAAAAAGATAATAGATAATTGATAAGATGATAGTAAATACATAGACGATAGATTGTACAGGATAAATAGGAAGATAAATGATGTATGATAAACACATAAATAATTGGATAGGTAAATAGATGATAGATAGATAGATAGATAGATAGATAGATAGATAGATAGATAGATAGATGTATGCATACATGCATACATACCTACATAAATTCAAATAAATATATTCAAAGGATTAGAAACCAAGAATGGAATCCAGATAGATTATTAGATAGTTAAATAGATAGATGATATATATAGATAGATGATTGATAGATAGTAGATACATAGACTTATAGATAATATATAAGTAGAAAGACACATGATAGATACATAGATATCGAGAAGATGATAGGTTCTGAAAACTAGTGCTGACCAAGGAGCACTTAAGGAAAGATGCTTATAAAATGTCTGAGGAGATCCTCAGACAGAAGAGTAGAGGATTAGAAACTAAGACAATTGAATGAAGTCCAAATTTCAATTAATAATGTATCTTGGAGCCAAGGAGATGCCTCAGGGGTAAAGGTGTTTGCCACTCTATCCTGACAACCTGAATTCAAGCCTCAAAACCAATGTAAAGGTGAAGGAGAGAACAGACTCCCAAGAGTTATCCTCTGACCTCCAAACTACCCATGACCACATGTGTTCATATCACATATCTCTCTCTCTCACACATACATGTACACATACACACAAGCATACACATACAGACACACATTAATAATAATGATGATAATAATAAGCAGAGTTCAAAATAATGTATAAGTGTTGATTCTTTAATTCTAAGAAACATGCCTTACTAACATAAATTGTTAACAATATGGGAAACT
The DNA here is from genome assembly GCA_023101885.1 of Typhlomys cinereus. NCBI lineage: Eukaryota > Metazoa > Chordata > Mammalia > Rodentia > Platacanthomyidae > Typhlomys > Typhlomys cinereus. Next base: position 16,068,434 of record JALPQD010000011.1, read on the forward strand.
AGGCAAGGGTTGTATGAAAACTCTTTATTAGTCTTTGCGAGTCTTTCACCCATCTAAAATTAGTCTTAAATGCTATGCACATTAATTAAAAGAAGGGCTTCCTAAAGGGAGGACTAATGCAGCTTTATGGAGATAAAGTTCCAAAATGCTGTCTTGACAGCAGGGCGCAGGGGGAGCAGCATTCCCCAGCCTTAGAAGATTTTTGTAAGGTTAACTTAAAAGACCTGTAAGTCAGCATTCGACTGAACGTTCTAAGCAGTCATGCAGCTGGCTTATTTTTTTCCCATTAAAGCAGTTTAGAAAATGTACTTCTGCAGAGGCTCCTGGGAGTGTTCTAAGCTTTTCGCAGCTCCTTGTCAATAGCCTTAGTGTCAAGCCTTTGGTTTTCAAAGTGGTGATGAGATTATTTCCCACCAGCATCTACTCTCTCAGTTGAAAGGAAATAGGTCCTTCCGTTCAGAATGAGTCTCTTGCAGGCAACCTCAGGAAAAAAGAAGCGGGATGCTTTTCCCCCCACCCCAAAACAGTGCCCTGACCCAGCGGGCTCTGGAGACTTGGACTCAGCTTCTCTCTGGAATTGAGAACTGAAAAAGTGTTTCAATGGGGCTGCTGTTGGCAAGGCTGCAGGATGCCCTGTCTTCTCAAGTTGGATAGTCTTGAAACAGTTGGATGTCACCAATCACAGAGGAGGGTTAATGGAGAAAAGCAGCCCCTGAAGAGAAAGTTTTAAAGCTCAGAGGATGCATTTAAAAATAAAGCTGCTGTTTCTGCCAGAAAAACACTAAAAGAAGGTACAAAAATAGGTTCCTTTAATATCCACATTGAAAAAGCAAAATTCTGCTCCTGCTCCAGCCATGAATATTTCTGCCATAGAATAACAGCGGCTCGTACATTCCTCCATCCTCAGACATTACACTGCAGTTTCAGTTACATGTTTTTCAATAGCTAGAACTGAAGAGCTGGGTGAGAAGCAGCTCCTGCCACTGTTTGCAAACCTGGTCACTGTTACCCATGACCTGTGTCACCCACCATACAGCCTCCAATCAAAAAGAGAGCAAGCCACTGAAAGTAGCCTTGTCTGTCCCTTCAGTATATGGCTCTTGTCCGATGGCTGAAGGCATCTGTATTCTGTCTTCCATTGCTATAGTAAAATAACTCGGGCTGCATAGAGACTTCATTTAGCTCACACTTCTGGCAGCTCAAAGGTATGGAGTCAGCACTGGTGCATGGCAACTGGCACCATGACCAAGTGAGGTGAGGCTATCACATGGCAAATGGGACCCCACAGAGAGTAATATATCTGTTATGAGAACTAACCAACTGGGATTCCACAGAATTAGTGAAGGCCTTCCAAGGGTGGTGCTCCTAATGACATAATTACATCTTAGCAGGCTCCATGTCTCACGATTCCATCATCTCCCAGATTATCACACCTAGGATCAACCTTCCTCTGCAGGGCCCCCAGGGAGCTTCACACCATGGATCAACTCCAGCGTGGCTCTCAGTCTTACATCCCTTGACAGGGAGATGGCCCACTGAAGCATCTCAGAAGACTGCAGTGAGTTTTCAGAACTGCTTAGTACTGATTCTGTTTTCACCCTCCTTACTCGAGTTGCTTAACACTGATCCTGTCCCTCACCCTCCCCACTCCACTTTCTGTAAATCCATCTATAACCCTCAGTTGAACACTTGAGGGCTTGCTCATGCATAAATTTAACATTTCTCAGGATATCAAGTCCCCAATGGTACAGTTTCTATTTTATCCATTTTATCCTTTGAGCTGTCATGCTTTTGCTATTTCAGAGAGTGTTAGAGATAGCTAAAGCCACAAAGGTATTCTTGTTAATTTGCAATTGTCAACTGAAAATCCATCAAGCATCTTCTTCATCGACATACTAAAGCTTCAGAACACTGCCAATGTGACCAACCAGAAGCTTGCAGGGAGTCACATAATGACATTTAGTTTAACAGTTTATAAAGTTATCTTTGTATTATTTGCAAAAAAATAATGATTCCTCCATTTCACATTTATTAAGCACTTTCTGGGCGCCAGTTTCTGTTTTGGACTTTGTATTCAACATCTCTTTGGCCCTCAGTTGTTCTGTGAGTTAAACATAAAGACTGTTCCCATTTTCTCAAAGGAAAGGAAATGCTAAGGCGGTCAGTAACTGCCTCCAGATCAAATGACTCTATAGTGTAAAGCAGGGAACATTTACAAGTCAACACACTACCAAAGTTGCTTCTTTTTCTTTCCCTCCAGCAAACTAACCTCACCAGCTCCTTAGCAGAAGTCAAAGAGTTGAGGGTTGCAAAGGCGGACCTGCAACAATGTGTTCATTTTCAGGGACTGAAATGAGGTGGTTCAATTCACTTAAAGTGTTGACTTCATCTGCTGTGGCTCTCTGGTCTAACAAGATGGTTCTTCAATTCCTACTTAGTTCCCATTCCCATTGCCTTGAGGGGACAACACTCCCTCTGAGTTTTCCTCTTGTGGCTGAATTGCCTTGGGTAAAGTACAATCTTTAGGGTTTTTTATTCTAAATATGTTATTTGTGTGTGTGTGTGTGTGTGTGTGTGTGTGTGTGTGTGTGTGTGTAAGAGAGAGAGAGAGAGAGAAACAAGAGAGAGAGAGAGAAACAGAGAAATAGAGAAACAGAGACAGAGAGACAGAGATAGGCAAAGATAAACACAGAGACAGACAGACAGAAAAGTTATGCCAAGTCTCACACTTGAGGTCGGAGGATAACTTGCAGAAGTCATTTTTCTCTTTCCACTATGTAGATTCAAGGAATCAGATCACCAGATGTGTACCCACAGAAACATCTCTCTGACTCAACAATTTTTTTTGTCCTCAGTTTCAACCTAGAATTGGTAAGTTGATAATCGTCTCTCTCTTATTCATGAACATAGTTGGACATTTGCTTTCTCTGCTCCAAATGGTTCAATCTTGCATGTCAAACATGACCTTCTGAGCCTACCATGAACAGCTCCATATGCTGCTAAGATTCCTCTTCAGGCAATTTCTTTCAATCATGCTCAATAGCTAAGCTGTTAAGAAAGTCAAAATATAAATCAAGCCATGCCAATCCTTTCTACAAACCTATGAATCACTCATTCTATGCCTTCTGACTCAAGGCCAGACTCTTAACAGTCTGCAGGCTTGCCCCTAATGGATCCCTGTCCCTTTCATTCTTTTTCTTCCGTGTTCCTTCTTTTTTCACAACCCAGTTGAACCATTCTTCCTGCTGTGCTGCAACAGTCCAGTCCTGGACCTTGCTGTGCCCCATACTGGATTTGAAAGTCTTTATGCCTGCAAGAATCCTATCTAGGACCCCAGAGCCCCAGCATTCCACTCTATGCAAATGTTGTAGTAAGTCACCATCTCTGAACTCAGATGAGATTTATACACTGGAGGTGGAGGGAGCCCTGTTGCTCCATACTTACTAGCAAGGAATGCACACTGTAAGTTATTGGTCTGGACTCCTATTAGCTAGTTCAGAAGTCAATCCCTTGCATGCTTGTAGGTAGTTGCCCGTGAGTTAAGTGTGGGCCATTGTAAGAAGAATGACTAGGCAACACAGCCCCTTCCCTTCATCATGGGAGTTCCCTCCTGCATGCCCTGTGATCCTACCAAGGAAACTCACTGTAGAGCCCTCTGCCACTTCGCTTTGTGGTCATTATTAGGTACGTTTCTTCAGTCACTTACCTCTTCCTGTTGCCTTACACTCTTCTTGATTATTTCTCTTTTGCACATTTCTGTCCTGAAATTATACTTTGAGGTAGTCCAGTCTTTACTCTTTGCCTTGGTTCTGCTTTCTAGAAGACTTGAACTCAGGTTTCTATGACATCTTTTCTTGAAGAGGCCCATCTTGACTACCCAGTTTGATTCTGCAGAATTCCTATGGCATTTCTGGAATCTTTGACCCTGTAATTTGTATTCATTTATTTCACAACATTTAGCCTTTTGATCTTCTATGTTTTCTTACTTGTGATATTCACTTGTTTTTGGCTCCTAATAAAGTAGAAGCTTCACTAGGCTGCAGATATTTGTTTCCTCCTCTCACTGATATTCCCAGGCATTTATGATGACAGTTTCTGGTCCAGGATAAACATATGGTAAATTATTCATAAATGAATCATGTCATTGCTAGGTTATATAAGAAATCTATTAGACCTCCCCCCCGAGCCTGGGCCGCGCCCCAGCTGCCCTCGAGTTAAATAGCTCCACGCCAACGCCCCCATCCTCCCTTTACCCCACCCCGCGCCTCCACTCCGGACACACGCGCGCGCGGTCCAGCCCGGCCTCACCCCGCGACCTAGGTAAGCTCCGCCCGCGCCCACCCACCAGAACCCCAGGTCAGCCCAAAGGGACCCGGCTCCGACTCCCACCATCCAGCCCGAGCCGCGCGCAGGGCCCAGGGACGAGGAGGACCTCCCCCTGCGCCCGGGCCCTGTCCAGCTGCCCTCGGGTTAAATAGCTCCACGCTGACGCCCCCATCCTCCCTTCCCCACCCCACTCCGCTGATCGGGACGCGCCCGGTCCAGCCGGGCCTCACCCGCGACCTAGGTAAGCTCTGTCCCTGCCCACCCCCAGAACCCCAGGCCAAATAATTCAATTTAGTGAAATTGAAAGATCTTAAGAGTTAAAACGACAATGCCAAAGTCAAAGTGCAAATCCATGAGAAGCAACACTCAAGTAAAACAAATTTCCCACTGAAGAAATTAATCCCATAATGTTAGACTCCAACCAGAACAAACCCGCGGAAAAAGGCCAAGAAAGCCAGACCCAGGATAACGACTTACAAAATATGATCATTACCATGTTCAATACTATAAAAGAGGAAATCAGGGAGGAATTACATAATCGAATCAATCGCTTTGAAGAGGAACACAACAGACATTTGGAGGAGTTGAGAAAAACAGTGCAAGAAACAAAAACTGGCATAGAGCAGTTAAAACAGACTCAAGCAGAGTTTAAAACTAACAAGTTATCGTCAACCCAGAACTCCACAGAGAGTCTTATCAACAGAACTAACGAAGCAGAAAACAGAATTTCAGACCTTGAAGATAAAGTGGGAGTACTAACCAGCTCAATGGAAGAGGTTGTTAAAGCCAAAAAGATACTTGAGAGAAATATCCAAGAGATATGGGACACCCTGAAGAAGCCTAACATGCGTATTCATGGAATACCAGAGCAAGAATCTCAAAATACCACCCCTGAGGAAATTTTTCAAATGATCATCAAGGAAAACTTTCCTCATATAAAAAAAGAGAGGCCCGTCCATATACAAGAGGCATTCCGCACCCCAAAGAGATATGACCAAAACAGAAGCATGCCACAGCAAATAATAGTTACAACACTCCACATTCAAGATAAAGAACTGGTGCTGAGGAGAGCTTCAAGGAAGAAAAAACAAGTTACTTTTAAAGGTAAACCTATTAAAATAACAAATGTCTTCTCAGTCGAAACGGTAAAAGCAAGAAGAGCTTGGAGAGACATACTTCAAGTATTGAATGAGCAAAAATGTCAACCCAGGCTGATTTACCCTGCAAAACTATCAGTCATGATCGAGGGAGAAAGAAAAATTTTCCAGCACAAAGACAACTTGAAGGGATACATGGCCACCAAACCAGGCCTTCAAAAAAAATGCTAGAAATGATACTCAAGCATGAAGAAAAAAACAGGCATATCCAGGAGAACAGAAGGCAAATATAACACCATTAAAAGCGAAGCAATATACTTATAAAAACTACTAAACATAATGAATGTCTGGAATTAAAAATAATTTCTCCATTATAACACTAAGTGTTAATGGAATTAATTCACCGATCAAGAGACACAGATTACAAACTTGGATTAAAAATCACAATCCATCAATCTGCTGCCTGCAGGAAACCCATCTCACCACAAAAGATAGGCACGCTCTAAAAATAAAAGGCTGGTCAACAATTCTACAAGCAAATGGAAGCAGAAAACAGGCAGGGGTAGCCATTATGCTATCAGACAAAGTGGACTTCAAACCAAAGAAAATTATAAGAGACACGGATGGATACTACATTTTAGTCACAGGTACAATTCACCAGGAAGACTTCACAATACTGAACATATATGCACCCAATATGGGCCCCTCCACATTCATTAAGAAAACCCTACAGCGTCTAAAGCAAGAACCCCCAAACGATAATCCTTGGGGACTTCAACACCACCCTATCAATATGGGATAGATCAACAGGTCAAAAGCTTAACAGAGACACTTTGGAACTTAATCAAACCCTGAAAGAAATGGACCTTACAGATCTCCATCGAACTTTTCACCCAAGTACCAAAGAATACACATTTTTCTCAGCAGAGCACGGAACTTTCTCCAAAATAGATCACATATTGGGCCACAAAACGAATCTACACATATACAAAAAAGTTGAAATTCTAACCTGTGCCCTGTCAGACCACCACGGCCTAAAGCTGGACATCCACAACACATCAAACAAGAGAAAATACACTAACTCCTGGAAACTTGACACTATGATACTGAATGAGAACTGGATTCAGGAAGAAATTAAAAAGGAAATTCAAGATTTCCTGAAAGTGAATGATAACGAAAATACATCTTACTAAAATCTCTGGGACATAATGAAAGCTGTTCTAAGAGGTAAGTTCATAGCTCTTAATGCCTACATCAAAAAAATGGAAACATCAGAAATAAACAACTTAACAATGCAGCTTAAAGCTTTAGAGAAACTAGAGCAATCGGATCCCAAAAGTAGTAGAAGAGAGGAGATTAGCAAAATAAGGGGAGAAATATCTGAAATCGAGATTAAGAAAACGATAGAAAAAATCAACCAGTCAAAAAGCTGGTTCTTTGAAAAAAATCAATAAGATTGATACACCCCTAGCTAAATTAACCAAAAGCAAGAGAGAGAAAACCCAAATTAACAAAATCAGAAATGAAGATGGAGTTATCACTACTGATACCCAAGAAATCCAGAGAATTATAACATCATATTTCAAAAACTTATACTCTGTGAAGTTTGACAACACAAAAGAGATGGATGAATTTCTAAGTAAACACAATTTACCTAAATTGAATCAGGAAGTTGTGAATTATTTAAATAGTCCTATAACATATAAGGAAATTGAGGAAGTAATCTTGAATCTTCCCACCAAAACATGTCCTGGACCAGATGGATTCAGCACAGAGTTCTACCAGACATTTAAGGAGTTAATAATACCAATACTCCTTAACCTGTTCCATCAAATAGCAAAGGAAGGAACACTACCAAATTCCTTCTATGAAGCTAATATCGTTTTAATCCCAAAACCTAATAAAGACTCACTTAAAAAAGAAAACTGTAGGCCGATCTCTTTGATAAACACAGACGCAAAGATTCTCAACAAAGTCCTAGCAAATCGGATTCAAAAACATATTAAAAAGATCATTCACGGGGACCAAGTCGGCTTCATCCCCAGCACACAAGGTTGGTTCAACATACGCAAATCAATAAATGTAATTCATCATATAAACCAGTCCAAAGTCCAAGACCACATGATACTCTCGATAGATGCAGAAAAAGCTTTTGACAAGATCCAACAGCCTTTTATGATCAAAACGCTAGAGACAGTGGGAATGGAAGGAACCTTTATCAATATAATAAAAGCTGTATACAAGAAGCCCACAGCAAGGATTATGCTCAGTGGGGAACAATTGGAAGCATTCCCACTTCGATCAGGAACTAGACGAGGCTGTCCACTCTCACCACTTCTACTCAATACTGTACTTGAAATCTTAGCTGAAGCCATAAGACAAGAAAGGGACATAAGAGGGATTCAAATGGGCAAGGAAGAAGTCAAGCTATCCCTATTTGCAGATGACATGATCTTATACCTGAGTGATCCCAAAAATTCCACCAGGAAGCTCCTGGAACTAATTGAGAAGTTCAGCAGGGTGGCAGGATACAAAATAAATGTGCAAAAATCAGAGGCCTTCCTATATGCCCAGAATGAAAGAAGTGAAAAAGCCTTGAGAGAAACAATCCCATTCACTATAGCCCCTAAAAAAAATGAAATACCTTGGTATAAACCTAACTAAGGAGGTAAAAGACCTTTACAATGAAAACTTTAAAACCCTAAGGAAAGAAATTGCAGAAGACACCAGAAGATGGAAAGACCTCCCATGTTCCTGGATTGGCAGAATCAACATCGTAAAAATGACTGTCCTACCAAAGGCAATATACAAATTCAATGCTATACCAATTAAAATCCCAAAGCAATTCTTTAAAGAAGCTGACCAAATAATCTCAAAATTCATATGGTGGCACAAAAGACCCAGGATAGCAAAGACAATCCTGAGTAACAAAAACACAGCTGGAGGTATTACCATACCGAACCTTAGTCTATATTACAAATCCATAGTTATAAAAACAGCCTGGTACTGGCTCCAAAATAGACACACAGATCAATGGATAAGGGTTGAAGACCCAGATATAAGCCCACAAAATTACAGCCATTTGGTCTTTGACAAAGGGGCCTGAAGAATCCAATGGAAAAAGAACAGCATCTTGAACAAATGGTGCTGGCAAAACTGGATCTCCACATGCAGAAGATTAAAGCTGGACCCGTACTTGTCACCATGTACAAGACTCAATTCCAAGTGGATCAAGGACCTTGATATCAGGCCAGAGACTATAAAATCCATAGTTGAAAGGATAGGGAACACCCTCGAGTTGATTGGGCTAGGCCAACATTTCCTAAACAGACATCCAACGGCACAGTCACTGCTACCAACTCTCAACAGTTGGGATCTTGTGAAATTAAAGAGCTTCTGTTCAGATAAAGAGATTGTAACACGAGCTCAAAGGCAACCCACAGAATGGGAGAAAATCTTCACTAACTACATATCTGATAGAGCTCTGCTGTCCAGAGTGCACAAAGAACTTAGAAAACTAAACATCAAGGAAACCAATGGCCCAATTAAAAAATGGGCCCTGGAACTTAAAAGAAATTTTACCAGGGATGAAATTAAAATGTCTAACAAATATCTGAAAAAATGCCCTCTTCTTTAGCCATCAGGGAAATGCAAATCAAAACTGCCCTGAGATATCATCTCACCCCGGTCAGGATGGCAAAAATCCACAACACAAACAACAACAAATGCTGGAGAGGATGTGGAGAGAGGGGAACTCTCCTACCTTGCTGTTTGGAGTGCAGGCTCATACAGCCACTCTGGCGAGCCATCTGGAGATTCTTAAAGAAATTAAAGATTGAAATACCAATAACCCTGCGATTCCACTTTTGGGTATAACCCCCCATACAGCAGAGGTTCACCTCAATAGCACAAGCACGACCATGTTCATAGCAGCATTGTTTACAATAGCAAAGACATGGAATCAACCCAAATGTCCAACAGTTGACGAGTGGGTAAGGAAACGGTGGTACATCTATACAATGGAGTACTACTCAGCCATCAAAAATGATGAATTACTGGAATTTGCCAGGAAATGGATGTCATTAGAAACAATTATATTAAGTGAAGTATCCCAGACCCAGAAAATTAAGTGCCGTATGTACTCCCTAATAGGTGGCTCCTAATACCAAACCCACCCAGCTCATCTTGAGACACTCATAGGTAAATCTATGTATTACCTACAGTAATTGCAAGGATTATGAACAGGAGGGATGGGGTTGGAGGGCCACACCAGAAACAAGGAGAGAAGTGACCATGTTACAGTAGAGAAAATAGGCCTCCATCAAGGTCTGCAAGAAAGTAATGTGATACCTAGTTAAGTTCACAATTCATTCCTGATCATTAACAACTAAGGGGGTATGAACTCACCAGAAGGGGAGGGCATATAGTCCGGCAGATTAAAAAGTAACCAATTTGCAAATGGGTGATTGACCCCTCCCATTGCCTAATGCCATATGACCCTGCAATTCCACTTTTGGGTATAAGTATTACATCTACCCTTGAATGTGCTCTTATAATAAGACTCCAGTTTAACAGCTTTCTGTCTCTGGCCAGGGGGTGACATACAGTGCCCACCATGATGGAGTGAAGGGCATTACAGGAGCAACAAAACTGCAAAAGAAAATCAACGAACCACTATCCAGAACTTCAGAGACTCTATATCAACCACCTAGAACTAGGCCAGACTAATCTCTCCCCATCCTGAAGCTCAGGGACATTTGCGGAAGAGGGGGCGGTAAGAGTGTAAGAGCAATAGGATGGGAGGAGCAATGATTTGCAAGATATTTCACACAAGTTAGGGCCGAAGCAATCATAATTGGACATTGCATGCCTGGCGCAATGTCCAACACACTATTGACCCCATAAAGTCTAGCATTTGCTAAAGGCACCAAGATCCTTGGAGGCAAGGGATTGACAGCCACAGTAGTGTTCCTATGCTTAAGGGGAACACAGGAAAGGGTTCAGGGAAATGCCACTGGGTCCTTGTACATCATGGGAGAGGAGGGCCCAGATGAAAGTCAGGCATGCACAAGAAAGGACTCTGGAAATCGGGGAAGGAGGCACAGGGGGATGGGGCAGGAGAGGTGAAGGGAGGGGGAGTAGGGGGTTCGGGGGGGAGGAGGAGGGAGGGAGGGAACTGGTGTACCTATTAAGTTTGTATGAGCTGAAATAATAATAAAAAATGTATTATAAAAAAAAAGAAATCTATTAGGAGAACTATCATACATAAGGCAGTTATGACTTACTCCAGCATCTGGAAACATCTCCTGTCCCACCACTTCCTATGCAACAGGAAATTAGAATTTATAGCAATTCGTGAAATAATTGTCCTTCAATTACTGTGGCTTTGTATCAGTTCTAATTTGGGTTATAATACAATTCTATGTGTCAGGAGTTAAGATGGGGCAGGTGAATAGGCTGGTCCTTGCTCTATGACATCTGGACTTCTCTGAAGGTTGAACACTGGAGTTACTCAGTGATTAGAGGCCAACATTGTCTAAAGGCATCTTCAGGCTCATGTCTGATGCGTCCTAGTAACTGGAACCACAGTTGCGTTATCAGCAGAAATGCCTTCATGTGGTGGCTTCTCCTTATGAGCTGGTTCAAGCCCCCTTAAAATATGTCTGGAGTCAATCAGCACCTCCAAGAAGCAACTGAGACCCCTGAACTTTTTGTGACCAAGTGCCAGAACCTGCAAAGCATTATTTGCTCTAGAGTCACATATATACTCTAGAGTCACAGGCTCACGAAACAGGACATAACCCCATCTCTCAATGCAACAAGTGTCACAGCACTTGTGAAAGTATTCCAACCCAGACATGATAAGGAATCAAGGCAACATGTCAAGCATTTCATTGAGATACTAGAATGCAAAAGTGTATCCAGTTAAAAAAAAAAAACAGGGGGCTGGAGAGGTGGCTCAGGGGTTAAGCCTCTGCTTTGCAGGCAGAAGGTCCTGAGTTCGGATCCTAGACCGCACTTATAGATGCCAGGCAGAAGCGGGGGGGGGGGGCTGCGTTTCCGGTCCTGGTAGGGCGGAGCCTGTGAATCCCCGGGCAGAGTAAACGAGGAGGTGGAGGCGTCCATGGTGGTTCCCGAATTTGTCCGTGGTTCTATACACACAGACACACACATACATACATACACACACATACATACATACACACGCACACACACTCACAATTGAATAAATAATAAAAAAAAGGAAATCTGATGATAATTATAAAAATAATAAAAACTTTCTGTTATCTTCATAATTGTTCTGCTTCAAATCCATAAACTTACCACTCAGCATGATAACTCGATGGCCTGCCATACTCTCTTTACCACCTCTAAAGCCCAAATCGGATGATTTCCACATGCAGCTTACACCTTCTTCCCTTTTTGGTAGGATCTGCTGATACTTCCTGAAAATTACATTAAGCAGATTCACATTGCTTCCTTGTTGACTGATCACTGAGCTTATTAGCAAGTGAATTTAAGAAGATGAAGTAGGAGAATAAGAAGATAAAGATGCATTAACATTTTACTATTAATGATTAAGATTTATCAATGCAATTATGTTACATTGGGTATATACAGACCCTAATTTAGCCTTCTAACAACATTTGTAAACAGACTATGTGAAGGACAAAGGGCAGCTCTTACAAATTTACTTGGTTTTGATTTTAAAAATATGATTGAGTCATTTATTCAGCACATGAAATACATTGGCATATTCTACTGAAGGTATAAGCATGATGTCCTTCAAGATACATACAGCAGAAAGAAGGAAAGTAAATATAATAATAGAAACATGTTTAAGGTACGAATCCAACACCAAACTAATTATGTCTGGAAGCCAGGATATAAAACTGTCAACAAGACTCTTAATAATTGACTATTATTTTGAAAGAGAACAGAAATTTGCCAGAGAGGCAGAAAATAGAGGCACCATAGTAGCCAGAATGCTCCAGAAAGGTAACACTGACATGCAAAGTCAAAGACACACACCAACCTCCAATCTATAGAATCTGTTGAGAACAAGCAAAAAATCAAAAAATGACTAAGAAGTAAATTGTCTCTCCAAATTGTTTCTTACAAAACTGTGCTTGTCCAACACAATAGCCACAAGCCACAAGTAATGATTAAACTCTTGAGACATGTAGTCCACAATTTGCCACACTGTAAAAGACACACTTCATTCTCAAGAGGTAATGGAAAAAGAATGTGTGTAACAGCTCACTACCTTCTTTACACTAACCAGGAACAAAATTTAGATTGTATTGCAATTAAATAAAATACACCTTTTTTCATTTTCACATGTATGTGTGGGGGTTTGTACATGTACGTTCATTCCCATGTATGTACGTACATGTTGCATGTGTGTGTGCACACATGCATATGGAAGTCCTGGAGTCTTCTGTTGCTTTTTCCCATATTCCTTAAGGAAAGATCTTACAGTCAACCTCAGAACTTGCAGATACAGCTAATTTTGCTGGCTAGCTTTTTCTGAGTATCTTCTGTCTTCCTTTCTGATGCTGGAATAACAGAGATTGGGGGAGAGGGGAGGAACATCACATCCACCCAGCATTTATGTGGGTTCTGCTGATCTGAACTTATTGCTTATGCAATAAGTATTTTAACCGCTGAGCTATCTCCCTAGTTTCAAGTTAAAATATACTCTTAAAAGTCAATTTCATTTTTCAGAATAGCTACTAGAATATTTAAGAAGATGTATACAGCTTGAGTTCTGTTTCTCATGGATGGTACTGATCTAATAGGTTGGCCTCACAATCCTCCTCTAAGATTGATTTGAAAAATCTACATTTTGGCTGCATATTCTATGCATGGGACTTTATGTTCTTTTAAGATGTCATCTCATTAATCTGAAAAAAGCATTAAGCTTAGATAAAGCATAGTATGGCTTATAATTTGTTTCTCAGGAACTGAGGAAGACATCTTATATTTTTAAATCTCCATATAGCATCCTTGAATAAGTGATATTACCATTCCTTACCCTGGAAGTACCATTTCCAAATCCTTATCATGAACTTTCTAAGAATGTATTTCAAATAATTAAGTAATGGCTTGAGGCCCATGAAGATGCTCACTGATAATAGTGCTTGCCTAGTATATACAAAGCCTCGGATTCAATCCCAGACACAACAAATATTAAAATAAAACATAGGCAAACAACTATTTGATAGACAGGACATGCAATAAGATCTTTAATGCCAAATTATCTCAGTGAATATTAGGAATAGACTGGCCATATACCACAAGGCTCACATGCATGTTGTATTTATCCTGTGCCTTCTCTTGGGTAGATTTCCACATGAAGTACCCAGGATTTGACAGACAGGGCTATTCTATGGAGCATGAGATCTGTCCGCCAATCACACATCCTCATAAAACACATATCCAGGCTACACTCTCAGTGCTAAAATAAACAGAAGACTTGCCCTCAACAGACATTTCATGAGTAAAGACTGCAAATGTCTGTGGCTTTTGTGAGCAATATCACATCTCCTTGTGTCAATAATCCCCAAGAACAATCAAAACGTCACTTAAACCTAAGATGGTCGAGTAAAGAGCTCTGATAGGATTTGGTTTTGAGCAATCTCCATAAACATTGTCTTTCTGACTTCCTAAAAGAAGCTAATGCTATTTCCAATGTGTGATCTTTCAGTCCATGCCAACAAAATTGGAATGGGTGAAGTCTGGCCATCATGAATTGAGATTGAAGTGTACAATGATCTGAAAACTACTGGTTGTACCGTGAGCTGGTGAAAATTTTAAGAGGCGATACCTAATAAAAGAAAGCTGCCTTTTCAGAGTCTTGCTCTGGAAAGAGACATTGGGACCTGACACTTTATTGTGGCCAGATTCTAGGGTCCCAAAAATCAGCAAGGAGCCAATACTGATGCAATTCGCATGAGGGCTTTATTGCAGGCTCGAACCTGGGCTCATGACCGAGGCACAGCAGTATCAGGTCTAAAGTGTGGCCCTTTGTCTGAGAAGTTTTTATAGCTTATTGGCAAGGGGAGGGAGCTTCCAACTTGGTAGTTACATGGTTGGCTGACAGCCAACAGTTTCAGCGCACAGGGATTGGTGCCCCCCCCTTGTCCGTGAGCAGTTTGAATTGCAACCTGTATTACCTACAACACCTGGGTTTTCCCATAACACCTGGAATTTTCTCTTCTGCTGCCAACAATTGGTTGCTGGCCTCCGATTGGCCCGTGCCCAGGCCGGCGCTGCCCTAGGACAGTCCATGGACTTCTAGATAAGGAGAGGAACAGGAGGTGGGCAACTCCAGTAGAGCAGAAACATTGCTCTTTGCGAATCCTCAGCTAGGCACGAGGGGCCACATTCCAAACTCCCAGCCTGTCTATAATTAAAGCTAATGGCTGCACTCTGACTGGGCCACATTAAGAAAGCTATATACATGTGGAGAAACATACTTAAAAAGAACTAAAAGAAAACCAAAATCGAGTTCTAGGTCTCCTCAACTTTCTTTGCTTTTCTTGCTTCTTGGTCACCATGAGGTAAGCAACTTTAATCCACATATGTTTCCTTGTGACATTCTGCCTCCCACATGCAGGCCCATCCATGGGGGCGACTAACCATCAGCTGAAACCAAATTCCATCGTCCCTCCTTTGAAGGTATCTCTCTCTGCATTTTGACTCAGCAATGTGAAGATAAGACAAGACATATAGACAGAAGTGCAATAATGATGGTCATCAAGAAGAACAATTTAGGGAGACACCCCACCAGGTCATTTAACCATAGAAACTTATTTTCTCATATCTCATTTATTACTGATGAAGGGGCAGACACAGACAGGCTAGGTCACTTGCCTGTGCTTCCACAGCTAACAAATCAGGAAATCATCACAAAAGTAGGCTTTCACTCTTCAGAGTCAGAGTAGTTATTGATTGTACAATCATATCTCCAAGTAATTATGCCCTCAGTCTAAGTTTGGCATGAGAAACAGAAATTAATAGCAGAAAATGCAAGAGTCCTCAGAGCAATCAAAACCAAAGCAGGCAGGGCTGGAGAGGTGGCTCAGGAGTTAAGCCTCCGCCTTGCAGGCGGAAGGTCCTGAGTTCGGATCCCAGATCCCACATATAGACGCCAGGCGGAAGTGGGGGCAGCCTGCGCTTCTGGTCCTGGTAGGGCGGAGCCTGTGAATCCCGGGGCAGAAGGAGGTGGAGGCGTCCATGGTGGTTCGCGAGTTCGTCTGTGGTTCTACACATACACAGACACACACACACACAGACACACACACACGTGCGGGCAGATGCGCACAGTTGAATAAATAATAATAATAAAAAAAATTAAAAAAAAAAAAAAACAAAGCAGGCAAAATCCTGGCTAAAGTCGGAATCCACGGCTGTCAGAGACCAGGCTTATGAAGTAAAACACAATGGGAACTATTTCTGATTGTCAGGAGTAAGAAGGAGTTGATAGTCAACTTTCTGGAGTGGATCTATAGTCAGGTTTTGAGTGGTCTCTGGAGCTCTCATTTCCAATCAGTCCCACCTGGAAGAGGCTGCTGTAGGAGAGAAGGCTCCTTCTGGACTCCTGCTATTCTAGAGGTTGGAAAGCCTAAGTTCAATTTGTTAGCACTTTGTAAAAACCATCCTGCCATACCACGACACAGAGGTGGATATCATAGGATGGAAGAAGGAGAGGGCAGGAGAAGACATGAGGGTCTCTTTAGCCTTCTGTTGCTTAGGAAACACTGCTCTGGAAGTTTACACTCAAATGAAATTTCAGTTCTCTCTGAACAAAATCTGTAGCTCGCATATATGATGGAGACTGACCAAGAATGCTGATGAGCCTTAATACACAATTTGCTCATTTTAACCCTTAAGGGGAACATGTACCTTTCTAGGTCAAATTTTCAGGAAGGTGAATATAACTCAGAATGACACAGGGATTTTTTTCCCAAACAGTACAGAGGTAAAGAGCTTCAATGAGACCATAGATCATAAATTAGACTCTACTGCAAAGGAACAAGGACTCTGGGGTCTTTATTCTGATTAGTGAGGGTTTAGCCTGCACACATTAAGATCCCTGTAGGCTGTGTACCTCAGGCCAAGTCAGCTTCCTCAGCCAGAGAAAGCCCTCAGGCAAGAAAATAAAGCACTGCAGGCACCAAGTCACCAGTGTGGAGGGGAACAGTGCACAGAGCAGATGGATAAGAAGTGAGTAGGGCACCTATGTCTCTTGTGCCGCTTAGTGTGAGTCTGTGTATCTCTGCTTGAGGGGTTCTTCTGGATTAAATAAAGATGGAGTACATGTTACAGAGGAGGATCTCAGATTTTACCAGCAGGGGTGGGGCTTGAAATATAAGAATGGGGTGTGTGGGGGTAAAGTTTATGTGTTGGAACCACGGGTGACACCAGGCAGAAAAGGTTCAGAGATAGAGGAGGATATCAGATGTCCTGCTCCACACACGCTCTGTGTGCGGATGCACACACAATGCACGGAAACCGTCAAAGCGAGGCAGATCTGCTAGATCGTGTCGTTCCAAGCTCTCTTGGCAAAGGCTAACAGCTCTCCTGCAGCCATCAGACGTCCACTTAATTAGTGTGTGTGAAATTAATGTTGTGGAAATGCGAAGGGTGCAGAAGAGCTGTTCAGTTCATGTGTCAGAATCATTATGAATTCTCTGTGCAGCACCACAGCAAAGCAAGATGGAAAATTAACTGGAAATTGCCTCTGCCAGTCTCCCCCGCCTGTTCCCTACCCCACTCCCTCTACACAGGCTACCAAATGCCTCAGCAAGGATGTTTTACTGAACAGCAAAACAACACTCTTAATCTAATATCTAGACTATGAAAAGTCATAATCCAAAATTCTGGCCCCCAAAGTGACACAACTTTGGAAAGGAATGAGACCCATTTGAATGGAATGAAGACGAAGCAATTTGGATAAACCAAGATAATCTTCCAATCAAAGGTGAGAAAAAAAATCTTTTAAAACTGCTCTTCTAAGACACCAAGCCCATAGCCTACATCAATCAGTGCTTTTTGGCATCCAGGGTCGCTGAGTGATTTCCTATCCTGGTCCCACAGAGGCATCACTCAGATCTGAATGACAAGGACAAGGAGCGGAAGTTAAGCCAGCTCCTCAGGCCTTGAAGGAAGCCAATTATATTCAGGACTGATTAAGGTGGCAGCCCTTAAAATGGCCTTGTCTGCAGCATTCAGACCCCATCTGGCACTAAACACATGTGATGCTGTTACCACTCCAAATAAATGGCTCTTTCCAACCTGTACTCAGGACTCTTGTGGGCTGTATGGGTCAGAACAGTATGCACAGAAGGGGTGGATATTCATCCACAGTGGAAGCTGTTCAAGGTAGGCAGTTTGTTTGGGTGGAAATGGAATGTTCATGAAAACACTACCTTTATTAGAAATTAAATCCCCTTTCTGTAAGGTAGGACATGAAACACTGCTGCCCTCCAACTTTCTCATAAAACTGAAAGACTGAAACATGTATATAAGGCACCAGTCTCTCCCGGCTCCTCTGCAGCAAAGCAGATCTTCAGCCTGTGAAAGAAGGATTTTTCCAGGCCATTCCCCCATCTGCCTAATGTTCCTGGATCACTGTCTAGCTCTGCTGCTTTCAGAGGAGTGAGCTGCCTGGGATGGGAGGCCACAGGTAACCAGAGAGTGCACTGTGTATCTCCCAGGAGGAGCCTTTATCCGTGGCTGGTGGCCACCCGACCAATCAGATTAAATCAGAAAGATTCTCATTTGACTGAACCCTTCCCACCTTAATAAGACTAATTAATTTATCTTGATGTTGATTTGATTTTTTAAAAAAAATCTGCAGATCACATTACTCGGTTAAATTTGGTGTTGTCTAGGTTACACATTGAGAAGGTAAAATGAATCTTATAGTTCTGTTTTGGGGAATTTATACATCTTTGTGTGTGTGTCTGTGTCTGTGTGTATGTGTGTGTGCACGCATGCGTGCAAGGACGCACACATGTGTGTGTTTGTATATGGAGGCCAGAGGTTGATGTCGTGCACCTTAATTACTCTCCACCTCATGTTGCATGGCAAGCACTTTACCAACTGAGCCCTTTATTCCCCAGCCCCAGATTCCTAAATTTCTTACTTTTAGATGTTAGTTATTAATAATGGACATTGATTTGAAAACAGCAAAAGAAGTCAGCTTTTGAGGAGCTGGAACATATAAGAGGAAGGTACAGAGCTTCTTGCAGGTGATGCACACCTGAGCCTTCTCCTGTTTGCCTGGACTGAACCCATTTCCCATTTCCCACCTCAGTGGCCTAGGGAGGGTCACTTCCTCATCTTCTTTAAGCCCTTCAGTTGACACCTGCATCATGGTATTGACCTGCATGTCTATTTTTTTCTGTCATTATCTTATTGAGAGTTCTTTTTTATTTCCTATATATTAATAACTTTTGGTTCTGTGTTCAAATTTTTAGTATTTTAGGCTGATAATGCATGCATGATGTTCACATTTTCAGTAATTAAGAGGATTTCTACCAACATCGTCTTTGCCCTTGACCCTCTGTTACTCCTTTTTTATGTTTTCTAGATACTTTATGTGTGGGAAAACATCCAGGTTGTGAGAACACACACACCTGAAAGCAATCTTGCCTTCATGTTTACATCCAAGGCACAGAATATTGAAGTACTCTTCTGTACCTTGTCATATTTGTTTCTCAGAAATCATCTCAAATGAGGACAGGAAGGGAATCATTCCTTTCTGGATATGCTATAGTTTATGCGCCCATTCTACTACTACTCTACTCCCCCATCTTATCTCCTTGTATCATCAATTCTAGAAGTAGGGTCTGAAATGTAGCTCAGTGACAGAGGACTTGCCTGGCATGCATGAGTCCCTGGATTTAATCCCCAGCAGTGAAAGTAAAAATCTAAAATTGAAACTACTATTTAGATCATATATGAATTTTGAAATTTATTTCCAAATTATCTTCCATGGAGACTATACCAGCAAGTGCTCCTGTCAGGACCATGAGAGTCTGTTCTCACATACAACTGGTAAAGCAGGGAAGAATCTTTAAGTTAGCATAGCATATGACACAATGTATGACATTGTGACTTGCTCTCTGTCCTTGACGGTTTGCTGCCTTGATCAGCCACTTGAGCTTCTTGTCCCCAAATGTGCTCTTTCCTGTGATATTGCTGGGCTCTTGCTTACATGATGGGCTAGCGAGCTGTTTCTGTGATATTGGTAGCATAACCTCCTTTTTCAGTTTCAACTTACTTTGTCTTTTGCATTCCTCGTATAATTGGTGCAATGCCCAAATTTTTATTTTATGTAACTTTATTTATTAACCATGCTTTTCTTTATTTTTGCAATTCATGGCTTTATTTTGTAGTTCAGAATAGCCTAAAACTCATTATGTACCCCAGGCTTGCCTTGAACTCACAGTCAGCCTCCTGGCACACTCTCCCAAATTTTGACATTCAAGACACATGCTGCTATGCCCGATACATTTAGGTCACAATTAGAGAAGCTTCTGTATTCCAGAGCCATAAAAGAAGATATTGATGTTCTATATTTATGTAGTATTTCTTATAAGTATGCATGTACATCTATCATTTATACTTATAAGTGTATCCACTACACTATGGCTAAATTTGCATTAATTTTATTCCCAAATACCTGAATTCTCTGAAATACCTCATTACTGCTAAAATTTCCAGTGGGCTCTCTAGGGTTTCAATGGTAATTATTTACAAAATCAGATGCAGCTCCTATTAGATTGCTTTCATTTCACATCTGTAAATCTTAATTAATTGATCTTTCTGAGTTCTAGCGGGAAGGAGCAGAAGTAATGACAAAATGATATTAGAGAAGGATAAGTTTTCACTGCTTCATATTTTCTCCCATTGAAATGCTTCTGGCACCCTCTGAAACACAACGTTTGTTTCAGGGTGTACACATAGGGAGTGGAGTTGTGTACAGCATATTAGATGTCTCACGGACAGAAAGTCATCGAAACAGAGACATCTAGCCTACCACAATATATTCATCTCCACACATGTGTGATATTGCCACAGTATTCTTATGTCCATATTATAAATATTCACAGAGAAATCCCATAGCTTTATTTATGAGCTTTTTACAAGAATGGAAATTTAATTTTATCATGTGCCTTTCTAACACCTTTAGGAAAAAAATCCATTCCTTTTCCTAACATTGAATATAAAATAAATTCCTGCATCTTTTTTCTACAAGGCTTCTTTGCTCTGCTTACTGTTTTATTTCAAGATTCTTTATAATAGAAGCAAAGGATAAAATGAGTCTGTATTGTACAGTTTGTTACACACAATCATTGTCACATCTGAGTGTCAATAACAGACTGTTTCTTCAAAATATTTTAGAGAAATAATATTTTTCCATAAGTCTATATTACATAATTTAAATTGTCAACTTTAAGAAACAAGAGTCTATAATTTCTGAAGACTGAGCTGACGTTTAGCCATTCTCTTGTTTTGTCTGTAACAATCTCTACCTTTTCTTCTAGATTTTCTATTTTTTCTAGAATCAATTTGTTAAACAACTTCCATTTTCTCTAAGCTTTCAAATATATATAATGGCATTAAGGAAAGAGATGCCTTGTGAAATTTAAATTATCTCTGAAACTATTTTCACTCTCCAAAGTTATGTTCATGTGTTTATGCTTTAAGTTATCTTATTGAGAGTTCTTTTTTATTTCCTACATATTAATGACTTTTGGTTCTATATTCAAATTTTTGATATTTTAAGCTACTAATGCATGCATAAGGTTCACATTTTCTTTTCTGTAATTTTTGTAGTTTAAAGTTTTTAATATAACAATGGATTTTTGTCATTTTCTGACCACATTACCTAATCCTTTCCCCTTCTCCTCCAATTAAGAATCTTCTTCCCACTAACCTTCCCTCCTACCCAAATGTTTCTTTTTAATGTTTGTGCCCCACTGAGTCCAATAAAGACTGCCTGTTCTTGCATTGGCTTGAGTACCCACTGGAGCATAGGCACTGGAGCATAGGGAAACTCAGTTGCAGTGTGTTCGTGGTTGTGGTAGTTTTATATCTAGGGAACACTATTTGGAGGTGCTCTTTTCCCCAACTCAGTTGTTATATTCTTTCAGTCTGTCCCCTCTGCATGACATTCCCTGAAGGATACAGGGTACAGAAAAACTTCAAATCATCTGTTGTATCTTTCATGTGGGTTTTTCTTTTCACATCTTGTGTATTTCCATTATATTAGTCTTTAAATTCATTAATTTATTTTAGTCCAATATGAAAATCATGTATATTTATAGGAAACAGTGATATTTTGGTGTGTATATATTATCTATACACTGAGTATTGATCATCTTGGTATATTTAGTTGCCTGGTGTTTCAAACATTCATCATTTTTTGTGATTAGACTAGAATGGTGATTGCCAGAAGTTGGGGAGAATAAATGTGAGAAATGTACTGGGAAAAGATTGATTATTGGGACAAAAGATACAGCTGATGGAAGGACTAAGTCCTGGTGTTCTGTTGTGCACAGTGTGATGATAATTCACAGTAACACACCATTTAAAACTAAATCCATGGACGAGAGGACTTTTGAATTCCTTATTCCTAACATTTTAATGTAGGGTTGTTGCTATTTTGGATATAATTGTTTTTATTACTTATAATTGTTCTGAAATTATTTCATTTTCTTTTTCAACTGAAAATGTCTGAGAACATCTTAAAACTAAAGTTGTAATTACTTTTATCATTACATTATTAAAACTTAGGTTTTCTTTTTTAAAGATCTTAGAGTCTAACTTCTTTAATTTTTTGACAGTTTTGTGCATGAATATAATGAACTTAAGTCATTTTTACTTTTTCCCTTCTTCTCTCACTGAAAACTTTCTTCCCAACCAGTCTCCCTCCCACTTGCATGTCTTTATGTGTGTATGACCCACTGAATTTCATTAGGGTTGCCTATACTAGTGTCTGGACCTGCTGAAGTGTGGACAATAGATCAGTCAGCATAGTATTGAAGTAAATAACTCCTTTTCCCACAGCCAGCATTAACTATCAGTAATCTCTCAAACAGGTGTGTCTCTTCATGAGTTCTTCCTTCTTCCATGGTGAAATATTGACAACCTCAACATTATGTAGGTCTTATGAAAGTAGACGCAGCTATCTAAGTTGATAGGTACAGCAGTCCTCCTCACCCTCTTATTCTTATCATTTTTCATACCTCCTCTTCTACATGATGTTACTTGATCCTTGGGGGGTTTGGGGAGCAGGGTGATTTAGATGTCCCGTTAATACTAAATAGTCACCTATTCTCTGCACTTTGACCAGTTGTAAATTCTTTGTACTAAACACCTTGTTATTTTTGTTTCAAGATTTTCATTTGGCATCTATGGATGAAATGAATATGTAATGCATAGTTTATTATGCACAGTCATTGCCACATATGCATGTCAATTCCTTATAAAAGGAAGCTCCTTGATTGAGGACTGAGAGCTGTAGTATTTCTGAATGTAATGACAACTATTTAGATTAATTTGATATCATATCCATAAAGCAAAACAACAGGTTCTTAACCTCTTTTCCTACAGTAGAGGAGGTAAAGGCTACATTTTTTTTTATTTTTGACTGGGAGAGAGGGGTGGAAAGACGGTAATCACTTTATTTGCAAATGCATTGCCATTTTTAGAGTTTAATGAAGTTCTCCTTTTGGTTCACTTTATCATCACCTATTCTATAGGCATTTAAGAAAGTTTGTTCCTTATCCTTAGGATGCACATCTTGAAATGTTGAGTAGATGACACCTGTCAGTTATTTCACTAAAAAATATTTGTGTCTCCTTCACTTTATAGAGATGAGTTGAAGACTCCTATTTCTTTAATCCAACTCTCTGCACATCTGCTCAGAGTATTCAAGCGGTTGCTAGACCAGTCTACAACTGAAATCCACCCCTCAGCTTTTTAAAGTGTCTTTCAAGGTCTTGATTGTGATTTCTCCAGTGACATCAATTTAAGATTAATCACTTACTTTCTTGTGTATGTGTCTATATACAAGCTTGCAGTGTTGCCATATTCAGGTTTTAATAATTATATCCCTATCTCTAGTTCCAAATAAAGCTGAGTTTTCAGTTTCATAGATTAGTTCTGCCTACTTGTCTTTATTCAATGACAGTTATGTGTTAGTTAGATTTTGTCATATTATGTGTTCTATTTTTACAGCTTAAAATTATTTTCATATGGCCTAATTTTACTGTATTCCTATCTAATTATAAATGATTTGTATTTTCATTTCAATGGAAAGATGTTATAAACACAACTTTACATAATATCTTTAATTATCTGTTTTTGGACAGCATCTCATAATTGCCAACTTCTAGCACTGATATAATTAGCATCTTCTTCTTCCCCAGTGTGATCTTCCTGACCCTTCATCTGATTTAATTGGGTGTAATCTCTTTTGTTTGTTGAAAACTCTGATGCATATCTTCTTGCATTTGCAGTTTCAAACATCCTTGGATTTCCCAAACACAGTTGAATGTGAGTACACAAGTGCATAAGCGTCTCACACTTTACCTGGCTCCCTGTGATTACATTAGTCATGCTGTCATTTCATTACCAGGCTGTGTGACATCTCCATTGCACTTGGCCATGCTAGTCACCATCTTTCTCCTTCATTTTCATGGATAAATTTTGTTTTCATGCACACAACTTTCCTCTGGCCGTTGAGTTATATCTCCCTAGTTTTCTAGCATTTTTTTTTTAACTCAGCAAGGCCATCAAAAACAACTTGTGATGATCTTCCACAGTTGCCATGGCACACGTATGTCTCTACGCTAGACGGTGATGTGGTATCTGAGTCAATCTGACTTACACAAGGATGCTTCCATGCATCAACCTTTGTTCCACAACTTATACTGTGTTCCTCTACAGAACTCTGGGTTAGATTGACAATTGCACCTCTTAAGTGGGCTTCTGTGCTCAGCAGGTCCCCCAGAAGTTACACCCTTTTCCTTTAAGGCTTGGTAAGTCTGTGACAACCATAAGGTGGATTTTAACAATTCTGCTGAATTTTCAGTTGCATATTCGAGTCCTTTCAAGAAGACATCTTTATGATGATGACGACTGACATGATCTCTATCCCAGAGTGGTGTCCTCCTACCTATATAACCCAGGATGGTTTCGTACTGCTGAGCCTCCTGCCTCCCACATACTGAAATTACAGGCCCGAACCTCCAAGCCTAGTTTAAGCTAGGGGTTGAACACAGGGCCTCCAGCATGTTAAGCAAGTCAACTGAGTCATATCCACAGTCCCAATCAATCACTTATTGCCCTATGGTTTTAGATATTCTTGGGTGATGATGCTTAACAATGTTACATTTCTTCTCTTACACTCCAGTTCTGCTTGTTGGAGTCCTTGGCCATCTTCACCGTACACACTGTTGTAATGCTTGTAACTCTTTACCATTGCATCGTTGATTTTTTTCCCACCCTACTTTCTAGCCAAGTTCTCATGGCATGTAGTCTTCTTGGGGTGGCTCAGATCTACCCCAGGTTATCACCTCCTTCTTCTGCTTTGCTGCGTTTTACCAGCTCCCATGCTTGTCATTTACATTTCTCTCTTCTTCAATTCAAACCTCTTCCCTCACATTTGATATTTCTGGGTCCCTGCATATGAGTCACGTCTTCCTTAAAGTTTTTACTTTGTTTCTTTTTGCTTTGTTGTTTGATAGTTAATTTCAGTGGTCAATTTGACAAGTTCTAGAATCTTCTAAGACATGGGCATGCCTGTGTTGGATTACTTTGATTATGTTAACTGAAGTAGGGAAACCAGCCCACCATAGGAAGCACCATTGTCTGACTGGAATCCTGAGCCATAGAAATGGAGACTGGGAACTGAGCAGCACTATACATTCACCACCTTCTGCCTTCTGATTGTGGATGTGATATGACCAGCTGCTTGGAGTTCCTGTTGTCTTGACTGTGCAAGGTGAGCTATGTTCTTGAAGGTCAGAACAAACCTTTTCTTCCTTAGGTTGCTCTTGTCAGGGTAGATTATCATAGCAACAGAAAAATGACTAAGTAGCTACATAGTAAATTGACAAGTCTCAACATGCAATATTATATAGATTTTCTGCATTTACAGTTTGCATTCGTTGTGTCTCTGTTCACTCTGTTTTCATCACATTTTACAGCTGCTGCCAGGGTTTTGTTATGATGACTCATCTCTGAATCAGTTATTTTTTCCAACCATTTATTAACAAATCGTTTAACTATGGAAAGTCAGAGAACCAACTCCCAGTCCGTGGTCATCCTTAGAACCAAAGATTTTATGTTAGTTTGTTGAATTTGCTTTTCGCAATATGTCATTAGCCAGAAGCTGGTCCCAATTAACGGTCCTCTGTTCCATGCACCTTTTGCAAGCATGAGTCCTTCATTCAGCTACCTTTGTATAGCATCATGGGATTAAATAGGATTCAGAGAATCCCTGCAGCTAGAAGTGTACTAGGTTTGACTGGAAAACCCTGGACTGTGAGTTTTGAAGCTTAGATGGTGTCTCTCAACTTAAAGAAAGTCATTGTCTTGCTGACTTTGATAACTGCAGCTGAGTCCTCTCCTGCTGTGCTGGCCAACACATCCCTGTATTACATCTACTACTCTGAGTAGTCCTTCCAGTCCATTAGGAATTGGGGTAGGGTAGGTATAACAGTTACTCTTATTGCTGTGAGAGAGCACCCAAAATAAAGCAACTTAAGGGAGAAAGGGAGATTTATTCAGCTTACGGTTCCAGAAGGGAGGTACAGTCTCTCAAAGCAGAGGTGGCATAGCTGGCTGGCCAAAACTGGAGGAGGCTAAGTCACTGCAGACATCTTGTAAGCTGAGAGCTGCAGACTGCTTGCTGTAAAGGCCGACTTCTCCTGAAGGTAGTGTGGGACTAATCCACCTCAAGGCCCATCCCTTATGACTGCCTTACTCCAGCAAGACTCCACCTCTCAAGGTGACGTGACCTTGCCAAACACATGAGACTGTGGGGGACACATTTCAAACCATGACAGTAGGTTTCTCCTCAATGTGCAGAAAGTTTTTGTCATTGTTTGTCATAATTTTGTCATTGTACTCTCTGCATTTTGAATTTTCCACGAATGAGACAGGAAATGCAAAGTTAATATCTTAATTTTATAAAATATAAGCCCTTGCCTCCTTTGTTTGAGGCTTTGTAAACATCTTCCCCTAGTCTGTCTCCATATGGTGACTCTATCTCTAGCAATTGTATCAAGTCAAAGTCATTAAGTTTTATGTTGTCAAATCTGCCAAGTTTCTTTCTTATAGTTTATGCTTTCACTGTCCTTTTACGATGTCTTTTCCTATCTTCAACTCAGAAATTCAATGCTGTGCTGTCCTCTACCCATGTCCTTCAGTACTCCATGGACTGGTCTTGCAACTGCTTTCTAAATGGCCCACCATCTACAGGAAAGCCCTGTTTCTTCCACTGCAAAATTCCCCACATTCTGACTCTTTCTCACAGCCTCAATGCTCATCTTAGTTTCAGTCACGGCCCCTCACATATTGACGGTCACATGTTTTCTCTGTTCTACCTTTGCTCCTTCTCACCCGTGGACTCCATGCTGAGAACTAAAGGTGGACACGGATGTGAAGTGCTTACAGCAGCTCCTGGGCTCCTCATGGTCTGGCTTCCATCGCTGTTCTTTATCCAGTCTCTCTCCAATCCACCCGACATCTCCTGGTCAACCCTGGAACATGCAGTTAGCACCCGTCACAGAGTCTTTCCGTGGGCTGCTCCTGAGTTTGGGACTGTTCCATCCTCATTTATCTGTTTGTCTATTTCTTTCTGTTCTTTGCCTTTTGTATCTCTAATGTGGTCAATCTTGACGACCGTGTTTAAAAACTACCTGCCTTCTTCCTGTAAACCTTTCTCCCCTTTCAAGCGCTCTTCACAATCTATTTTTTGTTGTGGCCTTTCTCTCTGAAATGCTTCATAGGCACATAAATACAGATTATCATTCATTCTAAAACATTGTCTAGGATATAGGAGAACTTCAATAAATATTTGTTGAATGATTAATGAACAGTCCATTGAAATAACATGACAAAGGACATATTAATGACACAGACCCAAACCATTCATGTGGTTACTGAACCACAAAAACCAGGTTTGTGCCTCTGGTTTGACCACCCGCACTCATTAAATTAACAAGAATTTAAATTGTCAGAGAAAGGCAGTAAAAGGAAATTTATTCAATATGGCCATGTTGGAAATAGAATATCAAATATTCAACTCTGTCTCTGTCTCTGTCTCTGTCTCTGTCTCTGTCTCTCTCTCTCTCTCTCTCTCTCCTGTTTTAATGTGGGGCCTGGGTTTTATAGAGGCAAAAGCTATTTCATTCTGTTCAAGATACTGTCCTATTCACTTTTCAGACTTCTGTCTCCAAAGTGGCAAAAGTTCTTTGTCTCACTGAGACAAATTCTCTGTTTTCTTTAGGGAAGAACAGACTTGCTTCTCTCTGCATCCTGTGCCCCTACTAACATGCTAATAAGTAAGGGGAATAGTGCTTGAAGCTTTGTAAGTTAAAGAGACAGCTGTTAGGCTTATCCAGGGAGGCTGTTACTTCCTTGTAGCTCCTTAAAATAAAAAAAATTAATTTTCTATCTCTGTTACATTTCCCTGCTTTCTGTTTTACAGTCTGATTAGAACATGGAGTTTACTATCAAAATACTGTACATAATGTTAATATAAATTAAGTGAAATTTCAATTCTCAGTAGGAGCCCATTTCCTGGAGGCTATCCACCTACTTATAGGTATGCATACTCACTAGCTGGAAAAAACAGCATGGCTTTTGAGCCCAATGTGCATGCGAACTCTCTCTGCTTCTGCAAACATGTCATGAATAGGTCCTGTCCTTGAACCTGCAAACAGCATGTTTTGATTCTTATGTTGTTTGGGGGCATTTAAAGTAATATATCTGTCAAGGGTGGAAACTGTCAATAGTTCTAGAGCTTCCTACCCACAGGCTCCTCCCTCTTTAGAATTCTCCCATGGAAGTGATTAAGTTGCTGGGGTCTCCATTCCCCAGTTCTTTCCTGCTGGGCTTGTCTTCAGCTTCCCACAAAGATACCTTCCCTAATAGAGCAGGAATAAAACTGGAGCTAATAATATAATCCCTAAGCAGGCCAGGTGACCTCATTATGCAGGATGCAGTGTTTTGCAGAGGTAATGCCTCATTGGGCCTGGCCCAGGACTGTCTTTATAGACCACGGCTCCTGAGGAGCTTTCCTAGAGGAAAAATCAAATCAAAATTTAAATCTTTTACCCACAATTGAATTTTTTCTCTATCTCACTATGTAATGTCTCTCAAGATTACTTTAAAAGGGGGGGGTCCTTCCATTATGCTACAGAAAGGCTGAAAGAGAAGCATATCAGAAACTGCTTTGCCTGGTTCAGGTGAGTCCTGCCAACCCTGCTTCCTTGATTCTCAAGGAGACATATTGGAAAGAGAAGTAGGGAGTAAAATGACAATGGAGAAAAGAAGGGAGGGAGGGAGGAAGGGAGGGAGGGAAGGAAGGAAGGAAGGAAGGAAGGAAGGAAGGAAGGAAGGAAGGAAGGAAGGAAGGAAGGAGAAAAAAGGAGAGGGAATTAGGAAACAGATTCAACATAAGATATGTTTCTAAAATTAAAGTACAAAAATAACAGTGGGAGGGAGATTACTGTGAACAGTGCATGCTACTTCACTTTGTGAGAGTGCTGTTTCTGGCAGGCAGTGTGAACTACATGGTTTTTGTTACCCATCCCATTTTTCAGAGTAGTTAGAGAGAAGCAGCAGGACATGCTTGGACAGCACCAGCTGTCATGCCGCCCCTCTCCACAGTCTTCAGAAAATACCTTTCCAGGGTCTTAGAAGTAGCTAAGTAAAAGCAAGGTTCAGGGTCAGGGAAGTCCCTTAGTAGGACCCTAGATAGCCTGTGTATCCAGGTCAGAATGTAAAGCAGGAGACAGCCTCAGTTCAGAGTGTGCTCAGTCACTACTTCACGGGACTTTTATAAAGATAAATGAGAATCAGGACAGTGCATGAATCTAGGACTTGCTTTTCTCCCAAGTCCTAGATGGTCCAGAATTCTATTAAGTGACAGATAACACAGAAGAGAGCATGAAAAGCAGTTAACCTGGTCATTTTCTTTTCAATCAACTCTGTCATGGTTATTGACACATACTAGAAAATACCCATTGTAAGAGCAGGGAGTTTAGCGACCATCGAGCAGCAGTTTTCCAGGTACCCATCTATACAGCCAAGCTGCTCTTGGGTTACCTCACACTCAGTCTACTCCTCACCCCAACCCTAGGTGACGAAAGATCTTTCTTTCATAGGGGAATAGGATGCATTTTCCAGAAACTTGTATATACAGAATCATGTGTGGCCTGCACACTTTGCATTTTTTGTGTCTGTCAATTGCTTTCCCCTTTAAGCTGTTATGCAGTATTTCATTATATGAAGAAGCAATGTGTTTAATCCATTCACTGGCTGACGGACATTTGAATTGTCTCCAGTTTGGAGCCATTATGGAAATAAGAGCTGTTACAATCGAGTCTGTATGTGAACATGTTTTCATTTCCCTTCAGAAAATGCCAAGAGAAGAACAGCTGAGTTACGCAGTAGATGTATATTTAATTTTATAAGATATTGCTGTGTCCCAAAGCAGTCCATCCATTCTGTATTCTCACATACCATGCTCCATTAACATTTACC
Organism: Typhlomys cinereus; assembly: GCA_023101885.1. Classification (NCBI taxonomy): domain Eukaryota; kingdom Metazoa; phylum Chordata; class Mammalia; order Rodentia; family Platacanthomyidae; genus Typhlomys; species Typhlomys cinereus. Next base: position 16,098,658 of record JALPQD010000011.1, read on the forward strand.
ATGAATGGGCTTTTACATTTTTGCCCTTTGCCTGGTAATGTAATGATTCTCACATCTTTTCTAGCTTTAGCTCATTTGGAATCTACATCTTGCATTTTGTTGGGGGCAAGTCAGTGAAGGCTAGCAGAATGCAGCCGGCTCATGTCTGGTGAATGCATACACAATCAGGGGATGTACATGTAAGCCACAAAGTTTGTCATTCCTGCATGTCTTTTGCTAAGCAAGGAAAGCTTTCACTGGGGAATTTTTTATAACATACACAAGGGGCGGTGTCCACTTTGAGCCTTCTGTCCCTGAGTGTGCTGAATTTGAGGTGTGGCTAGGAATTCCTCTGAGTAATGAGCCAAATTGACTCTAAGTCACCGAAAGACAGTGAGTCAGAGTGATTTGGGGACTTTAATAATTTTTTTCTGAGTGGCCTCATCCGAAAGCAAACAAACAAGAAAGCTTTGAAGAAATGTGAATAGTCATTTAAAGAGGCAGCAGCCCTTCCCTATCCTGAAAGCATAAGTAAATGTTCCTAAAAGTGCCTACCTACGTAGCTACAAAAGGGCAAATGCAATGTGGAAAGACACATCCCCTGTGATGTGTCAAATGCCCAAACAGGGAAAGCTCGCACAGTACCAGGGGTAGCAGAGCAAGGTACCAGCAGTTCAAAATGAGTTTCTCATGAGGCCATGCAAGAGGAAGGTTTTAGTTCTCACAGGCAGCATTAAGAACAGTCTCCAGATAAGATGGCATTTGAACTGGGCCTCACGCACAGAAGCAGTGGAGGAAAGGGGGCTCAATGCAGCTCTGCTAGGAGAACCCCAGGAACAATCATGCAGAGGCTGAAAAGCATCCCATGCAAGGGGAGGAGCAAAAGGTGTCCTTGAATGGCTGCAGTTGAGAAAGCTAACATTTTTCCAATCCAACTCCTCACAATTTTAAAATGTTTGAAGTTATAACAAAGCCTCCTCTTTGAATTCTGCATGCATTGAAGAGTACGCGAATGGAGTCCCTGGCACATTGGAAGACAGACAGTTCCTAAGCATTTGTGGAGCGAATTAACAAGTGAGTTAAGGACCAGATGCCTGAAGGCAAAAAGCACATAAAAAGGAGGCGTCAAGGCAGCATAGACAGAAAGCCCCTTAGGGAGCTTAGAGAATGGAAGTTAACCTCTACTAGAAAAGGTAGAAATGGCCTATGATGGCCAAGTTCTCCTCATGAGTAGTCCTTACATACTAGATAAAAGAAGTACCAGAGAGAGAGAGAGAGAGAGAGAGAGAAGAGAGAGAGAGAGAGGCATAAACCTAGCAGAGTAGGCAGATAATTGAGCACCACAGATCAAACACCATGGACCAAAACTCCTAAGTCTGCTCCATTTTAAAGTCTTAAACACTTACAACGTCACCCTTGAGTGGTGAGATCACAATCAAAATCTAGTGCACCTAAAGTACTGTAGCTGGGTTTCTGAGGTATGCATGAGGAGTTAATTTTGTGCTTTGACTTGGATCTGTCAACAAGATGTGGGCACATGTGCACACATGTACATACGCTGTGCATGATGTAATTACAAATTCTAAAGTCACCAAAAATTCAAAATTCTTCTGATCATAATCATTTCAAAGAAGATATATTCAACCTCCAAGTGAAAGAACAAAATATTTTCGGTGCTTTCTTTCTCTCCTTCTCTTCCTTTCCTTCCCTTCTCCTTTCCTTATCTCCTTTCTCTCTCTCTCCTCTCCTTCCTTTCTCCTGCCTCCCCCTCTCCTGCCTTTCTCTCTCTTTCCCTCTCTTCTTCCTTCCTTCCTTCTTTCTTTCCTTCCTTCCATCTCTTTCTTTCTTTCTTTTCTTTCTTTCTTTCTTTTCTTTCTTTTCTTCCTCTAGCTTCTCCCTCCTCCCGCCCTCTCCCGCTCTGCTTCCTTCCATTCCTTCTTCCTCTGTCCTTCTTCGTCACTTCCTTCCTTCCTTCCTTCCTCTCCTT